>CM060247.1:78303647-78500662 GCA_030684275.1 Acipenser oxyrinchus oxyrinchus | reverse complement strand
TCTTTGTAAATACTTTTAACGCTTTGGAAATTGTTAAATGATGAAGGGTCCTTATAAAGATTATTAAAGTAACCGATCTTGTGAGGGAACACTGTAATGAGCACATAATTTTACACAGGGCATAATAAATACATGGATCAGTTTTTCCGGTAAAGTTGTAACAGCTAAAACCTTGGTGCTCGTGGTGTGTCTGGAAGGGATGGATCTCGACGGATACTTCTCATTTTTCAACATTTGTTACATGTTGGTGTAAGTAGTTAGTGTAGTTCAAACAACACCTGGAGCAACCCTGCAGCCTTGAGATTCATCTAATGGATAGCAGCAAGGTTGCAGGAATTCTAAACATGTTACTGTTGCATTCATTTTCCAATGTTAAAGCAGTAATGCCACAAGGGGATGTGTTGGAACATTTTATTTAGAGAGAAATGAATTGCTAGGTCTTAGAATACAGCTCACAAATTGAGCATAGGTTCTGGTTAAATTTCTTTTGAAACTAGGGGTCTGATTAACATCTTTTAGTCTCCTGAATTCTGGTTAGAACCTGGGAAGCTGATTGTATCCTGGCCTTTGTCTTCAGAACAAAAGACTGACCAACAGGACAATGTTGTAAAAACAAGTCCTTTGATGTCCAGGCCTAACATGAAAGATGTTTGCTTTTTGGGGAGACCACTGTTTTGTATCAGAGCTACAAACCTATTGATAAACATCTTCCCAAATATTAAATAGTAAACTAGATATTCATTTGCTTAGAAAATACAGTTGGTTTATGAGGGGGAACCAGATACGTCAAAAGGACTGATAAGAGATTTGTATAACTAACTAAAACAAACTTGTTTTCTTGTGATTGGGTTAAAGAAAAACATGATGTCATGGGAAAAAGAGTATAATAATCCAAATAATGTATAATGTGTTTGTTGACTTGTGTCTTTTCCGTGCTTGGAGGGACATGGTTCCTAATTTTCTCTACCATATTAAAATAATCTCCGTTGTAACTTTGTAACCAAGACTTTGACTGACTTTATTTTTACTCACAAATGAATGAAGAAATTTGCAACTTCTTCTTTTTAAATTACAACATTACAACAGGATGTTTTAAGCCTGTTGCTTCATCAGGCTGTTCTGTTGTTGTTCTGGTAATTGCTTTCATTCAATGTCAAATTAGTCTGCATTAATTGAAAATATATTAAAATTATGTCTACTTCAATGATTCCAGGCTCCAGTAATGAAATCAGGAATAAATCTGCAGCCGCCAAATGCTATCGAGTATCTTCATGAAAGCTCTCCGCTGTGTGATGTCTGTTGAAGGACAAGGCTTCTATAGTTCCAGTATGTACATTAAAGCAGGAACAAAATGCACTTGTTTCTGATGGATACACAAAACTGTACATGTACAGTATAAAATTTTCAGAATTAATTAAATTAAGAGCAACAGAGCTATTTTTTTTTATCAAAGTGTCCCATGGGCCCCTGAGACTTATCGGAAAGCAGGTTTGCTTGCACAAGGAAAATGCATGTCCAAGTTGTGCCATTTAACTTACACTTTCTCAATTGCCAGTATTTATGATAAAAGATATACAATGTGTCTTTCCCTCGATTCCATTTTTTTATGTTTGCCAAAAATGATACTATAAAATGGGCCAAATAAAATGACATTAAATTTCTTTCTGTGGTTTGGGAGCACTTTTTTTGGAAGAATTGCTCCATTGCTCAATTACAGTTGAATGGCTCCTCTACAGTACTACTGTATACGTTTTGCTTTTTCAACAAGGAGAACAACAAGAACAAATTATTGCTTATTTCCATTAAATCTACCAGTGCTAATAAATATATTTACATGCTTAATTTTTAAAAATCCTAAACCACTAGTTTCACCAGAATTGGTGCTAATCGCGGTCTATGAAACCAGCCATTTATGCCGGTTTATATCATTGAAATGACCCTCCCAGGTGTTTTTATTTAATTTTTTTTATTTTTAAGACAAATGTGGTCCTGTACTTAGACTGATAGCTGTATTATACACATTATTTTATAATTTTAACAAGTCTGGACTAATTTGCAGAGACAACCCTGAAGACCTTCATTTGTAACCACACAATCCACGTATCCTAAATTTGAACTGTTTGCATCAAGTGCAATATGCCAGGCATGTTCAGTCTCTAATGTCAAATCAGCAGCCAGGTTTCAAACCATCTCAGAAGTAAAGAAAAGGCAATTGGTAAATGTTGATTGTGTAGCAGCAGACCTGTCCATATTAATTGAGTTTATGGGACTGTAGAGCGCACTGATCCTGCAAGCAGGCAGCCTGGCTGTCCAGCTGCAGTTTTATGCTGCTTGGTTTTCCTTCTGCTCTCTTACTGATTGGTGGACATTAATTATCTGCTCTATAATCCATTTAAAAGTACATGCCTGCATATTTAAAGTTGCCAAGTACTCAATTCAAATGTCTTATAGATTTGTAATTATACTGTGACTCAGTCACTGATAATGGCCCTGATATTCGAAAGGTTTGCACACCGCGCAGAGGGTTATGTGCGTCACAAATGGCTGTTATGTGCAAAATGTGCCATATTTGAAACTTTTGTGTGCCACAATCCATTTTGCGCTGTGCACAAATATAATGTATGCATAGCGCAATTTGGCGGGAGTGGCCGACAATTTGCGAGATCCTGCCATGTTCGAAATTATGCGTCAAACACATAACCAGTTTTGTGAGGCACAAAATAACGCTTTTATAAAGCAAGCCTTAACTCTGCGCATATAACTACAACACTCACTCATCCAATTACTGAAGTGAAATCCAGGTGCTTTCTGAGGTACTACAGCAATGGAAAACACCCAGCGATCATACACGGTTCCGTCCACATCTATATAATGATTATATTCAAAAGAACAATTGTGATAGCAGCATCACTAGTTTTAATGCATGTTTAAAAAATAAACAGGGAAGCTGCAATCATGATCGTTCTTTCGGGCCGAAATAAAACTAATCGCTTTCCCAAGCATGCTTTCTTGGTGCTGAAAGAAAAACTCCCCCCAAAAAATCAAGAGTACAGCACGGTATCACAGTACTTACAGTTGGTATGTAACATAGACCGAGCCGGCAGATACTAAACAACTACTTGTATAGTGCAGGAAAGCTTTACTTTAATAGACACGCAGCAGTATATCAACCCTAGATCGATCAAGCAACAGCTTGCACCTCCTTACCTTGCATTCACATATATTTCAATATCAAAGACACTATACAGTAGTAGGCTAGGCTACTGATTAATGTATTAGTAAATTTTGTCAGCGTTTTGAATGTAAAGTTGTTGTTAATGTATGTGTGTATTTTCTTATAACAGATGTCGTTATTCAACACATTACAAAAATCAGATCAGTCCAGACTGGGAGCAATAGCGGTTTGATAAGCGGGATCACGGCTAATAGAAAAAAAACAAAAAAAAACAGATGGTACTATAACGGAGAACAAGAAAGTCAAAAAATGTAAATGAATTAGAAAAGGTAACATGTATTCATATTTGTGTGACAGCTGTCAAAATTATGGGAAGTAGAGAAATCATAATCTCACTTCCCAGCAAACAGCACAAAAATATTTGAATTGCTCCGAAGGCCAAATTTGAAAGTTTTGCGATAAGCATGACAGGTGTGCAATGTGCAGAATGTTTCTATTAAATGCGTTAGCAGTGCCCAAGGGCTCAATCAGTAAAATATCCATGTAGTTGCATTCTCCAAAGGCTCCCTTTCCTTTTCATGCCACTCACCCGGTAATTCCACACTCAGGTATAAGGACACAGCTGACTATTTTTTTATATAAAAGTATTGTTATTTATTTCTCATTGATATCCGAAGCATACTGCATTCCATGATATTGACTATGCCATACAGGTGTGGTAGGAGCAGGGTGCGTGGTGAATGGGGGGCAGTTGGAAGGGGCTTTCAGCAGGAGTATGAGTAAGGGATACACATGTGCAGGCTGGATCCACAGGCAGCGTTCTTGGCCGGCTCCATGCTGAGATTCCCGTCTTCTGGGCTTCCTAATAGAGTAGTGTTTTCAGCATTGTGGGTTTGTTTTACAGTCCACACCTCTGTAAATGTGTTTATGTATAGTGTAAGGAGCACAGAACACCGG
This sequence comes from Acipenser oxyrinchus oxyrinchus, assembly GCA_030684275.1. NCBI lineage: Eukaryota > Metazoa > Chordata > Actinopteri > Acipenseriformes > Acipenseridae > Acipenser > Acipenser oxyrinchus. Next base: position 78,496,530 of record CM060247.1, on the reverse strand, counting down.
CTGACAGGTGCGTTTCTGTAAAATAAAGAGTGGAGTTTGATGCTACAGAAATATTTTGTCCGTCTCCTTCATGTTGACACTTATCCACACTTATATTTAAGTTATATGTTGAGTAGCCTACACTATCCTGTGGTCCATTGTTTCATTTCTCCATTTAGTAGCTTATTTATATTTTTGTGGGGGTGGGCATGCTACGGATGTGTGTTGAGCTTTGATTCTGCATTCCACGTGCAGGTTACTTGAGTGTAGACTCGTCTGAGGAATATTGGTATGTACTGTGCACCTATGATAGCTGCTGGGCAGGGTATTGTTAACAGTCCATTGTCATGTAGTATTCCAGTTCTGCACATTCAAGTGTAGCTCTTGTGAATTTCTGCTATATTGGTAATGAATGCGCAGGTGGTTTTGCGAGGCACAAACACAACTGTGAATTGAACAAAAAACTTCTATTTTCCAACTTTGCGCAACTGTTTTGTGCCGTGTTGGAAACTATCCATTTATGTGCAAAAGCACAAATTTTGTGAGGGGATTGCGCATCGCTTCGAATATCTGGGCCAATATTATTATTATTATTATTATTTATTTCTTAGCAGACGCCCTTATCCAGGGTGACTTACAATTGTTACAAGATATCGCATTATGTTTACATACAATTACATTATTTTTTACACATTATTTTTTACATACAATTACCCATTTATACAGTTGGGTTTTTACTGGAGCAATCTAGGTAAAGTACCTTGCTCAAGGGTACAGCAGCAGTGTCCCCCACCTGGGATTGAACCCACGACCCTCCGGTCAAGAGGCCAGAGCCCTAACCACTAATCCATACTTATTCTTCCCACAGTTTTTTCTATTTCTGCTTAAATAAGGTTGGAACTTGAATACAGTCAGCAGAATACTATGGAATCAGGAATGCAGCTCGTATTGAAGTGCCAGTTCAGGCTACATGATGTTTTTATACTGCCACTTTAATGTGCTGCACCTTTGAACAGGGCCAACTATGTTCTTTTAGGGGCTGCCATTAGAAATTCCTTGGCAATGACAGAATACATTTTTGTTTTAAGGTTATTTTATTTTTCTTTACAAAATTTATTGCCTGGATGTTTGCAGAAAAGATTCCACTTGCGATTAACCTTAAAGAGTACGCAGCCTAAAATATCTGTATCTTTCTCTTTTTTTTTTTTTTTACTCCCCCCTAAAGTTTTGTGATGTTTGCAAGCATCAGCATGAAGCAGTGTATTATAGGCAAATAAGTAACATTATAAAATGGACACATTAAATGCTGTGATTAGTTGAACAAAATCACACAACCGTGCAGTAAGAATAATCTTACGCAAGGCTAGGGGCGAATCACCTCTGAAAATCAATCAATTTCCATGGATTTATTTTCTTTAAAATCTCACAATCTCGGTCTCTTTGGCCACAGCGATAGTTCCTGTAAAGCTCCAGGCTGCAGAATCTAAAATTGGGGTGGAGATCAGTTGCATTGGCTCTTAATAATGACAGCGTATGACAAAACTCCCCCAGGTTCATATTTTCAAGAATATGGTATAAAAATTTTAAATACATTACAGTAATTGCAGACATTGGTGTGCATTACAGTGCAGTGAGCAGTTTTGTTTGGGTTGGCAGATATGACTGATGTTACATTCTGCATGACTTCCTCACTGACTAGGTGCGTTTACACTGGCACCTATATTCCGGATCGAGAGGATAAGAGGACGGATTCCAGCCATTTTTTGCTTGTGTAAACGCTACTCAGCACGTTCCGGAATCCGTCCTCTTATCCTCTCAAATGTTGAGTTTGTATTCCGGACTGAGACGACAAGAAGATGGATTCCGGTCCCTTTTTTTCAGTGTAAACGCGCTGAGGATGTATTCTTGTAAGATTGCAGAAAATACCCAGCGGGCACTGCACGCTAACCAGCAACGTCATCACAGTGCTGCCTTTTCATTTAAGCATTGGAATTGAAAGCGGGAACACAAGCAAATTTAAACTCCAAATCCAACTCGTAGCATCTAAAAAGTAAGTGGAACACATTTCTATATTTTTTATATTAAGTATTGGTAATATGTTTGCTATATCAATTAACAGTGGTGGCTGCATGTTTTTTTGTTATGTAGTTTACATTTTTCGATGTGTAGCGACTACTGGCTAAACCTAATTGTTTTATATTACAGATGTCGGAAATGATGTCTGAAGGACGCTTGTGCAACTTCACTTATGAAGAAAGCAGGGTTTTAATATCTATCTGGAGCGAAGACAGGATCCACCGAGCGCTAAATGGGCAGCGGAAAAATCTGTCACTACAGCAGGGCGTCGGCTGCTGCTTTTTTTTCTTTCCCCCTCAAAATACGCATGCCCAGAGTCTGCTCCTGTGAGAAGTACCCCCCGCTGTTTCAAGCAAGAGTAAACGCTCCGTTCCGGTACAGAAGATTCCGGAACGCTAGTGAAAACGCACCTACTGTCTGGAAGTCTCTGGAGACTGATTAAAATGGGACCCCACTGTCTTCTAGTTCAGCAGTTCCCAAACTTTTGATTGTCACATACCCCCTTCCAGACCTATCAACTATCTGCGTACCCCTAGCATACAGGTTTATATTTTAATGTTATTTTTAATATATGCTTTCATAACACATATTTATACACATACACAATAATACATACAATATAAATGACTATAATAATATAATTAGTGCTTCTGATTTTCGCTTTTAATTGATCAAAACCTGATAAAACACCCCTGACACACAAAAGAAAATGAAATCTGTGTATAATAAACACCGGAAAAACACTGGAAATTGTTACTCAATTCATGTTGACACCTCATCAATTTCCCACTTAAAAAACAAAGACCTAACACATAAAAAACAAAAACAAACTACCTTTCCCAGTGCAGCTGGGCAATGTCCCTCCTTCCTGACACTTATATCTATCATTGGTTCGTTCTGAATACTTTAAACCCGACAATAACTTCAACGAATGATAATGATGCTCAGTATGACCCGGCTGTATTGATTATCCTATTATGTAAAAATGAGCAAATAACCTGCCACATGATAAAATAATAAATTTGTTGATTCCTGAATAAGGTAAGGTCATTTCATATCAGAAAATGAATGTGAACTCACTTGTTGTAGTTAACTTCCAAATAGTACCCCACCACATTATTTAAACATGTGTCTTAACCTGTAAGGGAAAAAAATAGTATAGATTGTGTGCACCTGTACTGACTATATATTAAACTTAAAAGATGAAGTATGAGTTAAAATAAAGTTAGTAACGAATGAGTCAGGGGCATAATCGTTTAACCAGAACACGCATATTCATTTAAATGTAGTTTTACAGCCTTAGTCCTGTTTGTCTCCTCTATCTCGGTTTCCCATGCTGGACCGATGCCTCCCACCCTAAAGAATCTGCACTGTGTCCACCTTCTGTTTGTCAGATGTGCAAACAACAAACATAGCAATGTGGTTTCCTATGTGAATCATAAGGATTTCATGTAACTGTACTCGCACATAAAACAAACAGAAAATCAGTCTTGTTTTAACATCTACTTTCTGCTTTTGTCTTGATCTTTGTTTTAAATATTTTTCTGTACATTAGTTCCTGATGCCACTTATGTACAAAAAGGTGACCACCTGATAAGCTTCTCTGAAAGTAGACTATTTGGGTGGCATATACAGCACTTTTCATTAAACCCATATTGCACTCCAGGAAAATGAAACTGGACCTTAAAATAAAAGGCACTGAAAAGCTATGCAAGACTGTGGCCAGGTTAAATTAGTTAATTGTATGCCAATTTAACCTGGCCACTTGTTTTCATGGGGACTGGCTTGAGCAGCCAGTTGAATCTGAGAAGTCTGCTTGGGTGTGCATTGCAACTACTGACCCAGTCTTAAAGGGCCAGAACTCAAGATTTGAAGTTTTGTGTTTATTTGTTATTTTGTAAATAAAAGCAACCAAGCTTGTGCTGCCTGACCTTTGGCCAACCTGTTACAGTAATCTGTTAGTGTTTACCATACAATGGGGCTCAGCAATCTTTGAAAGTTGCCCAGCCTTGGCAGCCTGTATCCTCTATAAACCAGTGAAAGCTAGCTATGTTGCTCAATAGGTGTGCTTGTGCAGTTTGTTTTTTTAATGACATTCATCTAAAAATCTGCAAATAATATTGCATAAGTTAGACAAGAGTGAAAAGTGTGTTAAATGTCCACCAGGTGGTGAGGATGTAAGGTAGGTGCCTTTCTGTCGGCTTCCATTCTGTTTTTTGTCAATGCAAACATTTGATCACTTTCAATTTTCACCCAACAACACAACAGTTCTGGTGGACAACACAGACAGGTGGACAATAGTATAATTGAACTGATAATTTCAACAAAATTATTTTATTGTTATACATTTATATATATATATATAACTTATTGCATTATTATTATTATTATTATTATTATTATTATTATTATTATTATTATTATTATTATTATTATTACCTTGTTGTTAAGCACTACATAATCACAGTGCACATTTTTCAGTTAAATGCTGGATATGTAGACTGCATGTATGCTCCGGTTTATTTTTACTTATTAATAAACCTATTTTTATGCAACTTGCATAATCGGAAAGAAAATGTCTCGGTGCTGCTAAATGCACCACCTGCAAGCCACCCAGGCATTGTCTGTCTTCTGTATGTCTTTGTAGTCGTTCAATTTGCAATCATATAATAATGGATACTGCTGCACCTCATAAATTAACTTTGCATCATCCATGAGTAACTTGTTTTGAGGCATGACATCGCTTCTGATTGGTCAGTTTCATTCCAGTCGCGGGACGGAAAAAAGGAAGAAAAAGAAACAAGTTCTATTTTAGCGACGCAACATTTTCTCAAAGCGACTCGTGTCTGGTGTGGATACTCCCATTTGACTGCAGTGACTTCTAAATTATTTGCTCGCATCCAGTGTGGATGCAGCAATCTGGAAGACCTGCAACAAACTTTCAGTAGTGTACACATGGTACAGCAGTTAACATTTAGTGTGATTCTTTAAAAAGAACATTTAAAGGGCTTATTGGGGAAAAACCTAACGCTTGAGTAAACAATCATTGTTGTGCAGTCTTCAGATGCCACCAAAAACCGAAAAGAGCTACTTGTATAAAGGTAAAGACCAGCTCCCTCTTCACACTGTGGTCCTATTTTTAGGTTAATGCTCACAATATACTAATGCAGCTGCATTCCCCGGCACAAATATGCCTGTGTAATAAAATTGGCTGAAGGAATTGATTGCAAGCCTCACATCATTTCTTGTGTGCATTCTGAATAATGTTGCTTATACGGATGTGGCGGCTTGCCTTCTGATTCCAGAAGGGAAAATTGTTGCAGATTTATAATAAAACAGTATGCCTCAATATTCATGCCTCACACTGCCCAGTAAGTGTCAAGGGCCACTTTATTAACAGGTCCTTTACCATGCTGATTTGATTGTGATCGTATGAAATCTATGTAGTCTGACATCATTTTGTACATACAAAGTGCTGCCATTGGTTGGAAATGAAAGTGTGCTTTGTAGCTGTCCGTGAGGTCCTGAACATGAATGTTATCTCCTTAAACCAGGGCTTCTCAAACTCGGTCCTGGGGACCCCCTGTGGCTGCTGGTTTTCATTCCAACCGAGCTCTCAATTACTTAACTAGACCCTTAATTGAACTAATCATTTGCTTAATTAGGCTAGCTTGGACATCAGAGGGAATTGTTTTTCATGTGTTCTCCAAAATGACAGAATATCTCTGTCATCGCTCAGGGCAACCTTCTGTTCTAAGTATGTCGAGTCTTTGTCTGCTACCTGTTCTCCCACATCCACATCTTCCCACAGACTAAATTCAAGCTGAGATGCACAGGAGCCCAACCTGAAGAATGTCAGTGTCTGGAACAATAGTGAACAGGTTATTTTATCTGTGGTAATTATCTCTCCTTTGCAACATAGATACTCCTTATAAAATCATGAATCTGTTTTACAGATGGGGAACAAAACCATCAGGGTTAGGTCTTTTCTTGTGACATGTTAGGTGTTCTTACTGTTCCTCAGACTGGTGTTAATTACAGGATTGAGGGCATTGCAGAATGATGCTTGTTAGCAGGCTAGTATCACAGCCTGTAATAGAGCTTATTAATAGGATTTTTCTTAGCGAGCTCTGTGATTTTATTAACCTCTGGCACACAAACCTTTTCTGAATTTAAACCCCAATTCTTCTGTGTCAGTCCCAGACTTACAATGTGCAGAAAACCTGCCTTTTAATAAGGTTTGGAATGGGTACTTTTAAATTAGGAGCAGATGCCGCTGACACATTTCAGGCTTTCTTGATAATACCTGAATGTATAGTAAGCTACTCTATATTGACCACCATGTATAGTTCTTTATTTGTATTGCATTAAATATGTACTAGAAAGTCAACCCTCTTCATCATACAACTCCAAGACCATAATTATATTTGCTCTCAGGGTTCTGGATTTCATTAATCATTGTCACTGGAAAGTGAATTTTATTCCAAGTTACCAATATATTAGAAGGTTGGCAAGTGCTGTGGGTCAAGGAACAGGTATTTAGAGACACGTGCTCTATGTGTGTGACCATCCTGCATTGTTATGCTTGGCCCTTAACGAATAGTTCCCTTTCAATTCGAGGACGACCACCAAAACATTACTTGTGGGATATGCCTCCTATTGGTAGGTATTTACTGAGCTCTTTATATCAGAGCTGCCAATAGGCCCCTTCCTGGGGTGACGTCCTTGATCCTGCCTACTGAGGGATTAAACATTCAGCCTCACGGAAGCCATGTTCTCTTTTGCTTCTCAAGGCGGTAAGGTAAGACCTGTGTTGAAACTTGAGCGTATTTCAAAAGAGCTTTTCTGAGTCAACTGCAGTTCCCCAGCATCCGTGCTGAATGCTGGCTTGCTGCTTTTGTGGAATCAGCGGCTCTCCTTTCTTCAACAGCCTGTCAAGGAGTGTGTGTGTTGTCTTTTCTGCCTACACTCTTTGGGAGAACGCAGTTCCTCCGCCAGAGCTAGGCCTTGCTGTAACCCCGCTGTTCAGTGATTCCACCGCTGCCATGCGTGCAGTAGTGCGAAATATAAATAAATATAAAACTGTACTGTTGTTGTTGTTGTTGCGTAACCCGATCACACAACCCAGCTTCCCTGCGTTGTGCTGTGGAATTAGCTGCAGTCCAGTGTATATTCCTCCACCAGGGCTGCGTTTTTACCTGCCCTGCTGTAGAGTAGACCTTGCCGGCTGCCTCGGCCTGTTTTCGGTCTGCATGGTGTTTAGTGCCTCAGTGCCCTTGATGCTCGGTACACCTGGTGCACGTGGTTCGCATGGTGTTTAATACCTCGGTGCACGGATTGAACGGTGTGCACGGTACTCGGTGCACACGGTAATTCATACACTCAGTGCGCATGGTGCTTGGTGCATTCGGTGTGCAGAGTGTTCGCTGCACTAAGCTTTAATAAGGCTAGGTGCACAGTGCTTGGTGCGCACGGTGCCCGGTGCTCTTGGTGCATGGTGCTAACTAGTGCACACAGAACTTGGTACATCGGTGCACGCATAGCCTGGTGCAAGCGGTGCCCTCGGTGTTTAGGTACCTCGGTGCATGTGGCGCTTAAGCGCTCCCATGCCTTACACTTCATGCAGGCGCATTGCGCGGCGCCTGAAGCTTGATACCAGGCGATTATTAAAGGAGTGACGGTGAGCACATCCTGGTTCCATGCTTGCACATCCTGTAGGGCAAACATGCCCAAGGAAGATGGGAAAACCTATGTGCACAGTGTCTTTTCAGCCCCGGGTGCTTTGCAATAGGCTGGCCTATGGCCAAACCGTCAGCGGCCCATGGGGCCCCAGCCCCCCCACTCCTCCAGTTGTCTCAGAGCCCCTCGCAGGATATCCCCTGAGCGCAGGCTCAGGTGTCGACCCCTCGTAGCCGCTCCCCATCTCCACAAGCGAGACGGGTTAAGAGCTTGAAGCAGGCGAGGGGCATAATGGACCTCAAGGCACAGATGGCCCAGGTCCTTGTGCTTTTTTCGAGGCAGCAGGCACCAGCGGATCCAGCTGCAGCCCCGGTTCCGCCATCGCCACCACCAGTATCAGCCCCTGTCTCCCCCAGGGGAGCTCTGGGTGAGTGGGAAGCGCCATTACTGATGGCAGAGGAGGACGCGATATCTATATCAGCCTGGGGTGAGGGCTCCTTCCCCACTGAGGTGGAGGAAGGAGAGGAGCCTGCGCTCTCTATCGAGGCAGAGCCTAGTTCCGAGGTTGCCTCGGAAGCTAGTGGAGCCCCAGCTTTCGAGTTCTATGTTGGCACTGATGGGACGTGCGGCAACCTTTTCGCTGGTCCCCTGGACGACAGCGGCTGAGCCACGATGGTCCGTGTTCCGGACGCAGGCCGTAACTCCCCACCCACAGCCTTTCCCAGCTTTCCCGGACTTCATGGAGGAGGTGCGCCAAGCATGTTGAAGCAAGCCTCACAGCTTGCTTCCTTGTAAGGCACGGAGAAGCTGGGCCTGGCAGGTTTTCCCCCCGTGGATTCCACCATTGCGGCCTTGGTCAAGACTCTGCTGATGGGGGGATTACCTAGGGACTCTGTGTGCCTGAACCCGCAGTGCAGGGTTACAGAGACACACTTGAAAAGGGTGTATGCAGAGGAGGCGCAGGTGCCCTGCCTTGCAAACACGGCGGGTATACTGACCGCCTATATGGACGGCATATTGAGGTAAGCACTGCTCCAAGAGCCGGTGGCTGCTGAGTTACACCTCCTTTTCAGGCACGCTGCTCCAGATCTCCGGCCTTCAAGTGCTTCACCTTTCAGGGTTTTCTGTGCTGCCGTTCGGCCTCTCATTAGCTCCTTGTACATTTTCAAAGTCCTATCCTGGCCCCCTTGGTTAATTTATTCCCAGTCGTGAGAGGGAGCAGTGGCCCAGACGGCGATTGTGACAGAGCATTTGGCGAGGCTGGGCCTCACCGTCAACAATGCAAAGTCGGCTTACACCGGTGCAGTGCACAGAATACTTGGGGCTCCGGCTGGACTCCAGTACGAAGCGTGCATAACTGTTGGACGACAGAGTAGCAGCTATTCGAGGTTGCCTCTGCCTGTTTCGATCTCTTCACCTCGGCGGAGACAACACACTGCCCTCTGTGGTACTCCCTCCACCGCTTAGACGGTACACTAGGTGTCGACGCCCTTGCCCACAAGTGGCCCAGGACGCTCCTTTATGTGTTCCCGCTGATACCGTTGCTCCCGGCCTTTCTAGAGAAGGCGACAGTTCTCCTTGTGACCCCCAGGTGGCCCAGGAGAATCTGGTTTTCGACCGTAAGCCAGCTCTTACAAGGCCAGCCCTGGGAGATCCCACTTCACCTGGATCTCCTCAGTCAGGCGTGAGGCACGCTCTGACATCCGGAACCGGGTAGGTTCCAATTATGGGTCTGGACCCTGAATGGGACCACTGGTGAACCTTACGGTTATCTGACGCGTTGCAGAATGCTAGGGCAGGCTCCACTATCATTATATACCTACAAATGGAGATATTTTCAGAATTGGTGTCTGACTAAGGCAGGGGTGTCAAACTCAGCCCCTGGAGGGCCGCAGTGTCTTCTGGCTTTCGTTCCACGAGCTCAATTACTTAATTGGTCTAATTATTTGATTAACTGGACACATTTAACACTTCTCTTCAGGCCTCAAAATGTTTCATAGCTAGTGTACCTTGAATCAAGTACATTTCTAAAACCATCAACTGTAAAAGACCTTGAAAAATATTAAATAAGTCAAATTCAACAAATAATTAGATCAATTATGTTAATTGAGAGCTTAAGTGGGAATGAAAACCAGAAGACCCTGTGGCCCTCGAGGACTGGAGTTTGACACCCCTGGACTAAGGGGTCATGACCCAGTCTCTTGCCCTATGCCAGTTATCTTACTGCTCAATGCCAGTAGATCACCTACGCTGAAGGTGTACTTAGTGGCCATTTCTGTGTGCCATGGCCCCATTGATTCTGTATCTCCGGGTGCGCATTTCTTGGCAACCCAGTTTCTCAAGGGTGCTCTGCGATTACGCCCTCCAAGGAGGTTGTTCTCCCTGAATGGAGCCTTGATATTGTACTGGAGACTGTCACGAAGGCCCTGTTTGAGCCCATACACTCCATAGAGTAGAAGTATCTGTCTACGAAGACAGCCTTTCTCTTGGCTATCACCTCCGCAAAGCGGGTCAGTGAGCTACAGGTGCTGTCAATGCACAGCTCCTGTATAAGTATTTGGGATGATGGCAGCAGGGTGTCACTATGTATAAACCCTGCTTTCCTCCCCTAAGGTGAGCACAGCCTTCCACATGAACCAGTCTGTGGAACTGGGGTCTTTCCATCCACCTCAGTTTTCTTCGGCTGAGGATAGGAGATTGAACTTCCTCTGCCTGATGCGGGCATTGAGGTGTTATGTGGATAGGACAAGAGCTCTGTGTCATTCTGACCAGCTCTTTGTCTGTCACAGGATACGGACCCTAGGACAGCCCCTCTCGAAGCAGCGACTGTCGCACTGGATAGATCCTTCTTTTTCTTCATTAGGCACGAGGGTCCTTGAAGTTGCACACTCGCACCGCTAACCTTGGGTTATGCGGTTCTGATGTGTCCCTCATATGCTGCCGTTCCTTCTCCCTCGCGACAGCTCTGGTATACTTTCCCATAAGTAATGTTTTGGTGGTCGTCTTCGAATTGAAAGGGAACGTTAGGTTACTTGCCGAAACCCTGGTTCCCTGAAAGAGAAGACGACCACCAACCAGCGAGGTTGCATCGGTCGCCCTCACAGGTTTGATGCAAAAAGAGAATATGGCTTCCGTGGGCTGCCTGTTTAATCCCTCGGTAGGCGGGATCGAGGACATCACCACAGGAAGGGACCTACCAGCAGCTCTGATATAAAGAGCTCTGGAAATACCTACCAATAGGAGGCATATCCCATAAGTAATGTTTTGGTGGTCGTCTTCTCTTTCATTGAACCAGGGTTATGGTAAGTAACCTAAAGTTTCAATTGTCCTTTTGATTGACTTTTTTTTTTTTTTACATGTTTGATGTTTGCAAACATTCTCAGTGGTTGTGGGTTCTGTTGTTTCAATGTTGATGTATCATATTCTCTAAGTCTTCCTGGCTTTAAGCTGTCTTTGAGCTTAACAGACTTCTTTATTCCATTCAAATCATGTTACAATGTGACATTTCAACATACTAGCTCCAATTACTCTCCATACACATATATAAAGAGATTGTAGACTGGGCTGGCAGAGTTGCAGTTCACATTGTCACATGATTTAAATGGAATGAGGAAGTCTGCACTGCAAGCAATTAAAATTCTACAGATAAGCTCAAAGCAAACTCAAAGCCAGGCAAAAGGAGATTTGCAGAAAAAGGTGACTCATAATTGAGCAATAGAACCTACAAAATGATTGAATGTAAAATCACAAATGATAACATACAAAACATAGGGAACAGTTAGTTAATTAAAATTACATTAGATGCTACAGAACCTACTCAGTAATGTATGCCACTACTGCAATGTTTGTGGTGGTCTGTGAAGTAGTAGGGAATGAACAATAAAGTATTCCTCCCTTCTGGGAGAAAGTAATTATAATGTTTGCTTAATAATTCAAAAAAGTGATTTTTAAATAATGCATTGACTATTTATCACACCACACACACATGAAAGAGACTAGATACTCATAACAGTGCTCAAAGACTGCTTTTCTATCCATTATCTCTTCCTTTAAGTACATGCAGTACATTGAGGCCTGCAAATAGATACACAGGAATGGAGTGGTTTGGTATTTTATCTGATGTGCACACAAGAGAGGTTGGACTTTGGATCTTGCCGTTTATCTTAAGTTAGCAACATGTGACGATAATAGATTTTATTTAGATTTTAGCTTTTTATACAGTACTGTGCAAAAGTTTTAGGCAGGTGTGAAAAAATGCTGTAAAGTAAGAATGCTTTCAAAAATAGACATGTTAATAGTTTATATTTATCAATTAACTAAATGCAAAGTGAGTGAACAGAAGAAAATCTACATCAAATCAATATTTGGTGTGACCACCCTTGCCTTCAAAACAGCATCAATTCTTCTAGGTACACTTGCACACAGTTTTTGAAGGAACTTCGGCAGGTAGGTTGGCCCAAACATCTTGGAGAACTAACCACAGTTCTTCTGTGGATTTAGGCAGCCTCAGTTGCTTCTCTCTCTTTATGTAATCCCAGACAGACTCAATGATGTTGAGATCAGGGCTCTGTGGGGGCCATACCATTACTTCCAGGACTCCTTGTTCTTCTTTACGCTGAAGATAGTTCTTAATGACTTTCGCTGTATGTTTGGGGTCGTTGTCATGCTGCAGAATAAATTTGGGGCCAATCAGATGCCTCCCTGATGGTATTGCATGATGGATAAGTATCTGCCTGTACTTCTCAGCATTGAGGAGACCATTAATTCTGACCAAATCCCCAACTCCATTTGCAGAAATGCAGCCCCAAACTTGCAAGGAACCTCCACCATGCTTCACTGTTGCCTGCAGACACTCATTCCTGTACGCTCTCCAGCCCTTCGCGAACAAACTGCCTTCTGCTACAGCCTAATATTTCAAATTTTGACTCATCAGTCCAGAGCACCTGCTGCCATTTTTCTGCACCCCAGTTCCTGTGTTTTCGTGCATAGTTGAGTTGCTTGGCCTTGTTTCCACGTCGGAGGTATGGCTTTTTGGCTGCAAGTCTTCCATGAAGGCCACTTCTGACCAGACTTCTCCGGACAGTAGATGGGTGTACCAGGGTCCCACTGTTTTCTGCCAGTTCTGAGCTGATGGCACTGCTGGACATCTTCCGATTGCGAAGGGAAGTAAGCATGATGTGTCTTTCATCTGCTGCAGTAAGTTTCCTTGGACGACCACTGCGTCTACGGTCCTCAACGTTGCCCGTTTCTTAGTGCTTCTTCAAAAGAGCTTGGACAGCACATCTGGAAACCCCTGTCTGCCTTGAAATTTCTGCCTGGGAGAGACCTTGCTGATGCAGTAGAACTACCTTGTGTCTTGTTGCTGTGCTCAGTCTTGCCATGGTGTAGTCTTTTGACAGTAAACTGTCTTCAGCAACCTCACCTTGTTAGCTGAGTTTGGCTGTTCCTCACCCAGTTTTATTCCTCCTACACAGCTGTTTCTGTTTCAGTTAATGATTGTGTTTCAACCTACATATTGAATTGATGATCATTAGCACCTGTTTGGTATAATTGTTTAATCATACACCTGACTATATGCCTACAAAATCCCTGACTTTGTGCAAGTGTACCTAGAAGAATTGATGCTGTTTTGAAGGCAAAGGGTGGTCACACCAAGTATGGATTTGATTTAGATTTTTCTTCTGTTCACTCACTTTGCATTTAGTTAATTGATAAATATAATTATTAACATGTCTATTTTTGAAAGCATTCTTACTTTACAGCATTTTTTCACACCTGCCTAAAACTTTTGCACAGTACTGTATATCTTAATATATAAAGAAGAAAGTTTGTCTGTCTGTCTGTTCCTTTATGCATTTGTACCCCGCAGGAGCCAGTGCAACCAAACTTTGCATGGCCTCCACTTTCATCCAGGGGAAGGTCGAGGGCTATGTTTGGATCCAGAATTTTGACCCCCGGGCTACTTTATTTAGTAACCCCATTGCTGGATCACTACAGTAGCCATGTATCTCAAATTAAAGAAACCCACAAAAATAAAAACAACAAAAATTAAATAAATAAATAAAAATTGCAAAAACCAAAAAAAAAAAAAGTTAAAAAAAGGAAAAGGGGTCTGAGCACATTATGCGACACCCAAGATCGGTAACTTATAGGAAACCATAAGGCTACCGTTCCCCAATTTGTCATGCATGAAATATTGAAGTATTGAATTTCCCCGGGCAACGCCGGTTATATATTTTAAAATCACTATGACAAAAACAACATGTACTGTGTAGTATTTTTTAATACTTTGTAATTACTTCCCAAGTAGATTTTCAATTTAGCAGTGTTCAATTCACCTGTATTTTTACAGGTATGGATTCAGCTGAAGAAGACTTTTCAAGATGCTGATCTGTCTAAGTACACAAGGATGCCATGTCTGGCACATACCCTGCAGCTCACTCTGAAGGATGCCTTCAAACATCCCAGTACTGGAAATGTAATTAGCAGAGCAAGAAGCCTGGTGAATACTGTATGTAAATCTTCAGTGGCCACTGAAAAAATGATTTCTAAGTGTGGCAAAACACTAATTAAAGACTGTGTGACACGTTGGAATAGTACTCTGAACATGGTGAAGAGACTTCTGGAGACCAAGATTGTTTTGAACCAAGTTCTTGATGAGCTTGGCATCGACACCTTGCTCACCAGTGATTGGTCCAAACTGGAGCAACTTGTGAAGTTGTTTGAACCATTTGCAGTACATACAGATCAGCTCCAGACTGATAGCCAGTCTCTGTCTGAAGTTGTGCCCTGCCTATTGAATCTAGAAGCACACTTACAGTCATCAGTCATCTCAAAACCACTTGATCAGATAATGCTGAAGTCACTTCGTGAACGCTTTGCTTATTTACTGAACCCTCAAGCAGCAGATTTTGATGCCACACCAGCAGCAGCTTGCCTGATGGACCCAACTGTTGCCTTTGCACTTTTCACAACAGAGATGGAAAGCCTTATGAAAGCAGCCAGGTCTTGTGACCTTCAGCATGCTGCACACTACAGCAGTCCTTTAGTGTCACAACAACAAAAGTCCAGTGTCAACCCCCAATGCCCTACCAGTGCTAGTGCTGAAGGAACTGTGTTAAAGAGGTTCAAGTTTTTGGCTTCCAAGGTTGGGGCTGAACTCACTCCAACATCTGGCAATACCACTGGCAATGCAGGAAGTACGCATACTGAACTTTCCACATATATCTCCAAACTGAAGCAAGGCAAAGTATGCTGTGAGACTGAGACTCCTTTGAAATTTTGGCAAAATAGGGAGATTGTGTATCCAAGGCTTGCACCAGTTGCTGAAGATTTTCTTGCAGCCCCTGCATCCCAAGCATTTGTAGAGAGGATTTTCTCTGTGTGTGGACAGCTATCATCTGGACGAAGGAATCGGATGGATACATCTCTGGAACAAAGAGTGTTTCTGAAGATGAATCAGAAACTGTTGCTTTCTATCAGCACTAACAACTAGGGACAATATTTTGGAGCACTTTACTTAATACCTGTACAGAGCCCACGATTGGTTTAAAGTGAAAACTGAAACACAAATTATCACAAAACGAAAATTGAAATAGAAATGATCATTAAAACGAAAATTGAAATAGAAATGGTTAAGAAGATCCGTATCAAAACTGAAACTGAAACTGAAATTGAGGGAAAGAAAAAAATAGAATTGAAATAGAAACTTAAATAAAAGTTGCAACTGAAATAACACTGCTTCTACAACTATTATAGTTCCCTTATCGGCTGATCTTTTATTGAAATCCTTAAAAATGATGTGGAACCAGGTGTCACTATGTAATACACATGTATGTACTACTCTCCCAGTGCTTTTTCAGTACTTGTTGGAAGGTAGGGATGTATGTTTGACCTATGCACTTAACTTGATTTATTTTCCACCAAAGTTAAGGACTTTGCACCAAGCGGCAAATCTTAACCTAATCTCCAATGCAAATGATTCAATGCTGGAGTCCCACTGATTCAACTGTTTATTGAGCTGCTGGTCCCTATAGCAAACCGTTCATATTTCATAAATCGATAACTCTGGCACTGCTGGTATGATAGCAACCTTTTTTTCTTATTGCATCCATTTACAACTTGTAAATGTATTTAGTGGTGTTGCTCTTTGTAACAGGGCGAGGAGCCCTGTACATGTATTTGTTTATTTATTTTTAGAACAGGGTCTTCCCCTCCGCCCCTGTGCAATTTATTGTTTTGTATTTGTTTGTATTGTGACTTATTTATTATTGCATGTGTAAATATTTTTGCAGCGGTGGAACACAGTATTTGGGTCTGCTAACACAGAAAGTTATATAGTTATACAATTATGGGATTTGGCAGTAACAGAACAGCAAGGAAAGCAGACTATTGAAAAAGCGACAACAGTTATACTAAAAAAGAATTCATCAAACAAACTCCTTTAAACCTAGTGAAGAACTCCTGAAACTGTGCTCAAGAAATTATCGTAACATCTCTTTCATTTATTTTGTCAGACTCTTCATTAATTCTCTTTAAATGAGGAATGTTAAAAATGTGAATAATGAATGCTGGCATTGTCTAACAAATTTAGCACAGTCTAAATTAGACCCCATCCAACTGAGTTTTGTCCTTTTGATCTCACATGTGTTTTTCACATCTTCTGAATTACTGGGTGGGTACATAAATATTTCACAAATTAAATATAAAAATATGAAAAAAATTAATTATAAAAATGGGTTCACAGTGGGTTTGATTTGGATGTGTTTATGCAGCAACAAATATAATACACAAGCTCCAGAAAACAAATTTGGGTTGCATAGAATTTACCGTCTAAAACTTTGATCAGTCCTATTGTGTAAATCCTCAAGTTTTGCTAAACATTTCTAAACCTTGATTCTAGTCAGTCACATTTGGTAAATTGCAACAAACTAACAGTAGCACACTATCTGGGGATGACCCTGTGGTTGGTACAGATAACATTCTTTAGTCTATCCACTGTACTAACATGTACAATCCTTAGATGTGTATTTTCAACATATTAACAAAGCAGTTACTTTTTTAATTAACAAAGCATTGATTTAACATATTCTGAAAGTGTAAGGTTCAGGCTTTTTAAACATTTTTTAATTTTTAAAAAATAAATAAAAAATTGAAATTACAGCCCAAATCTTAACCTAGGCTATACCGTATAACGGGTGGATACTTTATTTGGGCTTTATTGGCTATTTTGATTGGATCGCAAATAATACTTCCACCAATCAGAGGGTTGCATACAGTACTCATATCGATCCTGCCCTCTGTCAGACTGGTATACAGAACAAATTAAAGAAGCACTGGACAAGAGACATAATGTGTCAGATATCAAAGTGGATATGAGAGTGGCAGTGATGAAGCCAATTTGCTTGACAACATTCTTCTTCTCACTGATTTGTGCCACAGAACAATTTAGTGAACAAAACGATATTTATCATAAAAGCAAACAAACAAAAAAAAAAAGCCGTAGCTTAAAATGAGGTCACATGTTCAAGTTGTGTGAATGCGGGACCTTTATTGTGTCATTTTTAAAAGCCAGCAAAAGTGCACATTTTTCATTTAAATGCTGGATATATAGACTGCTTGTATGTTCTGGTTTATTTTTGCTTATTAATAAACCTATTTTTATGCAACTTTCATAATCGAAAGAAAATGTCTCTGCAAGCCACGACTACTGATACTACATAAAATGATTAACTTGTTTTGAGGCGTGACGTGTTTACCTTGCTTCTGATTGGTCAGTTTCATTTGAGTCACGTGACGAAAAAAATAAATAAAAACAGGTTATATTTTAGCGATGCAAAATTTTCTCAAAGCAACGTCGCTCGCGGCTGGTGTGGATACTACCATTTGACTGCAGTGACTTCTAAATTATTCGCTTGTGTCGCTCGCGTCTAGTGTGGATACAGCTTTATTTGTTTTTAAGCTACTGACTGTCTCTGTCTCTGTACTGTTCTGTTTTTAGCCGTATTTTTACATACAGTGCTGACATGTTATTTCCTAAAATTTATATTAAGCAAGGTTTCGGGTAAATATATAAAGAAAAAAGGCAGTGTATATTTTAGCACTAGTACAACAAGACCATGTACAGAATTAAAATGAATGGACTAAAGAATAGTAATTTTTTGTAATAATTTAATTAGTTTAAAAGCAAACAAGATTATCCATACACTAATGTTCACAGAAAATAAATATAAAAAGAGACTAGTGACGTAACAGACACAGATTTTGGGGCCGTTATTTAAAAACAACAGATGACCAATCAAAACGTGAGACTGTTATGCGGTTCTGTGGTAAACGTAGCCGCAAAGCATGATGGTAGATCGAGCAAAACGTTAACTGAGTAACGTTTCAGAGCTTTGGCAAGACGTTACTGTGTTAACATTTCCCAAGTGAGACCAGGTTGCATACCTAAAACCGCCGCAGGTGGTCATTGTGACGGTTACATTTTAAACATCAATATTAAAATGGAAGACAAACTGTCGGATACAACTCAAAAGTTTTTATTCAAGCACGTCATATCAAACATCTGCACAGCCGAAACACCGTATTTAAATGAACAATTAAACATAAAACCGTTTATTTTCTAATTTGCCACTATAAAGCACTACTTCAAAAAATGAAAAACTAAAATGAAAAACTAATAAAATAAACATTTCAAAAGAAACTAGTGTGTAAACAGGTATATGTACATACAAAACTGTAAAAACGAATGCATTTTGTAATTTAAAACAAAATGAACATATATTTTCTCTGCTTGTGTCACTCTTGCACTGAATCCAGGTTGAGCTGCTGCTTTGTAGTTTTCTGATCGAAATGTTTCTTAAAATGCAGCCGTCGTAATGATTGCATGTTGCGGTTTTAGGTATGAGTTTAACTGTGGCGGCTCTAGTGTTAACATTGTAATAATAATAAAAAAAATACTATTTTAACAGAAGTAATTTCTATCTGAACTATCAGTGTTCATTACTGTTAACATTTTATGTCCAAAAGCAAAGCAGAACATTTGAATTAATCTCACAAAGTTTTGCCTTAATTTTTAAATCTAGAAAACGTGAATACAATATAACTACTTCTGATTTGGCTTGTCCAACACCAATGTTAGTGGCCTGAAGTGTGTATCTTAGCGCTCTAATCTACCGTACTGGCACTAAAAGAAGCGCACTCTCACACAGTCAAGGTTTTATTGCAAACCGGCAACAGGAGACTTCAAACTGGGTTCTAATTTGATGCATCGATCACCAATATGTAATCAAAGCTCGGGCAATTTAAGGACAGATGATCAATAATCAATGCATCTATTAATTGTTGCACCCCTACCAAAAATGTATGGAAATAATAGGTCTATTCATATCCCTGGCAACACTGTAGCAAATATTATTTATATTGTTGAAAATGACAAGTACTAAAACTGGGGGTTTGTTTGTTTGTTTGTTTTAATTTAGTCATTTTTAATAATAAGCACTGATTAGAAAGATGTGCATTTACATGAATGCTAGATGTAGATTTGTTTTTGTTTTAGTTTTTAAAAAAAAGAAGTCTGTAATTGTGACAAGACAAATGTGCCTTCATAATGTGTAACAGTTATTTAGTTAGTATTTGTTTGAAATTAAAAAGCTGTTTCAGTTAATGGCGGCTTTGACATACATATCTTATAATTATATATTATAATTAATAGTAGTAGCACAACGTGTGATTGTGTAGAAATGGGTTTTTGCAAGAATTGCATAACCGAATTGTGGGAGTTGTTTGCGGGCCACCTGAAGTTTACTCACAGACCACATGTTGGGAACCACTGCCCTAGACTGACACCAGGCCTCTTTGACCTTTTTCTTTTAAAAAGTTGTGATTTTTTCATTCATAATGATTAGATTTATTTACCCAAAGTTAACATAGCCTTCTCTTAAGTAACATAGCCAGGCATGCCACACCATTAAAAAGGACAAATAGTAGTAGAACAACTTTCTGATAACATTCTAACACTTAAAGGCAAGTAAACCGGTTCATGACTTTTACATTGTGTGTGGGGAGAGTAAAAAGCTCCATAACTTGTAAAACTCTGCAATCAACAAGGGTAATTTTATAGCTCATGAGCCTTTTTTAGAGGCAACAAACAATGCACAACTGCTTTTTTAAATATCCAAATACTTTTTAGACCCCTCACAAAACACGTGACAATGTGACAATGACTAATTGTCATGCCATATGCACAAACCTGATTTTACTTCCAACCACTGTGTGTCATTTACAGTGTGTTCTGACTAATGTTAAAATGTTTTTACTACCAAATCACAAATGCACGATGGTGATGATAGTAGCAGACTTAGCACTTGAATATTTTTCAATCCTGATACAGCAGCTACTCTGGTCTTGTTTTTGCCTGTTAAAGTGCCTACACAACAGTAGTATTTGTTGAGCCATGTGGTGTAGGTAAATAAGGGCCCTAAAAAAAAACTAAAAAAAAAACAAAAAAAACTTTTAACCTCTGATGGTTTTATGTTTTCGGGGGCATGGAAGTGTTTGTCTCCAGGCATGCCAGAGGACTGATGTCAGATTTAATCTGCAGTTCATCATCAGATACACATTGTTTACAGTTTTCTGCTCCAATGGTCCAGAGGGTGTTTTTATACAACCAAATCTGACTGTGAACTTTATAAAACTTGAGTTGTATAGGCACTGTTTAGCTTGGAAACCCTTTTAGAATGGCAAATGCCTTTTTATTGTTGGAACCTGTTGTGTCACGGGGAAATGTAACTTGGTGATGTATTGGGGTTAAACCTCTTTTGCAGCAATAGTGGATGTTTAAACAAAGCTCAGATTCTGACACTGCTTTAACGTCTGTTCTGGGTTGCACAAAGAGGTAATTTTAGTCAATTACTGGGGTTTTGGTTTGCTTTTTGAGATTTTCTTGTGGGTTTATTAGTGTATTTTTATATAAAAGAGGGTGAATTGATCAGTTCCTTCTGGTATTGGCCCAAAGGTACTGGAGTTTAGATGTGTTGAGGCATTTGTAGACTTGATCAATTCACTTGATGTTTCACTTTGTACAAATATCTATGCACAACCCAGCAAACCATTTTAAAACCCCCTCTTGGTAAACAATTGTGGCTGGTTTCAACGCTAATCTTTGACTACCTTTCCTTAGGTAACATTAGCTAGTCCTAGATTAGCGTTAATAACTAATTTCTGGTGTTATACAGTAAACCCTGTTTTTGTTCCTAGGGAGGTTTTCTTTGTTAACCCTAACCTCCTAATTTATGCAATGGAAAAGCAGCTGTATTGTATGTTGAGACCTTCATATGAGTGACACTGCTAGATAAAACAGTGTTACTCAATTCAACTGTGGTTAGTAAATCACAGAACTGCCAATTGCTTGCAATCAATTTTACAGATTTATAAACTTTACCTTATTTGAGAAAGCAATAGATCAAAGGCTCCATGGATAGAGCTGCAGTAGGTGATGCACCAGCAGTGATATAGTCCCAAATAAAAGCGTTAAACAGTTGAGTTATTCTTTATCTTTATTTTATATATGTGTTTTACTGTAGTTGTCTGGCAGAGCTGGCAAAAATTGTAAGAAATACTACTGTGTGTTTATTACTATTCCTTTATTGTTGCCTACATACAACTATTCACGTGACACTGTAGTGTGTTATTTAGTCTTGCTTGTGGTTGGTATTTCACCTGGATCTTGAGATTTTATATTATTTCTGTTAAACACTAAACCAGATTTTCTAAAACAGCCAAAACTTCCACTGACTAAACATATACTCTGTTCCCACTTGTATCGGAACGATACTGGTAAAATTTGTTTTGGTTTAGAATATACAGATACGATAACATGTCTGTCCTAACTCACTCTTCAACACCAGTACAAGACTGATACTGTTGCGATATAGGCTACCTGGCCACATTTAAGCTGGTTTATATTGATACACTTCGATCAAAGATATCCTGCATTACACACTCCACTGATTTTCTGTGGGGACCTCCGTCATGTTGTGCGCAAAGGGTTGTGGGATATAGAGAGCTCAGGAGAAGATTTCCTATTGACCTTCAATGGAGCGGTATCGGATTGTGCTGCTTTGAACTTATATTATCGATGTTTAAAAATATATAAAACCTGCCCAGGGTGTCTTGATGAAAAACATAACCTGTGGCAATGATAACATACCGTAATCTATACGAAAAATGCACTTTTCTGAACCTAGTACCACAGATGGCGCATGCGCAGAAAACAGATGAGCGTCTCACAGTGCTAGAGCAGACGGGTGCAATTATAAAGCTTGGATTTATTGGTATTAGACATCAGTTTTTTAAATATATTTTTACTACTGTAACTTATCTGTAAATATAAAAAAAATCAATACATTAATTAAACCAACATGATGGAAGTAAAGGCGGAGTTGGGAATCTATAAAATATCCTTGGTGTAAGTGTGTGCATGCATCCATTCCGTTGTCGTACTGATCCACCTGTCCACACTGATCTGTTCAGTCATATCACAACTGTACCAGTATGAAACATGCTCTTGTCTGGGTTTCGTAATGATACAGTTATACCGGTACGATGCTAGTAACAACTTCAGTGTGAACAGACGTTGTGATACTGTTCTGCAACAATACAGGTATATTATATAGGAGGCTGTGTGGTGCAGTGGTTAAAGAAAAGGGCTTGTAACCAGGAGGTCCCCAGTTCAAATCCCACCTCAGCCACTGACTCATTGTGTGACCCTGAGCAAGTCACTTAACCTCCTTGTGCTCCGTCTTTCGAGTGAGACGTAATTGTAAGTGACTCTGCAGCTGATGCATAGTTCACACACCCTAGTCTCTGTAAGTCGCCTTGGATAAAGGCGTCTGCTAAATAAACAAATAATAATAATAATAATAATAAGATGAAGATAAACTGTACTTTTGTTAAAGACTTTGTGCTTTTGTCTCAGGGAAAGAAGATCAGCTTTTCACATAAGGTAGATTGTAAGGGTTTTGAAGACCAAGTTTAGTTAGTACCTGCAGCAGCAAGGTTTTAATTATTTTAATTAAATTATAATTTAATTATAATTACACGTAATGCTAAGTCACAGATTCTGATTGTAGGTAAGCTTGTTCAAGGATCAACACCACACAACACCATAAAAAGCATGGTTAGAAATTAAAGAAACAAAAGGATTTCAAGTTCAAACACAAGTCTCAACCATGCAGATGTTTTTAAAGGGTTATGATAATTTTCATTATAAAGAAATACATTACAAATTGTTACCAGAGGTACTTGATGAAGCAAACCGCAAGCTCTAATTGAAATAGATTAGACTGAAGTGCACTCTTCCTGTCTGGATACCAGGAACTGCAAGTACTGTAAAATAATTGAATTATTATGTCAACAAAATGAGAGTTGTAGCTTTTGAGGAGAATGATGCTGACTATTCAAAACCTTTTTCTAAGGTGAAGTAGAATACAGCTAATGTTCTTAAAACTGCTCTTGTGATTTTTTTTTCCTATCATGAATTTATCATTTTCCCATCTAGCCTATATATGGAATACAGCTGACTTGGAGAAAAGGGCAATTTGAAACAACCTGCTTCTGAACAGTGTCAGCACTATCCAAATTAGAACATGTTGCATTGCTTTTACAAAGGCGTTAAAGGTAGCAGAGTACAGTAGAAAGGTATATACTCAGTTACGACCATGACAGCCTACAGTTCAAAGAGCCAGCCCTCAATCCATTCACATATTTTTTTTTTTTACAGAGTTCAGTTTAACTTACTAACCACTGTATACCCTTTTCACAAAGCTTAAAAAAGTGTTAAAGTTATTTTCTAGGTGTTAATACTTTTTATTTCTGTAACTACCTCCCATTGTCCAGGGCCGGGTTCATATATAAAAGGGAGCTTCTAATTTGTATAAATGATACACCATTTTATCTCAGTTAAAAGCTGGGTTCAGTTTATATATTCACAGTATTTCGATTGCTCACATAACCTGTGTGTGTTGTTATTTACCCTCAGTTGAAACACGACAGCTTGCAACTATGGAATTTCATAGCACTATTATGGCACTTACAGTACGCAGCCCTATAGGCACGTGCTTGTACAAGTACGTAATTACACCAACAGCAGATGAATCTGTGCGCTTTGATGAACAAGGAGTTACCCACTGGGTTTGAACACCTCAGGGCGTAGCCTTCTGGATGTGACCTTAAAGAAACGAAAGCCTGGTAGTGAAGAAAGGGTTTGTTCTTATCTAAAAACGGGAGTGCTGTACCAAGGGAGTGAGAGTTCAAATACAAAAGTAATTAAAAAAAAAAAAACAAAAAAAAACATCTGAACTAATCTATGTTTAGTAGTACTTTATTGTTGGCAGGACAAGTCATTTCACACATGGCGCTATCATTTTTAGTTAACAAGCGCATTGTTATTGATTCATATGTGATCAAATGGGCAAACAGTATGTAATATGAATATTGAAAAGCCAATTTTTTCAAAAGCATATTTTTTTTTGCCTTCAGTTGTTAAGAGTGATTCAGGCTCATTAATTACAGTTGTCTGAAATCCTAATCGGATTAATTGTTTTTTAATTCATGCATTCAAAGTGTAATGCTTATTTTTGATTGTTAATTAATTGTTAGTGACTCATAGGTAATTAAGCTTCCCCGGGATTTTATAAATTGCTTCTGTTTCCATGGCTACCGTGAGCAAAATTAATTAAGTGTTTCACAAACTTTAAACATGTAGGTATGTCCTACACACCCTTTGGGAATTTGTTTCAAGAGTGCCCATTTTTCAGCCATTCTAGCATGCCATGGCATAACTCAAAAATCCTTGATTTATTTAACCTTTGTCAATAACTTAAACCGTAAAATATATCAAATATAACATATTTCAGGGTATCCTAACGTATCGACCCCAAGCAGCTAACTTTGCAATATGTAATGCTGATCCAGAAGGTTCAATGATAGTTGCAGCTTTCAGGCAAAAAATGTTTCTCGCAGACTCTGAATTTACTACATCATATTCGATATATGTATATACATGTTCGATTGGATTCAAGTCAGGACTTTGATTGGGCCACTCAAGAACATTAATTCTCTTCTTGTTCAACCACTCCATTGTGGCTTAGGCTTTGTGCTTCGGGTCATTGTCCTGCTGAAATGTGAATTTCCTCCCCAGTTTCAGGTTTTCCTCAAGGATTCGACTGTACTTTGCACCATCCATTCTCCTCTATCCTGAATTTAGAATTGGAATTTAGACCGAAAAGTTCAATTTTTTTTCTTGTCTGACCACAAAACCTTTTTCCACATGTCTGCAGTATCATCTACATGCTTTTTCAAAACACCATATGTGCTTTAAGATGAGGCTTTTGAGTAATGGCTTCTTTCTTGCCACCCGTCCATACAGGCCAGCTTTGTGTAGGGACTGGCTTATTGTTGCTGTGTGAACACTGACTCCCATCTCAGGCACACAACTTTGCAGATCTCCCAAGGTCATTGTTGGCTTCAGAGTGACATCCCAAACCAGTTTCTTGCTTGCCCAGCTGCTCAGTTTGGGAGGGTGACCTGATCTAGGTAGTGTCTGGGTGGTATGATGCATCTTACGCTTCTTAATGATGGACTTCACTGTGCTGAGAGGGATAATCGGCACCTTTTAAATTCATGTACCCTTCACCTGCTCTGTGCCTCTCTACCACTTTATCCCTGACTTTGTTGGATCACTATGTGAGTTGTAGTTTGAAAGTCTTTATATACCCGAGGGACATTTTCTACAAGTTAACCACTTTGAGTACAGACAGGCTGAAACCATTTCACTAATTTTGTGACCTTTCAAACAAGTCATTTGCACCTGAGCTGATTTAGGGCTGCAGTAGCAAAGGGGTTGAATACTTATGCAACTGAGATTAATCTGTTTTTCTCTGTAAATCTTTTTCTCTGTAAATTTATATTCTATGTGCATTTTTAACTTTATCAATGTGGAGTAGTTTGTGTAGATTCTACATGTAAAGTCTAATTTGAATACCAAAATGTGAAAACTTTGCAGTGGGGTGAATACTTCTGCAAACCACTCTGTGTGTGTGTGTGTGTGTGTGTGTATATATATATATATATATATATATATATATATATATATATATATATATATATATATATATATATATATATATACAGTATATATAAATAAATAAATAAAAATAAACACTGCTTGGATGATTGGCTTGGTGTTGTATGGTACTCCCTGTAGTTTAAGTATTTAAATGACCAGTGAGTGAGACCATGGCTACAAAATACAATCAATTCTCATTAAAACTAACTTGGATTAAAAAATTTCCTGATACTATGAATTTTCTACATGGTCCCGCCAGATTTAGCTGTCACTTACTGTAAATTACTTCTTATAATGTGATTTAAAGTGCAGTTTGTTTGAAATATATATGAGTTCACTTACAACCGTATTTTCAGTATACAATACTTTTCACTGTGCTAGAATTGAACTTTGATTTCATTGTTACTTCACCTATATTATATAAACTGAATCAGACGGCAGTATTTCTGTCAACAATAATTCATCTAATTGTCTTGCCATCTTTTAAATGAAATTCTGTACAGTGGAAACGTTTATATTATTGTGTGTATCAGTTTCTGTACATAAACAGTAAACATATACACAGAATATTCTATTAGCAAAGCAGTATTTTACAAACAGCAAGAACAACAGATTAAATAGTGCTAAATAATTATAAGCAAACACAGTAACATTGCAATGCCATAATAAACGTTTATTCTCAGGATCTTTATAAGCAATAATGGACACTACTCTTGATTTTGTTTTCTCAAAATAATAAATATTGATAAATAAAATAATATTTCTTCATTCCATTATTCTCAGTAATAATGGAAAAATGACTTATTTTTTGTTCTTGAAACATGTCTGCAGTGTCATGCATTGGCAGCTTGAAAACACTTTTATGGGCGGCCAATTACTGTGTGTGCCTAGAAACAAAAAAACACGTTTATTTTTAATTTTATAGTTAAATCTTTTAGTTCTACAAGATATAGTATATGTCCAGGGCTAATTCCAGTTATGAGCAAGGTCATACCATACATGCATTCTTATTAGGGTCTCTTAGAAGTTATGAATAACAAATACATTCAGGTGTAAATGTTGTATTAGTGATACTGTAATATCTGTGTCTGAAGTTCTTACCCAAAGTGAAACAACAGTGCAATAACCCCAATCTTGGAGGACCTGTACTGCTTTAGGTTGTATTATCCTAGCAAAATATGTTAGTTCTTATGAGATATAGGCCTATTGAACACAATACGCTTTTTCACAGATTTTGTGCAAAGCCTGTAGCGTAAGATATACGCTTTTAAAACCTAACAAACAAATGTCATACTTTTATTTTTGGCTATATCATGTGAACCACACATTAATGTGTGATCAAATGGATATTCCTTAGAACATGATGTTGAGGATATGGAATAATTTATTTTCTTAATGGTATGGCAAACGAAATCCATACTTCAGAGCTTGATGGAAGTTATGCTACCTGGTGATATGCATTGTTAATACTGGAAAGCCATGCCAAACTGCATTACTATTATTTTTGTCACCACGACGTGAATTGGGGTAAAAACCAAAACCACTGTCAGCAGGGATTGAACACAGGGCTATGGCCAGCCTCGCTATGACTGTCCTTATTAAAATGAAGATTACATTTTTAATTCATTGGGTTTTCAATGAATTAAAGGGGCTGACTATTATCCATTTAAAATGGGCATGTTCAGTAGGGCCATTCCCCATGTAGTTAACACATACACAGTATCTGTAGGACATTTTATGGTTTGTACTACAGCTGTAAAGCAACATGCTCAGTTGCTCTGTACTGTAGTAGTTAACTAGGGGACAGGTAGTAATTGTGTTTGATTACAGTGTTATTCCATCCTGCATTTATCAAGCCATGACTTGCCTCTGGCAGTTAAATCCCTGTACAAAACATTTATGGATGGAGAATGTAGGCTACACTGCACCTACCATAACACCTTTATTACCAATAGTATCTTAGCTTTATCAATTCCACTTCATTGACCTTGCTTCTGCTGAAAACTGTTACTGATACAAGACTGGAGAGAGATATAATTAACAGTGTTTTGTGTGAGGTAAAGCCTTTAGAAAAAAATGCAGTGATATCACATGCACTGTTAATGCTGTTTTTGTTTCAGGCAATTGATTGACCATTAGTCTTGTCCAGGAGTTTTATTTATTTATCTTGTTTGTGAAATCCCTACATCATGTCAACATGTGTTTTTGTTTTTTCATCCGTTAGAATACATCACATAAACATATAATGTTTGAGTGTACCAGTGGATTAAAATTAAGTCATTATGCTGGATATCCTTCAGTTTGTTTTGTGTTTTTCACTGTATTTTTCAGGTCTATTGGATCCAGTTTTGGTATTACCTTTGAGTTCTTTATAAAAACGTAGTCTTATTTTACATGTTTTCATGTGATACTATGGAAGTACAAATTAATTAGTTACCTCTTTATCCTTGCATATATTGGTCTGGGTCAGTACTTTTAAATTCTCCCATAGGGCAGCTGAGCTTGTATCTGGAACATGCACTTCTCTTAGAAGTGCCCCCAAGTGCTTGTGCACTCAAGTCATAATTCTACATCTAGTTGCTTTGTACAGTTATTGTAGGTATTTTGATATAGTGTTCCTTGAGGGCCTTAGGACATTTCATGAAAGGACTATAGAACTTGCATAGAACTTCTAAAGCTTAATAGAATGTATTGTGTTTTATGTATGGTGGGGCATGAGCTCAGTATTTTAGTTGTCTGGCATAATCTGAATATTTGTGTCGACAAAGATTACCTAAATTAATCTGTAAAAAAGGTTAAATACAGCCATTTTAAAGAAACAGAGGTACGAACTGTGTCTTTGTTATTTATTATTTATTTCTTAGGAGACACCCTTATCCAGGGCGACTTACAATTGTTACAAGATATCACATTATTTTTTACATTCAATTACATTATTTTTTACACATTATTTTTACATACAATTACCCATTTATACAGGTGGGCTTTTACCTGGAGCAATCTAGGTAAAGTACCTTGCTCAAGGGTAAAGCAGCAGTGTCCTCCACCGGGATTGAACCCACTACCCTCCGGTCAAGAGTCCAGAGCCCTAACCACTACTCCACTCTCATGGAACTGTGCCTCATTGTGACATAATATAGTCCCTCATCTGCTAAAGAGATAACATATGGGGGAGGGGGAGAGAAATATTAATTTCTGTAGATGAGTCTGTCCCATCTAGTGACAGCTACTGCGTAAAGGAAACTTGACTCTCAGCTGTTCACTAGATGGCATTGGCTCTTACAACTACTGTATACAGACACTTTGCTCAGCATGTGTTACACATATCTAAGAGAATCTGACCACAATTGAAGCTATTCTTTAAATGCTCCATCCTCAATTGAGTTATTTCTTTCTAGTTATATACTGCACTGATAAAATGGTTTCAATCTATAGAAAATGTTCCTTTGCAATTCATAATACTGTGCATCTCCATCCAAATCCAAGAAAATGTTTGATGTTGATCTCTGCTCAGAAAAATACAACTTCTAAAAAGGCATTCTTACATACATCATAGTCATTGTAAAATATGTGCGTTATAACACCATTCTTATGTTAATTTATGTCTTCTCTTCTTTCAGGAGGAATCACGTGTTCTTAGAGTCAAGGTTATTGCGGGCATCGATCTGGCAAAGAAAGACATCTTTGGTGCCAGGTATGTGCTGTTGGCTGTGGTACAGATTCTGGTGCTTCTCATTCATCACTGCGGTGTGCAATATCCTACACTGGTGCTAAAATTCACAAACAATTCTCTCTAGAAGAGCCTGGGAATGTGATGCTATGTTGTAAGAGAATATGATACTTTGAGTGGCAGTATTGCTTTAGCACTGCCTTTCTTCTGTAATGTCATTACTTGTCTGAATACACAGAAAATTGTATTGTATTGTCACTGCTGTTGTAGTGTGTTTTATAAAACATATTAAGCTGTGACATGCAAGTTCAGTGCCGTTCTCTCTTTAAGATACAGCGCTCCACGGTCCTGCTTAGCTAAATAGCAGTGTTTCTTGGTGGCTGCCTACTAATATCAGTTTAATGTTCTGTGGCATCAGTGCTATCAGCAGCTGGTTTCAGCTGCAGGTACACACGCTGCCACTGTCACTCTGAGCTAAACAGTTGGCTCTAGCTGCTACTTTTAGAAGGTCTTTTACAATATGTCTCAGGTACAGATTAAAATGATGACTTTTGATGATTTCATTATACTGATGATGTTTAACAGCGATAGGCCTGCAGTACAAACAAGTCTGATTTTAGCCTCTAGCGCATTTATTATGGATTGTACTGTATAGGATGCTGCACTGTGAAACAAGTGATGACACTGATTTTGTTAATTTTCTTCAGAAAGAAAGCATCTCCATCAACACAGCATCACAATGCACTTGATGAAGTGAGGTTTACCTGTGATTCAGTACTTGCGACTCATTTTGCCAAGGGTTGAGTGTTCTATAATATTCTGTGGCACCACCAACATGTGGAAAATTGTTTTCACTACAGCTTTGACATTTGCTTTTACTTGAGTGGAAGCTCTAGTTATACTCTGATGTTGCTTAAGTTAAAACAGAGCTGTTCACCTTCTATTTGTATTACATTATGCATAGGACTATAACCGTCAGATTGAACGAGCTGTCAAATTTACTTGTCCTACTCAAATGGCTTTTTGAAATATTGGCAAATAATGGCTTTGTGTGATGCTTGCTAACCAAATTTGGACCTGATTTAACTTCTATATATACAAGTCTAATACAATTTGATTGAAGAAATATGACATGTATTGTAAACAGTGTTGCAGTAAGCTGTCTGATATTGTTTAATTAGGTATAATGCTGATAATACAATTGGTTCAGACACTTCCAATTGATTCTGGTTTATTTTTGGTCTGAACTGGTCAGATTGCATGTTGGTTTGGGTTGTCATGGGATGTCAGCTTATAATTATAGAGCGATCATGTTGCTACATAGTGTCTGTAAGTGCTGTCGGGAATGTGCACTGGAAAACAATTCATGTTTTAAACAAATATTTAATTTCTGATTGAAACCAAATCTCTCTGACGTACCTTACTTTATCATGTGTTACTGCATTTTGCTATGCTGTGTATAAGCACATTATTCACATACATTGTATTGGAAACACCCAGAAAGAAGATAAATCACACTCTGCAGTATGTAATAAAATTACTTTTAAAAACACCAGCAAAGTATTGTGCCAGCTGGAGACTAAACAGCATGCTACCTTAGAGAGACTTGTTTTTAATTAAATCAGTTCATGTAATTTATGTGTTTGCTAAAGCAGGTACTAAATGGAAATGTATAAAACTCATTGTTCTGCATTCCAGTTTGTGCTTTAGGACAGGTATCTGTCTGGGAGTTGTGAGTTCCTATTGTTTCTCTTATGTTCATTTGTGATTTCTATGTTAGTTTAAATGACACTGGATGAGTTTTCTTAATTGTGGAAATCTACCCTATTTCAATATTTCAGTACATGGGCCCTATTAAAATATTTTTACAAACACAGAATCCAGCTTCTGCTACCTAACATGGGGTACAGTGCCAATAAAATGTGGTTGATGTTATTATTTTCCATATGATACAACATGACTGGAAACAAGACTCCAATTGCACAACAGTTTGAGTTATCACAATTGAATAGTTACCTATATATTGTAGTTAATTCAGTTTACGTACAGTTAACTGGATCATATTGCTAGAGTCATACTTCCAAATTTATTCTGAAACTGATAATCCTATATTACACATTTTTGCTGATGTTAATTTTGGTGGCATCCACTGCTTAGCTCAGCAGATACTGGCAATGACGTTGAGGGAAATCAGAAAATGAGTACTGTACGGTATGTACTTAAACAAAAGAAGCTTCTATCTTTTCATTTAAAGAAGTTGGAGGGCAGCCCGTGTCTCGTCATTATCATTGGCATACATACACAAGTGACATCATTCAGGACATTTCTGAGATTCCCACAGCCTCGCAGGTAACTCCAAAGGTTAAGCCATGAGAATTAGAGACTGTCATTTAAAAAGGTTTCATGGGAAACTCATGTGAAAACTAAAGAACAAATAATAGAATGGTGTGTGGGGTCATATGAACTTACTAGTGTACATTGACAAAGGTTGTAGTTGATTTTAGACATACTGTAACATTGTCGTGGGACCAGGCAACAGTTCACAAATTAGATACAAGCTGACTCAATATCTAATCTGTACCCTTCCAAGATCAGGCTCGACTGCATAGGAGAAATCCCTGTTCCTCAATAAGAGGAAATATAGACCACATGTGAAAAGTACAGAGCTAACACAATAATGACAAATATACATTTTCCATAGTGTTTTTAAAGGCAGGTGACCAGAGTTAGTTGACCATCAATTAGTCAATTAACACCTGGCCTACCTGCTGCACATTAAACCTCAATTAGGCAGGGAGGGAAGTCTAACCTCCCAGCCGTGCCATATCTATCTAGCACACACTTTGTTATTACAAAATGTAACCAAATGTTATTTAAAATCAAAACAAAAACATATTTTATTTATAAACCCAAAACAAAACATATTATTCCCAGGGCAGGCCTCAGCCCTGCCACACATACATTTAACATTTTAATTTGGCTTAGTAGAGGTCTATGAACTGAACAATATTCCTTTTCAAGAATTTAACCCAATAACATAGTGGAAGCATGGTAAATCATCGGTAAACATTATAAAGCCCAGAGTGTTATGGAAAAGCATGTTAAAAAAAAAACATGACAAACCATGGGTAATGCACTGCAAAATTACATAGTAAACCTTTTATATAAATATTTTATTAAAGATGTACTTGGAAAATTCAGGAAGTTACCAACAGAATTCAAATATAAATGGATAAATCTGAGAACTATTTTAGTACTGTATTATTTTGCTGACAGAAAATAGTGATGAAATTGGGTACCGTATTGGTATTTTTTTTTTTTTTTTTACTGCATATAGATTAGACTATGTCTGAAACTCCATTGTTTATTAAACTCTTTTTGTGTTGTTTTTGTCCCTATATAGTTTTTCTCAATAAATATGCCTATAATTTGTAAAAAAAAAAAAATCTTTATGCAATTTCCCACTGTTCAATATTGCTTCCTGAATAGCTCATAAAATATACTTGACTATCTGTCATTTTGATGGAACATAATTGGTATTTGGAAGCTACTACTGAATGCTTAAAACTGTAAGTTAACTTGTAACCTACAGGTATGAATATAGTACCATACAGTAACATAACTAGCATAACAACAATTAAGATATGTTTATTATCTGCAAAGAAATCACTTACACAGGAGATAAACAGGACATGCTGCATTACACATAGCAACAACAGCAAATGTAATTTAACACTACTGACCTACTCTTCTACTATGAAGGTTAGTAGAAATTGTATTATGTTTTACATGGCTTCATCTTGGTTATTGACTAAAGCAGGGGTGGCCAAAGTTGGCCCAAGTTGGCCCTTTCACTCCTGGTCTTTGTTTCAACCCTGTTCTGAACTGTTTAATTGAACCAATTAAGCCTCCAGCTATAGCTTGAAGTAATTCATTACATAATTATACCTGTTAAACCTGAGGTGGGATTGCCCTCCAGGACTGTGGTTGGACATCCCTGGTCTACAGGTTTTTCAGAACACCAGTGTGAATACTGGCCCTCTATATTTTTCATCGAATGGCAACATGACATCCATAGATTACAATTCCTCATATAATACTTTATAGTCTCGTGGAAGCTGCCTGTTAAGGTTAACATTACATACATAAATATAACAGTGTATATTTATATATACACATGTTTATATATGAGGGGTTTGAATTGATTTAAGGACTCATCGATTGATCACACCTGTGGACTTTGATCAATTAGAAAATAATTGATCAATTAATTGTCAGCTGAGTGCAGTTTAAAAAAAAAAAAAAAGGTGCAGGAAAAATAAATCTTGAAGAATGGCAGAGGGTACTTCCAAAGATGTTTTATATTACCAAGGTACTCAACTCTGTCTCCACTTTCGTCAAGCGGAGCTAAGGGATCATGGGATATAAAGAGAGTTCCTATTGAGTGTCTATGGGGGGGATGCATTGGGCTGATTTTCTCAATGCTTAATAACATACGTTTAAAAAAAAAAAAATAAAAAGAAGTCTTTTTCACTGTTGCCCGGAAGAAATATATTATCCTGGTGAATGAATACATAATGTAACTGATAAGAAAAATGAACTTTTCTGAAAACAGTTCTTCATCCACTCGTGCGCAGTTAAGATCACAGGTTTTCTAGTGCTGTGTAAAAGCAATTTATTTATTTATAACATGGCTTGGAAAAATAACAACCTCTGAGTGGTTAAACAGCATCACATGACCGTGTGTATATATAGCATATACCATGGCTTGCATACTAATGAGCCGCTTCACACTGAATAAATCACTACGCACCGCTGCATTCTAAATTCCATGACAAACTGCCATTTTATTTGTTATTAGTTACAAAACCACTGCTAAAAATTAGTGACATTCCAGCTATTTCGTTTAATGTATTTGGGGATGAAACTCCAGATAACTGGTACAACACTAACTTTCCGAGTGAAGACAGCAAAAAATTAAATAACAGTAGATGAGGAACAGCTAAATGAAATAGAAGAAAACAAAGATTGAAAAAACACTTCAAAAAACTACAGCATGGGCTGTTAATGTACTTAAAGACTGGTTTAAAGAAAATTCAGTATTCAGTCTCCAGTTTTATAACGTTGAGCTGGACTAAATAGATATTTAACAGTAAAAGTTTTAACATCTCTGCTGACAGCGAGTTTTAAAACCAACAAGAACACATTCCTGTCAGTCATGAAAACTTTTAGAAAAGCTTGGTGCTTGGTGCATAAAGTCTGGTTTGATCTTCAAATTATTGGACGCGAGGGTGTCCAACTAACAAAAACATCTTTTTTAAATTTCAAATTTTTTTTTTTTTCTCCCCAATTTAATGGTGTCCAATTATTTTTGTTTAGCTCAGCTCACCGCTACCACCCCAGCTGACTCGGGAGCTGTGAGCCGACCGCTTTTTTCACACTGCAGACTCGCCATGCAGTTACCCAGAGCTACAGCGTGGGAGGACAACGAGCTTATAGGCAAGCCCATGCGCCCGGCCAGACTACAGGGGTCGCTGGTCGCGGTGAGCTGAGAACACCCTGGTCGACCTAACCCTCCCTCCCCGGGTGGCGCTTGACCATTATGTGCGCCCCTGGGAGCTCCCATCCTTGGTCGGCAAAGGAATAGCCTGGACTCGAACCGACGACGTCCAGACTATAGCGCGCATCCTGCACTCTACGCAAGTGCTTTTACTAGGTGCGCCACTCAGGAGCCCCCAACAAAAACATCTTTTGAGATCCAAAAGGATGAAAACAGACTTGAATATGTGTGCCTTGCATATAATGAGTACACAAATGCACCTGCAGCTTCAGCATCCATGGCAGCTTTTCCGCTTACTTCCTCTGTGTCATTTGAAACTCCGGCCATCATCAGTGTGTGTTCAGTCCTATAGTTTATAGTGAGATGCCACTTTCGATGCAGAAATTCACAATAAACAAACATGTGCAATTTAATTTTAATAAGCGAACAATGCGGCTGTAAACACAATAAAAGTTTCTGGTTTTGAATTAATTTAAAATGTGTTTTAATTATTTTTCATCCCCCAAATGACAGTCGTGGTTTATACCTATGTGGTTTGCAT
This sequence comes from Acipenser oxyrinchus oxyrinchus, assembly GCA_030684275.1. Lineage (NCBI taxonomy): Eukaryota > Metazoa > Chordata > Actinopteri > Acipenseriformes > Acipenseridae > Acipenser > Acipenser oxyrinchus. Next base: position 78,460,898 of record CM060247.1, on the reverse strand, counting down.
TTTATATACAAGGTGTGGTTAATGATGTATGCAGTATTGTTTTTGATAGCGAAGTATATATGACTCGGGATGAATATTGGGGTCCCTGAGTAGTGGGGGCGGCGGCTTAGGTCAGCCAGGGTGTCCTGGGCTCACAGTGCACCAGCGACCCCTGTGGTCTGGATGGCGCCATGGCTTGCCTGTAAGCTGCCCAGAGCTGCGTTGTCCTCCGATGGTGTAGCTCTGAGGTGGTTGCATGGTGGGCCTGCACTGTGTAAAAGCGGTCGGCTGACGCCACACACTTCGGAGGACAGCGTGTGTTTGTCTTTGCCCCTCCCGAGTAAGCGCAGGGGTGGTAGCGGTGAGCTGAGCCTAAAATAATTGGCAATTCCAAATTGGGGAGAATATGATAAAAACAATTGACGAATACTACATTTTTAAAAAAGCTGTATAATCCCACTGTCATTTAAACCTTTCAGTATCTGAACCGCAAGGTATAAATAATGTATTTAAAAGACATTGGCTGTTTATTTTGGGACCTTTTAAGCAATAATTGGTAACCCAAATTTCAGACTTGCACCTTTATCAAGCAATGTAAAAAATGAAAGTAGACATTTTTAGTAGAGAATGCAGGTTGATCAGGCCACTGTGTCTACTCTTTTGTGACACTTGCAGGTTTGGAAATATTCCTCAACTAGCCTACATCATCTTCAGAAAAAAGCTTAGCGTGTGAAAGTGATTGAGCATTTGGAAAGCTTTAAGAAAGTCATTATGTTTCCACTACTTCCACTCCGCTAGGATTTACATCTAGGTTTCAATACATCCAATAGCAGTACATTTCAAAGAATTGCATGTATATATATATATACAGTACTGTGCAAAAGTTTTAGGCAGGTGTGAAAAATGTAAGAATGCTTTCAAAAATAGACATGTTAATAGTTTATATTTATCAATTAACAAAACGCATAAAGTGAGTGAGCAGAAGAAAAATCTACATCAAATCAATATTTGGTGTGACCACCCTTGCCTTCAAAACAGCATCAATTCTTCTAGGTACACTTGCACACAGTTTTTGAAGAAACTTGGCAGGTAGGTTGGCCCAAACATCTTGGAGAACTAACCACAGTTCTTCTGTGGATTTAGGCAGCCTCAGTTGCTTCTCTCTCTTCATGTACTCCCAGACAGACTCGATGATGTTGAGATCAGGGCTCTGTGGGGCCATACCATCACTTCCAGGACTCCTTGTTCTTCTTTACGCTGAAGATAGTTCTTAATGACTTTCGCTGTATGTTTGGGGTCGTTGTCATGCTGCAGAATAAATTTGGGGCCAATCAGATACCTCCCTGATGGTATTGCATGATGGATAAGTATCTGCCTGTACTTCTCAGCATTGAGGAGACCATTAATTCTGACCAAATCCCCAACTGCATTTGCAGAAATGCAGCCCCAAACTTGCAAGGAACCTCCACCATGCTTCACTGTTGCCTGCAGACACTCATTCGTGTACCCTCTCCAGCCCTTCGGCGAACAAATTGCCTTCTGCTACAGCCAAATATTTCAAATTTTGACTCATCAGTCCAGAGCACCTGCTGCCATTTTTCTGCACCCCAGTTCCTGTGTTTTTGTGCATAGTTGAGTCGCTTGGCCTTGTTTCCACGTCGGAGGTATGGCTTTTGGCCACAAGTCTTCCATGAAGGCCACTTCTGACCAGACTTCTCGGACAGTAGATGGGTGTACCAGGGTCCCACTGTTTTCTGCCAATTCTGAGCTGATGGCACTGCTGGACATCTTCCGATTGCGAAGGAAGTAAGCATGATGTGTCTTTCATCTGCTGCAGTAAGTTTCCTTGGCCGACCACTGCGTCTACGGTCCTCAACGTTGCCCGTTTCTTAGTGCTTCTTCAAAAGAGCTTGGACAGCACATCTGGAAACCCCTGTCTGCCTTGAAATTTCTGCCTGGGAGAGACCTTGCTGATGCAGTATAACTACCTTGTGTCTTGTTGCTGTGCTCAGTCTTGCCATGGTGTATGACTTTTGACAGTAAACTGTCTTCAGCAACCTCACCTTGTTAGCTGAGTTTGGCTGTTCCTCACCCAGATTTATTCCTCCTACACAGCTGTTTCTGTTTCAGTTAATGATTGCGTTTCAACCTACATATTGAATTGATGATCATTAGCACCTGTTTGGTATAATTGTTTAATCATACACCTGACTATATGCCTACAAAATCCCTGACTGTGCAAGTGTACCTAGAAGAATTGATGCTGTTTTGAAGGCAAAGGGTGGTCACACCAAATATGGATTTGATTTAGATTTTTCTTCTGTTCACTCACTTTGCATTTAGTTAATTGATAAATATAATCTATTAACATGTCTATTTTTGAAAGCATTCTTACTTTACAGCATTTTTTCACACCTGCCTAAAACTTTTGCACAGTACTGTATATATATATATATATATATATATATATATATATATATATATATATATATATATATGCCTATTCCAGTGGTTCCCAACCTTTTTGGGTACTGTACCCCAAAACACTTTCACCTGCCTGAAGTACCCCCTTATGCATGTGTGACCGGTGTGATTCCTAGATTAGGTGTAAATTTGACTAAATTAGGTTTAATATCAATATTATTTGTCTGTCTGTCATTTACCTGTGAATAATGATAATGTATTACTATAATAATACTCATACTTTTATCAGTTTAATATTTGTATGACTTTTTCACATCTTCAAGAGTCCAGACCAGTTATACAAAAACAAAGATCAAATTTTATACACATAGTAGCAGCCTACTCTCAATATCACCCATATGTATAGACTTGCATGATGACACGTGAGGACTCACCAATCAATGAGAAACTTGACCCTGTCTCTCACTCATAAGCTTTGTCAGTCTCGGGGCAGTGTGGCAACAGCAGTTATCAGGCTTTTCTCCAAGTTGAGTCTGTTCCTGTGCTTGGTCTTGATTATGGTCATAGATGAAAATGTCACTTCACATAAATATGTAGATCCAAATGGCAGCAGTTCATTCAGTGCATGTTTCCCCAAATCAGGATATTCCTTCTCCACATCACACCAGAACTGTGACAGTGTTGTCTCTGAGTACCTCATCTTCAAGCCACGGTCTGAGGACACATCCAGCAGATTTTCCTGCAGTCTGGTAGGAATGTTGTTGTTCGTACTTTCAGTCATGAAAGGATTACGCACCCAGTCAAGTTTGGCAGACTTGTTTTCAATGTCAGGGAAGTTGGAGTTGAACTCACTGTTGAGTTTGGATAAATGTGTGCTCACTAGTTGCACCATAGGAGCTCTGTCAACATCACCTGTAGAAAGGTAGGTGTCAAGCTGCTGGAAACAACTTATGTCCCCATCTTCACATTTCCTCTCCCAGAGTTTGATCTTCTTCATGAATCCACACACTTTGTCATACATGTTTAGAATGTGTGTGTCTTTACCTTGCAGAGTTAGATTCAGGTTGTTCAGTTTGCTGAACACATCAGCAAGATAGGCAAGGCGGGCTAACCAGTCTGTGTCCTCGAACACAGCCACAAGGGGTGTGAGTGCTCTGACAGAAAAGCACTTACTTCGTCGCGCAGCTCAAAAAGCCTCTGTAGTGTTTTCCCTCTCGATAGCCAACGTCGTCGGTGTGAAGCAGTAGCTGCTGGTGCTCAGTCCCACTGTCATGACAGAGCCTTTCAAACAGTCTGTGATTCAGAGGCCTGGACTCGATAAAGTTAATCACTTTCACTGCGTCATTCAAAACATCATGTAACTCAGGACTCATTCTCTTGCTGGCCAGTGCCTCCCTGTGAATGATACAGTGATTCCACTCAACGTCGGGGTTGACCTTCTTTATTTGGGCAAGTAATCCTTTCACCCTCCCTGTCATTGATGCCGCACCATCCGTGCACAAATAAGTACAGGATTTCCAATCCAGATTGTGCTCTGAGAAAAAGCTGTCAATAATGTGAAACACATCCTCACCCGTAGTGCGCCCCGTTAGCTTCTTGCAGAACAGAATGTGCTCATTAATTTCCAAAATGTCTCTGTATCGCACAAACGCAATCAACTGGGCTTCCCGTTGACATCGGTCGATTCATCCAACTGCAGAGCAAATGAACCGAATGTTTTAACTTTTCCACCACTTGATCAACAATATCAACGCCCATGTCATCGATCCTGCGGCACACCGTGTTATTTGACAATGGTACAGTCTTCAGTGCATCAGCTGCTTTCTTATCAATCATTGTTTCTGCGAGAATAACAGCAGCAGGCAAAATTAGCTCCTCAGCTATAGTAAACGGCTTTTGGACTTAGCCACAAGTAGCGACACAGCATATGAGGCTTCCAATGCTTTGGTTGATACTGCAGTTGCTTTCTTTAATTTCTCTTGACTTCCCTTAAATTCTGACAGCTTTCTATGGAAAAACTCTGCTGTCTTACCCACACAGGAAAGATGCTTGGTACTGAGGTGCCGTTGTAAATGGGCTGGTTTCATGCTATTATTTGAGAGCACATCGCCGCAGAGGAAACACAGTGGCTGAGGCTGCTCTGTAGGTGTGGATGTGAAACCGAAGAGGACATACTGTTCATGAAATTGACGGTACTTTGACTTGTCAACTTTCTTTCTTTTCTCCACGTGTTCACTTGACCTGCTGCTAGCGTTGCTGCTGCTTGGAACAGTCGTTTTTCAGCCATTGATCCATATCTAGTGTCTTTCTTCTACTCAAAGCTAGCTGCCTGTTACCTGAAATCGTGAGTGACTCTAGCGGCGCGGAGGAGCGGCGAGGTCAACTGGCGGGAAGTGGCCAGGGTGAATAAAAATACACACGAAACTAAAGTAAAAATTGTCCTATAAACACAAAATAAACTAGAGATTTCACACCAGTGACCTCAGTAAATGTTTTCCTGCCTATTGAGATTGAAATAACTTGAACATATGAATTGTTTGGAAATATTTTTCCCAATATTTTTTTTTTGCACATTTTTGAAAATCTTCCCACGTACCCCTGGGGACTGCCCACGTACCCTAGGGGTATCGTACCCAGTTGGGAAACACTGGCCTATTCCATATGAAGTAAAAACGATATGCAATTAGAGGTCCATTCGTGCCTAAAGATATTAGAAAAGGATTCAGCACCATCAGAGTGATAGGCTTTTCAAATTCCTGGGGAAGGGAAGCTGAGTTATTCGTCCATCGTTATTTGTCCTTATGGCTACAATAATCAGATAGAATCAGAAACATGAATACCACCACTGCTAACACTCAATTGAGAGTATTCAGCGGAAATAAGCAGTTTAATCACCAATATGGCAAACAGAAAGAAAAAGATTAGTTTTTCTGGAACCGAAAAATGAACTGTAAAGACAAAGTTTCAAAGAATCTCATATATATATATATATATATATATATATATATATATATATATATATATATATATATATGTATATATATATATATATATATATATATATATATATATATATATATATATATATATATATATATATATATATATATATATATATATATACATTTATTAATCTTGCATATCACAAAGAGCTCTTTTTCATTTGCCATGTTTGAAACTGTAGCGCAACTTTTGGCAAAGTGGTGAATAAGTGCAAGGTATTTTTGTCATTTGTAGCGAATACGAACATCGGAATTGTGTATGCGAATACACGTCAAAAAATATTAGTTCAAATGTTCAGATATTTGTCCCAGCACTAATGTAGTAGTATTATTATTATTATTATTATTATTATTATTATTATTATTATGTAATAAGACCACATAGTGCTACAGTAGTAAACAGCCCTGCGAAGAACTCAAAATAAGAAACCTGCCATTTTTCATAGTTAAAATAGCTTATTGCAGTTTTAAAAATAAGTGTGCAGTGCCTTAATATATGAAGCTAAAGATGCAGAGTTAATTTCATTGGCAGCTGACATTAAATATGCAGATACTAGCAAAAATACATTAATTATACAGAAAAAAGGCAATATCTGTTACAGATATATTATTCGTATTGGGCACACTCCTAATTCTTTATCTTTTGTAGTGTTCTGAGCATATGCTCTCTAAATACAACATTTGACATGGTTGATTGTTTTAGTAGTCGGCACCTATGCCATCAGCCAATCAGCTTCCAACTCTAGCAGGCTTCTGTATTACTGTAGATACCAGCTTGGATGTCACAGCATGAATTGTGAATACCTAAAATTAATCCGTGCAAGTGCCGGCTTTGTCATTCTGGCTCATTGTGTGCTTCAAGCAACACAAATATGGCTAAACAGAAATGTTCCTTGCAGAAGTGAAACCTTCACATAGGCATTTGTTATTTCGTCGGCTTATGAACGGCCGTCATGCATTTTGTCTCGCTCAACCCAAGTCAAAGCGTGTTGACCCACATCCTGAGGTGGGTTGCTGGGACCCTGGTCAACCCGGGTACAACCCAGGTACATGGTTTCACACTACGCAGGATTGTGACCCGGGTAGCCAGAACCTGGGTCGGGACCCGGGTAGGAGTGCCAGTGTGAAAGGGGCTTAGGTAGTTAGGTATGCTGCTGAAAAACTCCCCTTTAATCCTTCTCAGAGTGCCCTTTAGTCATGACCTGATCATCCAGTCTTGATCTTCTCTTGGAGATTGCATTTTGTGTAGAATATTGTGTTAGCTCTGTGATGTGAACAGCCAAACTCAATTCACATGTGACTAGGTGCATGTTCTAACTGAATAGCATTAAGGGCTGGCTGATATGTTTACTCTTGTCCCTATTTTTTAATAAAGAAACTTCCATAATGTATCAATTTTGAAAAGCAGTTTTGTAGTTCGTGGCAAAATTGGACATGTTTTAAAACATATTCTTGTTTTTTTCTCCTTAATAATAATAATAATAATAATAATAATAATAATAATAATAATAATAACAACAACAAAAAGAAATTCATACTTCATTACTCCTTATAAAAATGTACCATAGTAAAAGTGTTATAAAGCATAGTGAAAGTATAGTAAGTAAGGTAAGCATTGTAAAGCCTAGATAGTAGATGGTAATGCATATTTACTTTGGTAAATGCACTTTTAACATGGGAAAAACAAGGACAAACTGCAAAACTGATGCACATTTCCCATTGTAAAGTTTTATATGGGACTCTTTTCTATTCCCATAAAGAGACTGAATTAACTTATGAACTTGTGTCATATCTCCTATTCTGACATGTACAATAGATTCCTAAAAGAGATTTAAAAATGAACAGGAGGTTAAACTATTAATTTATCATCAGTATGACAGTCCCAGAACAAAAGTACACAACAATAGAATGGCTTAAAAAAAAAGAAAAAAGTACATAATAGTGTTTTTTCAAACTGAAGCCTGGAATTGTGTTGTCTTTAAACACTTGCTGAAGGAGTCCGATTTGTTCCTGTTTTTAATGACAAAAGGACAGAATATGTGACCTAGAAGCCCCTTGACATAATTATGCTTGCAATTCATTGATGTATAAATGATGGGACTCGCTTGGATTTTCATAGGGTTTTGATCAAAGCATTAACAATTATGTGTAAAAAAAAAAAAGGGGGGGGGGCGACCACAGAAAACAAATACAGTTAATAATATGGCCACATAACTGTGATATCTGGTATAACATATATTGTATAGCACACTGTACAATGCAGTCTGATATTCACCTTATCAGGGGTGACTGCTTTCTGGGCGTATGACCGTAATATAACAGCATTTCCATGTGATGCAAACTATACCTACTGATATTATGCAGCCCATGGACAGAGTAGGGATGGTCATTGGTGCAAGCTTCATTACAGATTCCACAGGTATAAAAAAAAAAAATTGCATTTGTGACTCGAAGAAAATAAACATACAAATTGTTTTTGAAAAGGACTACCGGTATGCAATTTCTATTAAATTAAAACATAATTGTGTTAATATTCTGTAGCCTAAGCGTTTACATTTAGTGCATGTGATTTATTATTATTATTATTATTATTATTATTATTATTATTATTATTATTATTATTATTATTTTTGTAAATTAGACACAATGTAAATGTAGGCTACTCGGGACCCTGTGTTATTGTCTGTTGCAAAACCATTTCTATTGGGGAGGCGACATTTCTTACTTTATTGTATTTGAAAACACATAAGGGCCCGATTTTTTAAGGAAAGCGAGGAGCACGCAAAAGTTGTGCTGGATTGCGTCATCCCCTTCATGTTGTGGTTTTGAAGGGAGTTTGAGCTGGGCGCTGGCTTCCGCTGACCTTTTGAAGGAAAAGTAGCAATCAAAAGCTGTTAGCAAATCAGGAGCAACGGACATTTCCATTAAGAAAACGATAGCCCTAGCGTTTGCCTTTGCTGTGATTTTGAATAGCAAAAAGCTGCTTTATTGCCATAGCATAATTTGTTAATGCAGTATTTAGAAATATTGCAGTATTTATGAAAACAATTTTGGCATTTATGACGACAGGGTTTCATTACATTCATGAACATACTTCCAGCCTTTGCAATATAGAGCTTGTTAAAGATGTGAATAATAAGTCACAAGCAGTGATAGGCTACAGTATAACCAGAAGGTGAAAACCGAAAGGTTAAACACTTCTTCATATCATGGGATAAAAAACAAAGATAGGATATGAATGTTGTTTTTCACAGCCTGGGCATTTCTATGTACAGTATACTTATCTGAAGCAGCAGAGAGGAGCAGCAACTGGCTGTGGTTGAGACGGAAATATTCTGGTTAGGGATCTCAAGCACAATAGAAAGAAACAAACGCTGATGTACGGGTAAGTAAGCTGGGCTGAGTTGAGTGGGAGACTGAGGGAGGTGATGCTGGGGCGCCAGAATCACCGTCGAGCCCTCTTGAGGTGTCGTGGGCTAATTGACAAAACACCGAGGATGGAAGGTGCCCACTTGAAGACCACAGAGATGTACCCTACTTCGTTCAATCCAGACGGTTGTCATGCTGATCCGCTGGGGAGACCGCACTGTGGTTGATCCCTGGAGCCAGCATCGCAACCATGTGCTGATGCACTGGGGAGGCAAAATAAGCTGATTCCTGGAGCCAGCATTACACTTCAGCCATCAACACCAGGCAGAAGGATATCTACATCATCATATGGAAGGAAACACAAATGGTTGGAGACACAGATGGATCACATTAGTTTACTGTAAAGCTACGTCTTAGTTGGTGCTTATCTTGGCGAGAGTCGAGTTCAAATCAGCATGATGTTTTAACATCTACTCTCGTGTAATGGAAATAATTATGATAAAATAAAAACCTTGCCCACTACAGCCAGTGCTGTGTTACTGAGGCACAGTAAGCTGTATGATAGTGAGTGACAATAGTACAGGCAGTTCACACTTGACAAATGTGAGTTGCAACCAGGTCTTTATTAATAAAATACAAATGTCAAAATAAAATGTTGACTTTAGGTAATAAATAATTGCCGAGCAGCGCCCCACCCCCCAAAAAAGTACAGATGCTTTGGCCCCACTATACCTTTTGTAGCCTGTGTCATACAGCAGAGCCTTGTCTAATGTATGTCCTATACAGCATGAGTCCAATCAGTCATTTACACTCATTTTGGAGGTGCTTACAGCATTGTTTTTGACATTGTCACCTGGAATGTAAGTTAGGTTCTAAAATAGTACTGAGGAAAATTCATTTCTGTGGTAATCCAATACATAATTCAAAAGGCTTGAGCATTTAGATTTCAAAAACATGGATAGTACTTGTTTACTATGGCTTTACAAAACAGTAGTCATATCTAACCAGCGTTCCCCCAGTTTACAACTGCACTTCACACACTGCTGTTTGTAGGACAGACGAGAGGGCTATGAATGCGTGACTTTGTGTACTGCATACATCGTTATTAGTGGTGCAATCGGCAACCTCATTTCTTAATCGATGCATCAACAACATTTTGATTTTCAAAATCAGGAACAAACATTAGAGTTTTTATCAGAAGTTACAGTAACTAAAAACGCTACATAAGCTGCATAATATAAAACAGCAAGGCACAACTTACATTCAAATTAAATCAGAAGGACTTTAGTTAAATTAACAACTGAAAAAAATGTGTTTGTCTGCATCACATTTCGCTTTAAGCTTTTATTTTTAAATCAGGAAAATATAAATGAAACATTTAACTGGTGTAGGACTGCAACAAAGTGTACGTTTTGACCTTCGATGGTTCGGAACACATTACTAAAGGAAGGTTCGAACCTTCGATGGTACTAATTTGCATAATTTACTGGTGATGTCACCATAGCTACTTGTTTAGATTTGATTGAAAATCCTATTTTAGAGGTAAGCCATATAAATGGAATAAAACATTCACATGTAGTTTAAAAATACGTTATCTAGAACAGTAATAATGTTTTTATAATTTAAATAAAAATATGCATTGTTTATTTACACATAATTAAAGATGTTTGTGATACATACAGTAAGCAGCGGACTTAGGCAAAACAAAGCTTTATTTCAGTCACCATTCCAAGCAGGTTATCAGTCACATTTTATTACTACTAAAAATATTAATACTAGGGGCTCCCGAGTGGCACATCCAGTAAAGGCGCTCCGTGTGGAGTGCAGGATGCGCCCTATAGCCTGGACGTCGCCGGTTCCAGTCCAGGCTATTCCATTGCAGACCGCCCTTATGGAGCAAAACATATATTTTTAATATATGGTACAAAAGTATGATCCTTATACTTTTCATATATAGAAATTGGCCCCTTTTTATATATTTAAAATATATGTGATATATTTAAAATACATTTTAGTCTGTAATCCATATATTTATTTTATATGAATTACAGACTAATGAAAATATATGGTGCACCATATATTTTCAACATATAAAATAAATTTGTTATTGTATATTTTGTATGTTTCAAACATATTCTACCATAGTACTTCTCTTACACTGTCTTGTACACTAGATATTCATTACATATTTTACTGAAACACTACAACCGTACCACCCCAGTGCTTTGGATACTATACCCTGCTCCATACACGGCAGTGGCACCATATAGAGTTGCTACATATAACGATTTGGTAGCGTATTTTATGCATTATACAAATCAAAAGATCCAATTTTGCATTTAATGTGTGATTTATAGTATTCATATACTGTCAAACAGTTTCTGTCGAACCTTCGAACACAGCCCTAAACTGGTGTGACTTGCCCAACGTGAAGGCCAAAAAGTTTATCTACTAGCAACACTGACGTTACCTACCGTACTAACATTACTATAAACATATACCTATATAATCAATGTTTTAATGCAAACTGGCAACGGGAGACTTCAAACTGGGCTCTCATTTAATGCATTGATTCACCAATATGTAAACAAAGCTCAGGAAATTTAAGGACAGCTGATCAATAATTGATGCATCTAGAAATCATTATACATGCAGATATTTGCTAATCCAGTACATCCAATTGCATACACTGCTGTCTTTATGACAATTCAGTAATTACTAACCCAATACTTCAATTGAAAGGATGAAATGATGAATTATGTCTTTTTCCAATACAGCTTTTAGGACGCCTCCAAAGTGACACTATCCAGGCAGAATGATCCTACTGGCTTCACGTATTTTAATGTTGACTATCAAAAGCTGTTTCCTTAAATAATATAAAGCCCATACTTCATAGCTGTGTAAAGTATTGTATTCCATATCATGTATTTTTGTATATATAAAAACATAGATCATTGTTTGAAGAATGTGTGTTTTCTCTGTCACTCGCTCCATCACCACTTGCTGTTCCCTTTTGGTAATGGGATCGACAGCGCTTGCATTTCAAATAAACCTCCCCTTTCCCGGCTAGTTTGAAATGCAGTCACCCCTGTCTGCACTGTCATCAAAATCTCTCAAAGTTAACATGTAATGAAGCCACACCGTGAAAAAGTTACGCCAACCACCAGCACTGGCGCAGACGGTAAAGGACGGGGCAAAGCATATCAATTATGTTTCAGGGCAAAGGCAGTTTGCTCCCATTTGCGGCAAGTTTATTCAGCAAAATCAGGGACGAACGCATTTTGCCCTAGCATTAGAGGTTTGCCCGTCCTCAAGATATGACCCAAAAACAAATGGAGTCTATTTTCTAACGACCTTCTTTTATTTTATTGAATTGTTGCTGTCCAGGTGGTTTGAGCCAATAGGATTGAACAGGTAAGTTTTCCCTGCTGTTGCATATTACTGTAATAGACTTGTGCATGTGCATATATAATTGTTGTACTTGTTTGGTTAATACATAGTATCTTCCTCACCCGAAGAAGTGCATTTCCAAGCTGCATGGCTAAGTCTATTCATACCACGTAACCAGGGATCTTTGTTAGTCGAGTCCGTACAAAGTTATGCAACCAGATGTACTGTATGGCTGCAGATACCGGGAATGTATGATTACAGATCATCATTTAAATTGGAAACAAAGTTTATAACAAGTGTTATGTTTTTACTGTTGTTTATGACAGATACAGAACACCCTTTTTGAGAAAGTTAATAGATGCAGTACTTATAAAAGTGTTTCTGTTTTGTCAAGTTAAAAAATACAAAATTCTCCTAAAATAACATGTGTGGGTGACAGCATATCCAAGTCACTTCAAATTGGGTCCCAGAAAAAACTGAGAATACTGAGAACACAAGCAGACATTTGTACAGATTAAATACATTTCTGTAATATGCAATAATGGGCCTATGTGTAATTGAACTGAAACACACTGCCATATGTAGGCTATAAAAACACAAGGGGGTCCAGCTTTGCAATAAAGAAACTATTTAATATTAATACTTTGTGTTCACCATAAATCTGGTCTTTGCACATGCAAGAAATTGGATGTCTCTCTCTCTCTCTCTCTCATCACTCTTGTTATATATATATATGTACATGGATGAAGGCTATATTTGCTATTTGCATCCTGAGCCATTCTAAAAAAAAAGGCATAATAATACCACAGTAGTGACGTCACTACTGAGGAAAATAACGACATAGAATGTCTGTACAGCACTGAAACACTACATTTAAAAAAAAAAAAAAACTGTACTGCTGAACCTCATCTTCTTTAATATTAGCATCACAAGGGTATCCATGTATTATAAAAAATTCAGTGAGTTACAGGAAAGCAATTCCATCTCTGGATTCGGTCTCGTAATTTATGACGTCAGAAACCCTCAATGAAATTATTTTCCTGTAACTCACTGAAGCCCATATATTCTCTCTCTCTCTCGCTCTCTCTGTGTTTGTGTGCCTATGAGTGTGATTAATAAAACAGTTTACCTTTTATGGTGTTTGCAACCATTCTGAGTAGTTCTTGTTGCAATGACTCAAGCTTTATCCACACCTGAATCACAGGCTGTACCTTGTTCACACTTTCCACTTTTAGTACAGATTTTTTTGGGTAGAGTAAGTGCAGCCATCCTAATTCAAGACTATTTAAAGTTGGCATACCTTGAGAGGGAGCTTAACACCACCTCGGCTAGCCTATTTCTCTACTTTGGAAGCAAATCTAGCCATAACTGACCCTGAAACAATGTTGGTCTGAAATGGAACTGTCAACTTGAAATGGATGGCAATGGTGCTTCCTACAATAAAGACTAAGGCTAGAAACACAAGTTTCTGAACTCAAGCCAAAGCACCTTACATAAGAACATAAGAAAGTTTACAAACGAGAGGAGGCCATTCAGCCCATCTTGCTCTTTTGGTTGTTAGTAGCTTATTGATCCCAGAATCTCATCAAACAGCTTCTTGAAGGATCCCAGGGTGTCAGCTTCAACAACATTACTTGGGAGTTGGTTCCAGACCCTCACAATTCTCTGAGTAAAAAAGTGCCTCCTATTTTCTGTTCTGAATGCCCCTTTATCTAATCTCCATTTGTGAGTCCTGGTCCTTGTTTCTTTTTTCAGGATAAAAAAGTCCCCGGACTTTAGGATTTTGAATGCTTGAATCAGATCACGGCGTAGTCTTCTTTGTTCAAGACTGAATCACTAAATAATGGAAAAGAAGACACTAATAACAACACCAATTCTAAAAACACTGCTTCACAGAGACACTCGAGCCCTGCTTTCAAAACGTGAACTCTTTCAATGGACTCAAATTATTATTTCAGACAGAAGTAAATAAATAACTTGAAAAAGTATTAGTGGCAAAGCCATTACCCGTTATTACCTGTATATTTGAGTGTTTGCATTAAAAAAAATACTGATTGCAAACATCAAAGACAATGCAAGGGGATTTATTCAGATTTTTATTTTTAAATGACATTTGAAGTCAGATCTCTTTTAAAGAAGTGCGACTGCTGATCAGCTTAAACAGTGTTGTCAATTGACAGCTTAAGCAGGGTTTCTCTGTCAACTAAATTATAGAGGCTTTTTGAGGTTGTTTACATTAAGCAGATTCTTTTAATTAGTGCTGAATAATTGCAAGCTATAATTTTAATAGCATGGTTCAACTCTGTTGTTAAAGTAATTAACACAGAGGCTCTGTTTGTTTTAAGTAGACAGGCTATTGCAGCAGCTATGCAAAGCCTTTTTTATGTCACATGACATAAATCTCTAAATACAGCTATAAAAGCTAATTTGACTGAAGTCATGCATTTCACAATATGAATATGAATGCAGTGGTAGCAGTACTCTCACATTTATTTATTTATTTATGTATGTATTGCATTTATATTGTGCTTTTTATACAAAAGTATCGCAAAGCACTGTACAGTACATAGCAGAAAAAAAGAACAAACCACAATATATTTGTATAGCATGTCACACATACAACTGCCACAATCACACCATTTAAATAACATATTTAAATAAATAATATACACAATACAAAAGCAGCAAAGTTAAAGTTCCATTAAAACCCACTATGATTAGAAAGCAGTTTTATAAAAGTGTGTTTTTGGAATACTGTTTGGATACTGTTTGGAGTTTTACTAATCTTAATATCAAGCCTTTCCTGATATAGCCTACTGAAAAACCTAACTGTGTTGTCATTAAATCTTCTTTGATAAAGTCAACAAGCTTTTTTTTTGTATGGTATTCATTCACTCTGTAACTTGTCTAGAAGAAAAGCGTACAGGTTAGTCGTTAGCATACCAGCTACTTTTTCAAGAGTGGAAATTCTTGGGGAGATTTTGGACTAAGCACAGTAGACTGTTTACTGGTTAATAGTGAAGGTATGTCTTATTTATAGGGTGCCACCTTTCAGAGTCCCAGCATGGTGTGTCATTCGATAATTGTGTATGTTATTGCCACCAAGAACCTGAACCATCTGGCGTGGAGAAACCTGTACAGCACGACATGCAAGAATGTTATACATCAGGTTGTCACTGCTCATCATTTTGTTGCATAGAACCAGTGGAGACACTTTATAATGTTGAGCTGTGCATTTCACCATTCACCACAAACACATGGGTAGTAACACAACTTAGTGTGCCTCAAAACCCCATGAACAATTCTTGTTTAAGCTGGTTCTTTTGGAATTACATAAATCAATGGTGCTGCTAAAGTTGGTCATTGATGCAAAACGTGTCCGCCTCAAGCCAGACTGTCCAGTCCACGGATTCCAAACCAGTGTGTATTTGATGGTAACACTGATCAGGGGGTCACCAGGAACACTTCACTTTTCATAGAGAGCATGTTGTTGGCCAGGCATATGGTGAGTCAAGGATTACGTTTATCTAGCCCTCTACAGTTTTAATCTTTTAGAGCTGATCTTGTTAGGCAGTGACTCAAGTTATCTATGCATAGGGCCCTTTTATTTTCTGTGTTTATTTTTGAGGCGCGCACCAAATAAATTTTAAGGGCAGCAGTGTGGAATAGTGGTTAGGGCTCTGGACTCTTGACCAAAGGGTCGTGGGTTCAATCCCAGGTGGGGGACACTGCTGCTGTACCCTTGAGCAAGGTACTTTACCTAGGTTGCTCCAGTAAAAACCCAAGTGTATAAATGGGTAATTGCATGAAGAAAACATAATGTGATATCTGTATAATGTGAAATAATGTATAATGTGAAATAATGTGATATCTTGTAACACTTCTAAGTCACCCTGGATAAGGGCGTCTGCTAAGAAATAAATAATAATAATAAATCAATCGCTTTTCAGAGTAATATATTCATTTTCTTTGAAAAATCATTAAAATCTGTTAATTGTGCAACAGATGACAGTTGCTTTATGCAATAATTTGTTTCTGAACAGCTGATAAAACAGTGCTTTGGTAAGCGACCCAGAAAGACACACAGTATTGTCTTGTCTTTCATGTTAAGACATCACATAGGTCTTTAAGTGGTGGTGTAATAAGTGGGGAATTGCAGTTTTGACAGCTGTCTTTTAAAATGGCCTTGGTTTTCTAATTTTTGGCTTTCTATATGTACTTCTCTTTTAAAGTATTCAGTATGTGAGTATGTATTGCTAGCTCCTATAATCTTGTTTTACTTTATTTAAAACCTTATGTACCAGCACTGAAATTCTGTGTTCATGTTAAGTCTAAGCTAACTGATTGGGAATGGATCTGAAAATGAATTAGTGAGCATCTCAGTAATACGGCTATTTTAGCGGCTAAGCTGACAAGGTAACCAATGTTATCCGTTGGTAGAGGGGGAAATCAGGAACACTTTAGAGACCATGCATCTAAAAAAGGTTCTAGATCCTGCTATAGATTCTTTCAGTTTGAAGTTGTTTCCACTGCTTTAGATCCCCGAAAGCTCTAGACCACAGATTTGTAGCAAGTGTTGATTTTCATCCTAAACATCCCCTATGGAGTAGTAGTAGAACATGAGTTGTTCAGATTTGAGCTGACATGCCAGAGCAAAGAGACTCTTAATTGTCCTGTAAGCAAAGTGCTCCAGACAGCTCTGACAGACAACATAGTGCTTCATCTGTACTGGAGAAGGCAGCCACAGACCAACAGAGGAAACAAGCTGTTCTGCAGCAGTCAGTCAAGTGCAAATTAGCATAAAGCAATATTGCTGATAGAGGATGGCTTTGGTTGCACTGGATTCCAAATTGGAAGCTAGCCTTTAATTCGTTCTTGAGTTGTCACATTGTTGTATTTTATAAGAGATGGCAATGCTTTCTAAAAATCCACCTGGGTGAGAAGTTCTAGAGGATTCTTTTCATCAATGCACCTGTTAAAAAACAAAACAAAAAAAACAACATTTGGGTTTAGACTGATACTTTGTGCAGCTCATATTTAGTACATATTTCATATTTTAGCTTCTATTTTTCCATGTAACTCTCTGGGATGATTTTGCGATGCTTCTGCTTAAAAAAGCCACTCTGCTAAAAAAAAAAAAAAAAAAGAGATCATCAATCAAATCTTTGAGAGAGTATTCCTTACATTTTATGGCATGTTCTGCTGTTGTAGTACAGAAATGGGCATTTGAAAAATTGGAAAATCAACTGAAAACAATTGAACATTAGTCATTACACACCTTCCATTACTGCATCAAGAGAATCATCCTGAAATGAACATAAAGTTCATTGCTTCTGACCACAGTACAAAATAATACATTTGATATCGTAATTCAAAGTGCAGTTTGACTTAAGTCAACGTTAATATATTTTATATTTACAAACTGGTAATTAATAGTAGTTGAAATTAATAGTAGTTGAAATAAATTGACAGCTTTTAAAAGATTGTGACATGGGTTGTTAATTCACCCAACCTCGCTACTCTCATGCTACCCCTCTGCTTTGCACCATCCGCTGGCTACCTATCTCTGCTCGCATTCAATTCAAGACCCTTGTTCTTGGCCTACCGCTGTCTTCACCACACTGCCCCCTCCTACCTCCTACCTCCAATCCCTCCACCCCCTCTCTCCCTCTCAGCACCTCCTCTACAGGCCGACTGGTCATGCCTTCCCTCCACTCTCCTTCCTGTGCCCTCTCCTTCTTTTCCCTAGCCCCTCTGTGGTGGAACCAGCTACCGTCTCTCACTTCCTTATGCCGCCTCCTCAAGACCCACCTGTTTAGACTGCACTTGTAGATCTCTTGATCTACTTCCACTTGCACTGTGTTCACCTGACCAACACACCACGGTCCTGGATCCTCAGCTGAGCCACTATCCTAACTATTGCACTACTAATATGTCATTGTAGATATAACTTGTTGTAACCCTAACTTGTTGCATCCTATTTCATATTGTATTTTAGTAGTATTATTTGCACTTACTGTAAATTACTTTACTTAAATATTAATTTTGCATTGTAACCCTGTACTGCCCTGTAACACCTGTAAGTCACCTTGGATAAAGGAATCTGTCAAATAAATCAATAAATAATGCAGATTGCCATTACTGTAGATTGTGTTTCTTGGAATTTGTTATATATGGGAACTCAATTGCCTGTTTTTACCAATGATCATGATGTATCTTGTAAATAACTGTCTGAGCTGACAGTACACCCCTGTAAACTAGATTTATAACATTGCAGTGATTCTTTATGCTATGCATACTTACAATCAAATACGTCTGCATTCTAAATGTGGTGTATACCCCACCGTGTTTTATTCTTGAAAGTATTGGGGTCTAACCTGTATGAATGACATCGATGCCACACATTATCTGTTTGTATTGACAGTTTACAATACAGACTGCATTTTTATTTTTGGTATAATACTTTTCCTTGAGCAGCATTTAACAAAACATCAGGTTTAAGTTTCAGTGTACACACCCACTGGATTGCCCCCCTAATTGTACTAGGAAAACTTGAATGCCAGGAACTGTACAATTTCCCGGCAGTGGTATGGACATTTTCCCCCACACTTATTTGTGACAGATTATAATTGTCATCATAAATACCAACTGCTAAGTTATAACTAACATTCCAGTTGTTTAAGACAAACTAATAAGGTGCTACGTTTGACATATTGTACAGTTTATTTGTGAATTATGGAATTGGGGGATGGGAAAAGTATTCTCGCTTTCCTAGTAACAAAAATGAGTCAGGATAGCTAACAAGCTTTTTTTTGTCTGAACAGATAAAAGATACAAAGAGCGGAAGTTTGATACTGGTCCAGCTGCTTAATTTTTACAACAAATCTATTCTCCCCTGCCCCTCCCCCCTCCTCCCCTCCTCCCCAAAAGCGTACATAAAATTGCTGACATCAGAAGCAGGCCCTATGTTTTCAAAATGTAATTACTCACCATAGTGAAAGTGAAAATAGGCCCTTTTGACTGGTTTATCATATTCTATGTTGTATATAAACATGTAGGAAATGCAGAATTTTGAGCACTGGTTCTGAATTTGATAATGACTCACAAGAGGATCACAAACGTAAAAAAATAAAATAATGAAACTATTTTTTGTTCCTACAGTATATTGAACACTGTCCGTGCACAGAAAGCAGGTAGTACTTGGCTTTACATATTTTTCATAGCATTCCATCTACCGATAGAGGCAGCTCAAGTCATTTTAAGGTAAATTATGTTTTATTTCAAGTTCCCCAACACATACATGTGTTTACTATTTATGTTGAAAAATGCATATTCGCCATTGTATTCTTGTAGCCCTAATTAGTTCAAGAGGTTGTATTTTAACAACTACAAATACGTTGCAAGAAATATGTTTCATTTTCTAATCCGATTTTGCAATGAAACCAAGTAGTATTGAGTGACAGGCAGGATTTTTCGATCTAGCTAGATTTATTTTTAGTTTTAAAGAAGCTTTTTTGTATGGTAAGATGTACTGTATGAGAAATTGATTTTAGACAGTACTATGTATTAACAGAATTATAATGTTACTGTGGCAGTATACTATTGTATGGAATTGGAAAAAGGTCCCCATCTATGCCTTGTATCAAGAAAAACAGCATTCAGTTTGGCACAATCCATAATCCAGGGAAATCTTACATTGACATGTCAGCATTTAACAGCAAAGAGTTCAAATGTAACCGTACATTCACTCATATTGAACATCTGCGTAATGCGAAAATTGGATTGTTTTGACATCCAAACAATCATTTGCAGCATATTGCTATCAGGCAGGGAGCCAGAATAACACTGGGAAATCTCTGTGAATTGGTAAATTGCAGCAGCAATGTCAACAACCCTCTGTATGCAAGTGCTTTAGGATGTTGTTCCTGTGGGAATACAGTATGTGGCTGGTTTTGGATCAAGGGCTACAGTGACATTTAAGATACACTGAGCACTGTGAATTCCTCTTGAATGGGTATATTAAAAAAGCATGATAATCATGCACCTTACGATTTGGTTAAAGCTACTTAGTCAATACTATGTGGGTTATTTACTGTTCTATTGTACCAATGTTCTGCAGATTTCACTGTAGCATTGTCTGCATCTCTAGTGTATACTGCTTCAGAAGCCAGGTTACATCTTGTTAATTGCACAGGTGATACTGTAGATTTGGAAGTGGTATTGTTTTAGTCTTGAATCCAGAGCCGTAAAATGTTGTGGTCTCCTCCTGGCAGCATTAGATTGTAATTCATGTAATGTAACTTTTCTTTGAGTGTACTTATCTTTTTTTTTTTTAAAACCAGGAGTGCACACTCTTGTAACAACAATTAAAAAGTTTCATTCAAAAGGCTTTTTATCCATCCCCATGGCATTGTATCTTGCTTGGATAGATCCATGCCTCTCCAAACCGTACTGTAGTTTAAATTGACAGATTGTGTTTTTGTACAGTCTTCCAGGTATGCAGTTACTTAATTTACATTTTGCTGTTACGCGATTTATAAATTCCCCCCTATGACTCAAATTAGGGTTAACCTAAAGGACTCAATGTCAAATGAAATATGAACTTCTAGGTTTAGCAATGCAACTGCATGTGCCAGCCAGGGTCTGACTCGAACCAGGCTGCTGCTTGCTTTGTATCGAGAGACCATAGAAATTGGTTTGCCAAGAGACTGTTGTCATTAATCTTAAGTGTCAATTCCATTCACTGTGTAAGTCTTGTGTGCAGTTTCTAAAGAAACATGCTATCACAAACATGTATTTTTATAAACATTACATCTGGTACTACACAAGTAAAAGAAAGTTATCTGTTTGCTTGCCTTCTGTTACACTTGCACTTCTTGGGCAATTTCACATCAAGAGTGTCTTTGGTCTTAAGCATTTTACTGGCGGCAAATCATGCCAGTTATTAGAGTAAGCAGCTAGTTGTTTAATAACAATAAATGTGGCACTGAAGGGGTGGGGACAGTCAGATCATTCAATAACCCAGTGTAGTTCCATATGTTTGCTAAAGCATAGACTTCTTAAAATTATACATTTTAGACTTCTGTAGTGCAGAAACATCATGGAATTATTTTGTTAGCTACAGTCAATAGGTATATCTTTCTGTTTTTGTTCTCGTTACTGATGCAGTCTCCCTTTTGGTTTTATTTCTGTTTTGCAGTGACCCCTACGTGAAACTGTCCTTATATGTAGCAGATGAAAACCGAGAACTTGCCTTAATCCAGACAAAAAAGATCAAAAAGGTAAGAACAAAAAACTTACATTTGTGTTGTGTGAGTACGGTCCTTTCAGATAATCACTTTTCTTGTCAATACCTGCATGGAGGAATCATTATTTCCAAATCACCCAACAGTACGTCATTTCAACCCTTTAACTAACCATGTTATAAAACCATGTCATATAACCACGTCAGCTATCCATTTCTTGAATGGTGGTGAATAAACTAACAATAATGAGTGTGTTGTTTCAACCAGTTTTGAAGTGAGCAGGAAGTACAAGGTAGGGTTAAAGGTCACACGGTGTGACCTTGGAATTATTACTATACAATAGAGGTGGATTCCTGCCAGTCTGTATTCCCAAATAGTTCGAACTGTCATCATGTCCTTAATACATGTCCAAAAGAGGTTCTTTAGAGCTGTGTCATTGTCACCCAGCATTTATTTACGAATCCTGACTTGGACTAGTGCCACTCAGGTTATGCCTTCTCAACTCTAGGTGCAGATGTTGCTGCACTACCCCAGTATCTCTTCCAGCTTTGTGAATGCATCTTTGTCTAAATGCCTCTTTACAATTATACTTTACTGGCTTAAAGCTGCAGGTTATCTGTGTTTTCATCATGGCTTTTCCAGGAAAGTAGTACTACAGTACAGTTATTCCCATGAGTCAGAAATTGTGTTACCTTAAATGACTTATACACACTTCTAACATACCTCACATAGTACTATTTTATGTCATGAACTGCTTTCCTGTCTATTCTAGTTTACATACAGGCTTTTTTTTAAATCAAGCATATTGCTTTAGGCTAAACACCTTTACTGAAGGTTCATCCACTTTCTTGTGCAATCTCTACAGTATATCTACCCATCTACTTGACTTACAGTAAGGGTTGACTGAATGTTTAATAACTTAGCATTTACAGTGTTTGTAGCTGTAGCTTTTACTGACCCCTTCATTCCTGTACCGTGCTTTTGAGGCTTAACTGCATTAATCACATCTTAGGGACATCTGAACGTTCCGATGTACATTTCCAAGCCCAATGACATTTCTGATAAAGCATCAGCATCATTCTCCTTGTCCGCACAGCTCATTCTGACAGCCTGTCATGTCCTGTGGTAGTTATATATTAATGTACTTCGGGGAAATATTGACCCTTGGACAGAATATGTAATACAGTAGATGCTTCAAATCTGTTTTTCTTTGGTGTTTAGGAACAGATAAAAGGTTTACCGTAAAAATAAGTTTATAGGTCGCACTGGCGTAAAAGTTGCTCCCCACTTTTTGAGACTTCAATTTTAGAAAAACACCTTTTTGTGTTTAAAATACTTTTTTTTACAAATTATTTTGTTCCTACATTCTCAACACCGATATATAAAGAAAGATACACAGGTATAGTTTTGATATAACCCTTGTTTGCAATATTTTATTCCATTAATAATTTTACAGTGTTGTTTTTAATTTTTAGTTAAACTGCTAGAAACTGTTCGTTTTTCAAAAGTTAAAAAGTAATAATTAACAAAGAGTAAAATCAAGTTATACATCGCACATCACATCTGTATTAAACTACCAGTATTTTATTTTATCTTATCAAGTATCCAAACAAGTTCAAGAACATATCATCTTTGCTTTACTGAACATTTCTTTCCAAAACCATACTGAGACAATCGTTCCCGCTGCATTGGCTTTTACAAATTAATTGTATTAATTCAGATTAAAAAGCAAAGTATTAAACAGTGCCGCTTCATCAATTAAAATGCAAAAAACCAATAAACTAAACGGTGCTCCATTTAATAACCAGTAAACCAAACATTTTAGTGCTGCATACGGTGCAGTACAATTGCATTCAATTTCCACTGATGTCCTTGATTTATTTGTATATGGATAGTGGCATCAATGTACAATCATTTAAACCTGCAAGTTTATTCTCTGACAGAAGCATCCTTGTTAAGCCTGTTTCATCTTGGTACTTTGAGAAGTCTGGGCTACCTTTCCTCAATTCATAGCCATATTCTATTTCTTGACCAGGAGTACACAAGCGGTTTAGTCACACACACACAGTATCTGTGAGGGTTTCCCTTATGTGTTGCTGGTGTTTCATTATGTACTGTTAACACCTTTTTTCTATGAAAGTAAATCTGTCTTTAGTATACTTTTGCTTTTATTAACCGTCTCTTGGCCTTCTCCCAAATCAGCCATGCTCATTGGCTTTGCTTTTAACGAATACATTTTTGGAGGTTTTCGTCCTCCATCCGATCTCCTGTTCTCTTTAAGTAACACTCATACACCTTTTATATCTTGAAAAGATCATTTCCGTTACATCTGTATACTTTCCCTTGTTAAGTTGTCCTTAAAATGCCCCTTTATGTGTGTGTGTGTGTGTGTGTGTGTGTGTGTGTGTGTATGTATGTATGTGTATATATATATATATATATATATATATATATATATATATATATATATATATATATATATATATATATATATATATATATATATATATATATATATTATACAGTACTGTGCAAAAAGTTTTAGGCAGGTGTGAAAAAATGCTGTAAAAGTAAGAATGCTTTCAAAAATAGACATGTTAATAGATTTTATTTATCAATTATCTGTTCAAATCGCAATCCGGTCTCCTGTTCTCTTTAAGTAACACTCATACACCTTTTATATCTTGAAAAGATCATTTCCGTTACATCTGTATAAATTTATATATATAAATAAATATATATCATATATGAGATCATCACTGAATCTAAACAACACACAGATGACAGAATTCCTCTCTCACCCTACCAACAAACAAATACAGAAAATCGTGCAAAGAAACTTTAAATGTTTACAGCAAGACAGTCTACAGTGCTTATTTTCAAGAATCCCCCACTGATATCCGATAGAAGATACAAGAATCTAAGAGAATATGTAGGTCACAGTGAGATTCATCCTTCTGGGGAACTTCCATGCAATAGACCACAATGTACTGTCTGTAAATACATTAACACCCAAGCAGAGAAAAGAGGCACTAAATCATCATTCAACATCCATTAACCTTTTACATGCACCTCTAATGGAATAGTATACTGCATTATCTGTAGGAATGCAACTGTACATTTTTATACAGCAAATACCGTACAGACGCACAGACATTTTTTTCATTTTTAATTTTTGTTCACTGCATCCTCCTTTCAAACATATATATGTAGAGCACTGCTTTTTCCATACAGCTGAAGAAGGACTGACGGCATGAAATGTCCTGATATAACAGTTTCTTTGTATCAATTATTCAGTTTTATGTACCTACATTACTTTTTTTCTTATACCGTGTGTGTGTGTGTGTGTGTGTGTGTGTGTGTGTGTGTGTGTGTGTGTGTGTGTGTGTGTGTGTCTATATATATATATATATACTCATTGTAATGGTTTTGAACATTACCGGAGTAGTGCAGAGTTTATACAGCACAATACCGTTTTCTTGTTCTTGTTTTTTTATCACAAGTTTTGCTGATTTTAAAATCAACAGGAATCAACACTTTTTGTACATTACAGCATGTCTTTTTAACTTCTAAAGTGCAGTATAAAATGGAATTAGTGCTGACTAATGTTCTACTGTTGGCTTGTGAATAGCATTGTATTTTACTTTGGGGAGCTGAGTTGGAACCCATCCCAGATTAAAGTTATGTAAAAATCATTTGGGTTGAACAGCTTTTAAATGTCCTCTGTAAAAGTAAAATTAGGATGCCATATCTATGGTATTTTATACAGTAAATACTGTACAGTATCCTACAGGGGGCTGGTGTACAGTACTGTCACCTTTCACCTTTTTAGTTGTGCAAACGTCTTTATCAAAGTTCTTTGGAACATAATGTAGTACTGTAACGTAGCAGTACAGGGGTGCTGTGAAGGGTAGTCTCGGCACCACTGAGCATTTGCCACTGATTCACGTGATTCTCTGTTGCTCAGGAACAAGATAAATAGATCTACGCCGATTACCTTTTTTTTTCCCCAAAGTCATTCTTATTCATTTGAAACCACACCCCAACACTGCTGCACAACAGTACAGACAAACAGACATGGGTGGCTAACATGTGAAAGTCACAGTTTTGTTAACAAAAACACTAATTTCATCTCTTGTGTCTTTTTCTTTTTACATGAATGTAAAATTAACCTTTTTCTTTCATTTTATTGCAGTCTCTGAATCCAAAGTGGAATGAAGAATTCTATTTTCGAGTGAGTACTCATGATTTCATGCCACAGATATGAGTGTTGATTCGGCAGCCTGCTAAATGCTTCTGTTTTTAAAATAGCTACTTGTGTGCTACTAATCGTGTAATCTCAAATTACATCATTTACATTGGAGATTTATGAGATGGTTAGGGCAGTAGATATTAGAAACAATCAAAGCAAATACAAATCTTTGTACTTCAAATTGTTATTCAAATACATTGTAATTCATAAGCTATAATATACAGTACTGTGCAAAAGTTTTAGGCAGGTGTGAAAAAATGCTGTAAAGTAAGAATGCTTTCAAAAATAGACATGTTAATAGATTATATTTATCAATTAACTAAATGCAAAGTGAGTGAACAGAAGAAAAATCTAAATCAAATCCATATTTGGTGTGACAACTCTTTGCCTTCAAAACAGCATCAATTCTTCTAGGTACACTTGCACAAAGTCAGGGATTTTGTAGGCATATAGTCAGGTGTATGATTAAACAATTATACCTAACAGGTGCTAATGATCATCAATTCAATATGTAGGTTGAAACACAATCATTAGCTGAAACAGAAACAGCTGTGTAGGAGGAATAAAACTGGGTGAGGAACAGCCAAACTCAGCTAACAAGGTGAGGTTGCTGAAGACAGTGTACTGTCAAAAGTCATACACCATGGCAAGACTGAGCACAGCAACAAGACACAAGGTAGTTATACTGCATCAGCAAGGTCTCTCCCAGGCAGAAATTTCAAGGCAGACAGGGTTTCCAGATGTGCTGTCCAAGCTCTTTTGAAGAAGCACAAAGAAACGGGCAACGTTGAGGAACGT
The DNA here is from genome assembly GCA_030684275.1 of Acipenser oxyrinchus oxyrinchus. Lineage (NCBI taxonomy): Eukaryota > Metazoa > Chordata > Actinopteri > Acipenseriformes > Acipenseridae > Acipenser > Acipenser oxyrinchus. The sequence continues at coordinate 78,434,439 of CM060247.1, read as the reverse complement.
AGACGCAGTGGTCGGCCAAGGAAACTTACTGCAGCAGATGAAAGACACATCATGCTTACTTCCCTTCGCAATCGGAAGATGTCCAGCAGTGCCATCAGCTCAGAACTGGCAGAAAACAGTGGGACCCTGGTACACCCATCTACTGTCCGGAGAATTCTGGTCAGAAGTGGCCTTCATGGAAGACTTGCGGCCAAAAAGCCGTACCTCCGACGTGGAAACAAGGCCAAGTGACTCAACTATGCACGAAAACACAGGAACTGGGGTGCAGAAAAATGGCAGCAGGTGCTCTGGACTGATGAGTCAAAATTTGAAATATTTGGCTGTAGCAGAAGGCAGTTTGTTCGCCGAAGGGCTGGAGAGCGTACACGGATGAGTGTCTGCAGGCAACAGTGAAGCATGGTGGAGGTTCCTTGCAAGTTTGGGGCTGCATTTCTGCAAATGGAGTTGGGGATTTGGTCAGAATTAATGGTCTCCTCAATGCTGAGAAGTACAGGCAGATACTTATCCATCATGCAATACCATCAGGGAGGCATCTGATTGGCCCCAAATTTATTCTGCAGCATGACAACGACCCCAAACATACAGCGAAAAGTCATTAAGAACTATCTTCAGCGTAAAGAAGAACAAGGAGTCCTGGAAGTGATGGTATGGCCCCCACAGAGCCCTGATCTCAACATCATCGAAGTCTGTCTGGGATTACATGAAGAGAGAGAAGCAACTGAGGCTGCCTAAATCCACAGAAGAACTGTGGTTAGTTCTCCAAGATGTTTGGGCCAACCTACCTGCCGAGTTCCTTCAAAAACTGTGTGCAAGTGTACCTAGAAGAATTGATGCTTGATGCTGTTTTGAAGGCAAAGGGTGGTCACACCAAATATGGATTTGATTTAGATTTTTCTTCTGTTCACTCACTTTGCATTTAGTTAATTGATAAATATAATCTATTAACATGTCTATTTTGAAAGCATTCTTACTTTACAGCATTTTTTCACACCTGCCTAAAACTTTTGCACAGTACTGTATATATATATATATATATATATATATATATATATATATATATATATATATATATATATATATATATAATACTATAATATACAATAGCTGCTATATTACTAAACAGCTTAATATTACTTTCAAGCCCCTTAATGAAACACATGAGTTGTTTTTTCTGGTTTGATTTATTCAGTGTGTTTTCTGAATAACATTTTTCTTATGATAATTTGATTGAACAATATTTGTTAATCCTTCTGGCCCATTGTGTTAATCAATAAAGTAAATCTATTATTTTTTTTATGATACAGAGAACAATACTTGTTTGCCGAGCACACTGTGTTAAATAAATATGAGTAGCTCAATCTGCAAGGTTTTCATTGCTTAGTAAATAATGTGCTTTGCTGTGTCATGATCTTCAACCAGAAACACTTCTCAAGCCCCTGTGGTTTTTATGAAACTTGTTGGACTGCTGACCAATATTAAAAAATGCACTCTTATTATCTTTATTAATGTACAGTATTTTTTGTCTCGAGAGTCTTTTGGTTATGCATTTTTTTCTTTTTTTCACGTACAATGTAGGATATGCATGTTTTAATGCAACACTATAGATAAACAGCTGCATCCTGGTAACCTGTGCCATATGACCCATGGTCGGATAGCAGCTGACCCATTGCAGTGAGCTTGAACTACAACACTTGAAGTGATTAGGTAGTGATTAGATTTTGTTCAATAAAAAGGTGGTCCAACCAAATAAATGCAAGTGTTAATAAGAGTTGATTTTAAAACCTTGGTTGACATGCCTTAAATAACAACCTGACAAAGATCACTTCATTTAAGAGGCCAAATGTGAATTTCAAAGACAAACCAAATTTTGTGGATATTCCAGACCTTTCTTACACCTCAAACTGTTTAATATAATATATAATTTTTTTTGTGGCCAACTTTTAGGTTACAAAAGTAAGCTTAAGCAAGTCTCCTTAGGGACACCTTTAATTGCATTTTAACTAATATTTTCAACAAAAAATATTAGTTAGATTTTGTCATCAGTTTGTATTACATGTACACGCAGCGTCAGTTTCTTCAAACATCATAGGAGTTGGAATCTCTGGAACAACAGATCTGAAGTTAAATGCAAAAAATACCCAAAGAAAAACATGGAAGTATTAGAAACTGTTTCCTCCTGGAAAAGTATATAAGGAAAGAACAAATCTTGAAGTCCTATTCAAAATACACCGAGCCATTTAAAAAAAACATGTTAAACAGTGTTTTATCGTAATGGGAATAGAGATTTTGTGGCAAATACGTATTCTGTTTCTCAGGGCATTTACAGTACTGGCACCGGACCGGTTTGTCTGTTCACAAAGCATTGCTGCATGATTAAAGACGTATCCCCATTAAAACATACTTTTAATAATAATAATAATAATAATAATAATAATAATAATAATAATAATAATAATAATATTTTTTCATGGATACAAATATGATTGGAATTATATACAGAGTGGCAGCCATGAAGCAGCTGTTCAGTCTTTACTGTACCATTAAGGCCTTGCACGTCTGTTGTGGTAATTTTAATTTTGTGCAAGATACCATGTTTCTACTTAGCTTCAGCCATTTTGTTCTTCATGTTCTGTTCAAATATAATTGTTATCTTTGCATCATGATGTTTGCTGATTTCTTTATTTGTCCACAAGGGTCAGCAGCCCTGTTGAAATAATTTAGGAAGTTAAGGTTTGGCTCTCTGTGAAATACAGTTTTCTATATTTTCACTCTAGTTAAATGTGCTTCTAAATTGTCTTTCCCATTCACTGATTTGCATGCTCTGAAGGTACTGTACATTAAATGTACTTCGTTTTGTTAAGTCTCAACTGTCAAAAGCCTGGGCTGAGAAGTTAGATCTCAAACATGGGGTGGCAGGCTTTAACTAAATATGCACTTCAAAGTGAGTTGAGTTGAAACACAAGCCAAGTCTTAAAAAACTGATCAAGCACACCATCCTCTGAATAAAAAAAACAGAACAAGTTGAAGCTGAAATTACTTGGCAGAGAACTTAGTCCAACAGGCTCCAACTCTCCAACCCTTTCTCAATGTGTATTAATTGAGACAGACCCAAGTTTGCTTTTAAATTATTATTATCTGTGTGAAATGGGAAAGTCAGTATTAAAAAAAAATAACACATGGCCCGTATGAAGGGCTTCAAGAAAAATGTACAAGGCGTCTATTTCTTTGCAGTCGGTGAGCAGTCTAGTGTTATAGAGGCAATATCTTTACACAGCAGTGATATGCTGTACTATTTAAAATTGAAGAGACCAACAGGACAAGCCTTTAGTAAAAGAAAAGTATTTTACATGGTACTGAAGTACAGTGATATATGACATACAAGTGCACGTAGTCTTACAAGGTTATAATACTATAGTTTTAAGAATGCAACAAAGCAAATTCTAAACAAATTACGTTATTATAATTAAAAAACAAAAAAAGAGGGTAATCTTTTCCCTTTATCTTTTTCCTTCTATATCTTGGAGTGTATTCTTTTTTTCTATAGCGACAGAGCTCTGTTTTGCTTCTAGCAGAGGCTTTCTAAAGGAATAACGGAAGGGTTATGGGTTAGCACCATGGCAACTCATGTCACATTGAATAGAACTTTCCTCTTCTGGTCTTCCAGCTGATGGCCATTAGAGCAGAAATGAGCTTCTGGATTAGGTAGAGGATGATGGAGTGACCAAGACTACCACTCTTCCAGAAGAGACAAAGGAACACCTTGCTTGACACACCCAAAAACAAAACCCATAAAAAAAACCATGTTCTCTGGAAAAGCAGTCCCACATTACATTGATGTGCACATTGTGTGTTATTCTGTAGAAACTTAAAAGTACATCTTCTGTTTTGCTTCCTAGCAATATACATGTTAACCATTTACTGCTGCAGGTACTGTAGTTGTAACCTACAGTGACAATGGTTTTCTGAATATAACACGCGGGTACTCAACAAAGTTTACTTTCTGGGGAAAAGGAGTGCGTAGAGCTGGAGGTTCACTATATTTATAGATTATTACCTTTAGTTATGATGACCTACTGTATGGCCGTAATTAACTTTTCATTCTTGTCTAATGTGTTTGATTTGCTGCTGTAATATCTTTGCTAAAGCATTCATTTAACGACTTCACACAGAGATTGTGCATAGGTGATATAATACCATTATCCATTACCATAAAGCACCATTGTGTGGTTTGCAGATCTCTAAAGTAATTCATGAGGAGTAAGAATTGAATTTATCAAGGCCAGTGGCTGGAAGAGGTGGAAAAGGCTTGTATCTTTGCAGTAACATTTTTCTCAATCTTTTGCAGGTAAATCCACAAAACCATAGGCTTCTATTTGAAGTGTTTGATGAGAACAGATTGGTGAGTATTTGCTTATAAAAGTGAACTCAAAACTATATATGGAGTTGGCTCTGGGTTTTTAATCGCTGTATCAAGATCACAGGCAATGTCCCCAAGTAACATGAAGTACAAACAGGAGGGTTATACAAGAACTGCCAAAAGTATTATTTAATGAATTACAAGGATATTATGTTTTACTGAGAACATTACGTACAGTAATTTTCTGAAGGAAAAACACGTCAGTAGTATTTGGTAATGTTTTTTGCTCAGTCTTTGCTTTTCTTTCACTAAAAATAAAGCAAACAATTGATAGTGATTAATATGGAGTAATGGGCATGGGTTTTAGCAATGTTTTATTTATTTATTATTAATTGCATTTTAATAACAAAACAGTTTTAGCAGTTTATATTATGCGGTAGTTAACAATACTGTCCATATATTAAGCAAGTCACCCACAAAGAAAACATTTTCACAAATGTTGGACACTGCTAAAACCAAAGCCAAGTTGTGTGAATAATTCAGAGCTGGTCTTTATGGCATGTTTAAATTTCTGTCCTCTTCTTAAAATTCTACTAATGATATTCAAAATCAGTAATTTAAGTGAATGTATAATTTTTTGTTTAAAGAATGGAGTTTATTCATTACTACCCTGTGACATGTCACATATATTTAAACTCATGTGTATTTATTATGATATTTTATTTCTGAACTGCAATTATTTTTTTTATTAAACAATAAAATTCATAGTGGAAGGTTAAACAATGTAAAATATAATAATTGTATTGTATCTTGGGGAAAAAGCAAACTTGAGTGGTGATGTAACTAAGCAACGATGTGTTTGTTTTAACAATGTTGTCCAAGTTAATGAGAGAATTTCATTATTATAAAAGCAGAATGGGTTAAACTGGTCCACATGCAATTTTATTATAGAAACAATTCTTATCTCTCCCACCCACCTTAGACTGGAATGTCCCTAGATAGCCTTTGTACAGTAATAGCCTTCAGAACACAACAGTACTCACTTTAACTTGTGACTGGAGAAAAAATGCATCAGATGTATCATCAATGAATAAGATGGGGTCACCATGAATAAACTCCTTTTAGTCAATTCATTACAGGGAAACGCTCTTGCAATGCTTCTATTGTACCTTCTAAATTCTTATTAAACGTGCCTCTTTTTTAAAATTAAATTTATGAATGAGACGGAGAACCAGGCAAAATAAATATAACAGACTTTAATTCTTCCCAAAAGACAAACACAGTGGCATCTGTTTTTATAATCTAAACCAATGTTATGAAAACAACATCTCTAAAAGTGTCTCTAAAAGTCAGTCTGTATTAATAACTGCCAAAGTTTTTGATAGCTAAAATGTCTCAATATAGTTAATCTATTACATTTAAGTTTAGATTCAATCACATGTTGTTTAATCATTGTTACGTTTAACCAAACATATATATTAAAGGAAATATTGAAGTGATGTTAATTAACACATATAGCAAAGAAATTCCACAGTTGCTAAATCATCTGGATAATCCAGTTCAAATGAATATACTTACTCAGAAGTACACAAGCCTTCTGCACCTATACATTACTACTTAGGACAGGTGCGCATTCTTGTCTAATAAATATAGCCAACATTACAAAACAACATATTCAAGTGCAGCACTTGCATTACTCAGTGTGCTGTTCTTTGTTTTGATTTCTCACATAACTTTGAGCTTTTCTTGTATTTTAAACAATCCTAATTAAATGAAGTAACTGCATTCTTTCGTTATGATTTCTTCCTGACACACCATACGATGTTAGCTTGTCATCACCTCGCTCCATTTTATTTTGCAAGGAAAATCTAACATGATAGGCTAACTGGCTATCTCAGCTGCTAATTTAGCTAAAACAAAATGATCCTAAAGTTTGTGGTCTTTGGATGTCCATACTGATGAACGCCTTGGTACATGACCACAAACGTGCCACTTAAAGAATGTAAGTGTTTCCAACACGTTATTTAAAAACAAAAATACCCTTCCATTTGGAAAATGATTGGCGTCTACCCAGCTGCTAATAACAAGTCAGTTCTCACTGTATAATTGCAGATTGTTGTTATTGGTCAGGAACAATCTGTGCAACTTGCTGCAGAAGCCTGGAGTAAACCATACAAACAGCTTGTATGTGTGTTCCTGGATTCGTCCTTGAATTTGTGCATTCGATAAGCAACACCAAAACAGCTTATAGTATATCCACTTCTGAGAAATGTAAAATACAGACCAATACATTTCTACATCTGAGGTTTAACACAGTGCCATATTCACAAAGCTTTAAACAATGAGTTATTTAAATAATAATCATAATTTTAAAATGGTTTTAGAATCATATATTGCAAGGTCAATCTTCAGAGTCAAGTATACTTTTTGGCTTGTCATCAGTGTAACACAGTTTCCTCGTGGGCAGAGCTAATTTCAATTTGTATTAGTATTGCATGTGAAATGTGAATATAGTAATTTAATTAGCATTGTTGTGTTCAGTTTTACTTGGAATAATAATGCAGGTCAGGAACAGAGATATGAAATAGCATTTGAGTTATGTACTTCACATTTTTGATTAGGTTTGAAAGCAAAATGAATACCAGCTTGTCTTATGTTTGTCTTGATATCTGAATAGAATAAATGCTGTACAGTATAACCCATGAATGTAGATTAAATACTGAGGTTTAGACTTTGGTGTTGAGCCATTCTAAAATATATTTTTATGTATGAAAAACAATGCTGTCCCATTAAAGCTGGGTGAGCCCAGTTTAGATTATTTTGGAAGGACATATTCACTGTTTGTAAGTCATGCAAGTTCTATTTCTCTGTAAAATACATTTTAGAAAATTCCCAAGATTGTGTGTCTTGTACTCCAGGAAACAAACAAGTACAAAATGTAACCCAAGATACAATGCCTTTGGCTTCACATTTTTAACATGGGTCTGTCAAGAAATGTGCTTGTGAAAATTACATTTGAAGACTGTTTATAAGTCCCTGTGGCAAAGTGGTTTACAGTGCGCAGGTGTAGAGGTGATGCAGTGCTCAAGACAGTGACAAATAACAAAGTTCTGGTGAAATGGTGGTTTATTTATAATCCAAAGTCTGATGACAACAGTAAAGAAATGGAGGGCTGGCAGTACACAGCGATGTGCATTGCACAGGTCAATAAACAACGGGTTGCAGTCCTGAAATAAGAGACACAGTTAAATACACACACAAAACACAGACACGGTCACAAGTCCAAAGTGAGTGCTGTAGTGCTTGTGGTGAAATTCAATTTGAATACGTGAACAATGGTGCAGTGTTGTCCGGGTTTGTGCTGGCCTTAAGTGACAGCTCCAGATCGTGTTAGCCGTCTAATAAATAACAAGCAGTACAATTAGACGATACAAACAAACAAAGCACTCATGGTTATTTTCAGGAGGCTGTGTGGTCCAGTGGTTAAAGACAAGGGCTTGTAACCAGGAGGTCCCCGGTTCAAATCCCACCTCAGCCACTGACTACAGTTTACAGTGTGTGTCTGATGCATAGTCACTGTAGTCTCTGGATAACGCTATAAACTAATGTAGTTCTCTTAACCATAAACAAAGAAACAGATCACCTAGCCACGTCCCCTATTTGTACCTTCAGTCACGCCCCCTTGGTTAGTAAGTGCAGCCGTTTCTCCTCCAATTCGCGGTTGCCACATCGCTTTCCCTCTGGGGTGATGACTTAATGTACCACAGCTGTACTCCCTTTCTAAATGGGCAACTTCCACCTAACCCTGGGATTGAATTGTCAGGCCATCCAGTATAGGGCACTCTGTTCCCTTTATACAACGCCCTCAAAAGTCGGGAGAGAGATTTATCACCAAGAATCATTCTCTGTCACAGTCCCTCAAAGCTCTCAGAAGCAAAAGAGTGTGCTTATAGTGTTGACTGAGAATAAGCACTCCTGTTTCTAAGTAAAGAGAAAACTTGCAAAAAGTAAGGTCTCAAATATAGTGATATTAGGGTGCAGATTCCATCAAACGGTACAGTATATATGATTTTTTTTTTCAACTGTAGTGGTTCTATCCATGAATATTCACCTATTCACCTATAAAGTGTTGATCAAAGGAATTTGGGTACAAGATTTCTAGAGGGCTGACCACTTTATCATCAGTGTACCAGTAACATTAATAGAGGTGCATGAAAAGCCTTGTCTTTGGGCATACATTTGTTAAGAGTATGATTGGAAAGTATTTGCATCCTCCCTGTTTTTAAATGTTTCTGTTTGCTGTGACATTCGCTTTGACGTTTATTTTGTCCTCCCTGGCACATCAAGAGTGCTTACGTAAAACGCATTGACGGTTTAAGTTTGCCTGTTTATACAAAGGAGGTGTTACATTGTACATGCCGTACATTTGTCAAAGCTGGTGTACAACCCCTTGGCAGTCTTAGACCACCGTCTGGAGATCGTTAGTGTCAGTAATTCATTCGAGAGACAAACGTGTCAGTCTCCTATCTGTAGCAATGTGGAAGATAAGAAGCTGTGTTGTTCTCAGAGGTATTTACTGTGGTAGTCTCAAACCTGTGGAGTGATAACATTGAAAATTGAATTCAGATTACATTATCCTATTAAATCTGTTGGTTATCAGATTCTATATATCAGCTCAGCCAAGAACCTTTTGCAACAGCAGATATAGCCTGGCTGACTATGCTGTTGTTTGTAAAACTGGAACAATTCCTGATGTACACAACACAAAGTGGTTTTACCCTCTTATGACATTTCACAATCCCAGTCCCATGACTTCCTTGGCTTTCAGTTGGGATATAAAACTGTCATTGGAGACATTTGTTCAGGCATTGTGGTTTGTATTTTAAGCTGGGTTATATTACTGAACATATAGTACTACAAGGTTTTGAATACACATTCATGTCACTTCCAGATACCCTTGGACGGCCTAAAGAGCCACTGTCCCTGTTATGAGGGTTAATTTAAGACTTGTTTGGTTAGCAAATGAAACAAAACTTTTTCTTGTACTTTTATTCTTGTAGTTACATTTTTAAAGGATATCGCTGTGTTTATCTGTGTATAAACAATTTTTGTTGCTGAGTTTTACAATAGCTTGTAGTTCCCAGAACAATACTGAAGTGCAAATTGTATTTTTATCTGAATGGCTCTTTTAGGCTTAATAAATAACATTGTCCTTAAAGTGAATTACACTATTGCTGTCTGAATCTGGATAACTTTTCTTTGTCTTTTCTTTTACTTTTTCTCATACTCTGCTAACCAGAAAACTCTAGCAAGGTCCCTGTCTTGTAGGATGTGGTTTGAGATTTATTGCTGTGAGTGTGTGCTGCCTGAGTCAGCTGTGAGAGCTCTCCTGCTGGGGCCCGCTCCTTTCTGATGGATAAGGAGCAGCTGGGAAGGTGCTGTTTCAGGCTGTTGCTGTTTAAAAAGAGATATGTACTAGCTAGTATTGGCGAGGGGAACTGGGTCACATGACTGCAGCTACCCTACCCCATGTCACAGTGTGTAGCAGTGCCGAGTGCCCTCATCCAATCATGCCTGGAATGCTGCTTGTCACTAGGGCTATTTCTGCTATCTGTCGCTATCGGTCTGCAGCGCTAACAGTTTGGCAGATGGGACACTTTTTCCTCAGAGTTTGCAGCTTAGTTTTTAAACTGTGGGCAGAGCCTGTCCTGTTGTTGTGGTGTCTGCTCCTCTGCTGAACTCGCTGTTCATTGAGAGGCTGACATGGCCCACCGTCTAAGGCTCTACTTGGCTCTGGGCGCAGCAACACAGCCCCGAGATGGAAGGATTGGCCGGAGCACTGGAAGATGACTATGCCATGACATTCCACACTCTGCCCAGGAGGAGTGGCCCTCCCCTTTTCTGATCCAGGGCCTCCCCTGTTGGATGAAGCATCCCTGAAGCGCAGCTCCTCGATGTTCATCCCCAGCTCCTGAACCAGGTTGAGCCTCGCCCACAAGGAGTTCCTCCATGCAGATCTCCTGCAGCGCAATGCTGGCAGTGGGGAAGATGGAGAGACCTCGGATTCTCCTCAAGACAACCTTTCTGGGCCCAGCACCAGCCTACGAGGAGCCTACAAGAAAATACTCCTGGCCTTCAGGCATCGCTCAGAACAAAGGTGCTTTGCCTAGGAATCTACCTATGGGCACTGCACAACTAGCTAGCGAGCCTGAATCACAGAACCACAGGATTTTTGTGTGGTGCCTTCAGACCGCCAAACTGGCCGCACAACTCCAGAGGTGACAAATGGGGCCGGCCTGGAATAAACATCGGAGGGGTTCAGCATTCACAGAAACTCCTTGGGGAGTTCAGACATCCATCAGTTTCGGATTCAACCCTATGGCCCAGACAATCAGAAGGCCTCACAACGCTGGTCTCTGCAACCGGACTCCAGTGGTGACACTGGAAAGCATTGTTTTGTTGTGCAGCTCCAGCAGAATCAACCTGGGATACCTGAGGTGCCGCAAGAGGAGTCTGGGAACCTGGGCTTCACTGGCACAAAGGGAGAGAGGGTGGTAAGATACCCCAGACTAAGGCTGGATAGGAGCACTTCATATCCAATCCAGCCGCTGAGCGAGACGCCACACCACTGTTCCTGGAAATGCCACTGTAAATGGGCAAGAGATAGACAGCAACAATCCGAATTCAGAAAGTCTGAGTACTAACTCAGAGGAAGGAGCCTCTGCACAAACACAAGGCTGTACCTTCAAAATTAGACAGGAGCAAAACAAGAGGCAGCCCCAGTTCAGGATTTCTTTTTCACGGGGCTCGGAAGAGCAAAATAAAGCTTCCCCACAGGATATAAATGGTGGAACTATACATGCCAGAATCAGCCCTCAGGTAAGCCAATTAATGAGTTTGTTGTTATTATTATTATTATTATTATTATTATTATTATTATTATTATTATTATTATTATTATTATTATTTGTTTTAAAAAAGATCATACTGTATACTTTTTCTGCATTTCTATTTTTTTTAAAGGACACATAGCCTTATAGTATGGTATACATGGTATAGACTTTAATTGGTTAATGATTAAGCATAGTAATATAATCATATTAAAATCAAGTGCTTATCAAACTAGATCAAAGTAAAAAAAACAAAAACAAACAAATGAATTAGATATGTTTCCAAGTCCAGATGTAAATTGCAGAACACTGTGTATCTGGAACACAATTTATCCATATAAACTCATGAAAGCTGAAATTGAAAACAAATTCACTGTAGCCTCCTCTGTTGAAGAGCTTTTCTGTTTGTTTCATTAGATCTGTAGATGATAATCATATATGTTATATATTTTGTGAGATCCCTTCAAACAGTTGCTTTCATTGAAGTTTATTCATAACAGTACTGTTTGTAGCTGCTTGATCTAAGTAATTGTTAACTAATATTTATATTTGGGTTTGATTCAGATTTCCTAACACTTAAACACATTTCAGTCCAGCACAAGCACATGTGCCTTTCTGAACAGTCCTGCAGCTATATTTGCTAGTCTGGCTGTTTGGTTTTTCTAGCTGCATGTAAGGTTGCTATTGTGGGTAGCATTGACAAGCTTTTTAAAGGAAGGGTTGCTCGGCATAGTGACTGAATACCGCCACTTGGGGACTTCAAACGAGACTTTGCTGAATATAAATATACTATATAGTAAAATAGGCTCAGCTGTGAAAACAGGATCACTAGAAGGGAGCTTTGCCTTCGGTCCCTGTTTGAATACCACCCCACCCCCTTTTGTCTGTCTTTGTGTGATTCAAATATACTGTAGTATACTGAGACAGCTGCAAAGTACGATGTGACCATGTGATGACTGTGCATCTTTTAAACTTAAGACCGGTAGTGAAGCTTGGAAAAGTCGTGTTATTACATAGAATCTCAAAGGTCACACAGACAGTAAAAACTCAACTCCAACTTCGGTCATGTGGGGATTAGGGCTGGGACGATAGTGTTTTTTAACAATCGATGCATCGTTTTCATAAAGACCCGATGCATCGTTTTTCATAAGGCAAAAGAAACGTGTAAATAATAAGTACATATATATATATTCATCAAATCTAATCATGAAAAGTAAACGTTTCTCCAGTTGAACTTAAAACTACACAGTTCTAATTATTTATGTCTATTCACGCTGTCAGCGAGGTTCCCCACAAAAAGTTAATAAAACATTACTAATAGTACTATTTTACCTTAAGATGTCTTGACAGCAACTGGATTAGAGAAAAGAAAAAAAACTCCAACGGAGAACACAAAAATAACTATTTACAAGTCCAATGTAACAAAGTCTGTGCTCTCTCCAGAGCTTATTTTCTGTTTTTATTCAGAAATATTATGGCATCCACATTCTCCGGTTTCAAAGAACAGAGTTTGTTCACAAACATCCCTGCTTTGCTGAACACATGCTCGCTCAGGAGCGATGTTTCAGGGATACTTAACATGCTCTTTGCCAGAGCATATTAAGTAGGTAGGTTGGGAAAGCGTGTCTGGCTATTTTTCCACCAAATCAGGGGATCTTTGCTGATTTTCATAAGCATAAATCATCATCTCTTGTTGGATTAAGGTTTCCTTGGAAGTAGTGTGTTTATTGCTGTCCACGAAGTAACAATTCCATTGCTTGTTCGGTCTGTGTTTTCAGTCCTCTGTACTGCACTCACTTGTACAGGCACGATTTTCGAGGTTATCCTCCACTCGCCTCACTAGTTTGGAAGACAGTGCTTCAGGCACACAGGCTTTGGCCTGTTAGGATAGGAAATCCAGATGTCGAAATTGTGGGGTCAAGTAATGACACAAAAAGCGGTGGCATAACCTCATTACTTGGGTCATTCAGCTGATGTAAACAAAATCGCTGAGACAAATTACACACTAGCTTATCTCTCAAACGCTGTGTAACTGGAATTAGCAAATCAGTTGAATTTGAAGAAGACGGTGTCTCCCCTTCATCAGGAACTTCAGTCAGTCTGTGTTTTATCCCTGTTGCAAGTGGGTACAAAGAACTAGCCGTAATGTTTTTTCTCTGCACTCAAAAGTATTGTAGTCAGTTCGAATGGCTGTAGTAGAGGTAGTATCTCAGCCATTAGCTTCCACTGCTCAGTCGTGAGATCTAAAGTAGCTGCGTCAGACTTTTTGGTCAAATCTGGGTTTGACAAAACAGCAATAACTGGCCATTTTAATTCAAGAAGGCGTTCAAACATATAATAAACTGTGTTCCACCTTGTTTGTACAGCCTGTATTGAGTGGTGCTTTTTCTGTGTTCAGCATTTCTGTTTGTTTCCTATTTAAAGCACTTGTTGCCATCTCACTCTCTTTAAAATGTGCAGCCAGTCTCCTTGCTGCTGCCACTAACCTATGGACTTGTCGTACAGAGGAGGCTGTGTGGTCTAGTGGTTAAAGAAAGGGCTTGTAACCAGGAGGTCCCTGGTTCAAATCCCACCTCAACCACTGACTCATTGTGTGACCCTGAGCAAGTCACTTAACCTCCTTGTGCTCCGTCTTCGGGTGAGACGTAATTGTAAGTGACTCTGCAGCTGATGCATAGTTCACACACCCTAGTCTCTGTAAGTCGCCTTGGATAAAGCTCTGCTAAATAGACAAAAAAACAAAAACTATATAACATCCTCCAAGCTTTTCTGAATGCAGAGATTTATATTGTGCCCTGCACAGCTCACACTTGCCACGCTACCAAAAATTAACACAGCATGCTCGCTTGCAGAAAGCAAAGACATTGCTCTGCACACGTTGGGTGCATTGTCATGAACAAGCTTATTACTTTTGTAGCCACTTCAGACTCTGTGTATCTGATTGATCGCTTCTGCTAAATTCACAGCTGTGTGTCTCTCGTGAAATTTTCATGTCGCTAATACTTTTGACTCGAGTTCCCAGTTTTGCTTAATGTAATGACAAGTGACTGTTAAAAATGGTTCTTGGGTCATGCTTGTCCATACATCAGTAGTGATGGACATTGAATTACACTCCTGACTTAAATCCTGTCTAAGCTTTTCCTTTGCACGTTCGTGATCCAGAGTAATGAATTTGGAGATTTGTCTTTCAACAGGGCGTTTCATAGTCCGAGCAAGATTTGAAATCAGATTTTTAAACACAGCTCCTCTACTATACTAACAGGTCTGTTATCTTGTGTGACAACATCCACTATCAGGCCTGTTATTTATTTTGCTCTGACGCTTTTGGATCAACTTTCTTTCCAAAATAAGCTGTCACTGAAGGTGTTGCTTCCTTTTGTTTTTTCCGTGTGTTTCCCACTGTCGTATTTTGTCGGGTGCTGTCTTACTGAATGATCCCGCAGGCTGGTGGTTTTGCCTCAGAAGCTCATTAAAACTCCACAAACAGCACATTTTACCTTTCCATTTTGTTCTTTTGTAAAAAACTTCCAAACTTCGGATGACATTATTTAAAATTAAATTAAATCGGCAATTTAACTAGGAAAATCTGATCCTGAAATGCGACCTACCTCTAGTCTCTTCTCTAGGTCTTTGTTTTTTTGTCACGCTTATTACTCTGCTTATTACTCTGAAAATGTACGTGCTGCGTAGTGGGAGGGAGGATTTTTTATTATTATTATTTAAAGGAACCAAAGGAAAGGCAAGGAGTAGAATAAGAGTGTAGATTTACATTTTGCTGGTCCTAATAAAAAACAGACCTATTAATGAACTGATAGATGTTTTTTTTTTTTCAACCATCGATGGTTATTTTATCCATCGATTGGTTATTCCAACAATTCGATGCATCGATGCATTGTCCCAGCCATAGTGGGGCTTGGCAGTCATGCTAGATCAGATGAAAGAGACCTGGGTTGGTATTGAACAGAAAGTACAGAGTTCTTTTTATTTTTATTTTCAATGAGGACTCTTAAGTTTTAGTAACATGGTTCAGTTCTAATATAATCTTTTCATCCTTTGGTATAAATACCTTAGTAATGTGCATATAATTGGATTGACTGGTACACCGATTATTAAAATAGGGAGTAACAGTGGGGTGTCCCAAAAAAGTTACTGTAATGAATCATCTTTAAAGGAAAGTTATGTGCAGTAAGAAATTAACACAAAAGCAGACTCGTTCAAATGGTGTGTATGTGTGGTTACTGAGTGAACCATCTGAGATTGTATGTTTCAATCACTGCCAGTCTCACAAAAGCAGGTCAATGTTTACAGTATATCTTTATATGACAAAATGTCCTCTTCAGAAAATGATAGTATCTGTTGCAACCAACTGACGATGTTCATGCTATATATTATAAATGCTTTATTTTGTTTTTGTTTTTTAGAAAGAATATACACACGATTATTAAAAGACATTCCATTTTTAACTATAGCTGTTTGTGCTCAAAATAGCCTTTGTTTTTACTAGTTGAGCCGATATTATGATAGTTTTGGAAGCTTTCAAGTCTCATTGTGCTGTAAGATCAGTCTGTGAATTCAAATAGCTGCTGTAACTTGGGAACTCATCTACAAGTCAGATTTAGCATTTGAAAGTTACATTTCTATTTGGCCAGCACATCTGTGGTTGTCAATTCCAGTTTTAATAAATAGAAAACAGGAGCATATGATCAGTGAAAAGGGAATGAGATACATCAGGTGACTGCATTATTACCACTGTCTGAACTTTTCATAATATTCAGAAAGTCATGTTCCATTAGCCTCATTTAAAGTGTGTTTATTGAGGAGCATCTGTTTCTTATGTCTGGAAACACATAGAAAAATGTTAAATGTAGACTTTTTTGACAGAACTCTTGTAGACTCTTCCAGTAAAGAAGTGGGTTTGTATATATGTGATTGATGTCAAGTGTGCCTGCTGGACTCCAGGCAGCAGCTGACACAGCCTTATTTATCTGGAGAGAAAACATTCATGTGGGCGTCTGCAATCCTACTGCTTCTGAGTGTTTATGACCTTTGGAATAGCTGCTGCTACTTTATTCAGAGGCACAGGATGTGTGTTATTTGAGAGAATTTCTCTTTTGAGGTGAGAGGTGGCACTGCAAGGTTTTTGGTCCCTGCTAAAGAACACCATGGTCCTAACCCGTACCAAACATGGGAATGTGGGCTATAATTGACCAATATGCACATTTGAAACAATCCCTCACCCAGCATTTGAAACCAAACTCCTGAGTACTTCGAAAATAATCTGGATCTCATTCAGTGATAGCATTTTATGTTAAATATTCAAGCAAAACAAAGTAATTTTCCAAGGAGAAATACACTTTTTAGAAAATGTGTTTATTTTAGACCTTGGCTCCAAATGAGACATATGGCTTCTCTCCTGCTTTGTCTCCTCTACGGTGAATACCTCTTTCCTATTTACATATTGGAACTGTAATATTACTTGACATGCTGAAATATGTACTGTGAGGCAAAAAAATTCTCACGGAATAAGAAGTGTTTCAAAAAGTGAACAGTGTAGGCATCTGGTGTTCTACTCTTTTGGCAAGCTGCCTGTCCTAATTGGTTGGTAGCGCATCTGGCAGTGATCTTTTGTATAGCCATTTTGTATGACCTCACTTACTATTCACTTGACGGTAGCAAGGGCTGCGTGGAGGAAGAACCTCGGGAACTGAGAATAGAAGTGCTTTGTGAGTACATGGTTTTCCCCTTGACTCGCGGAGAGCCAACCTTGCGCAGGTAAGACTGAACCGATCGGGCTCCAAGACTGGGAAGCAACCGATACTTCCCCAAGGGGAACCTAGAGGTGAGAGAATGGGAAAATGAAATAGTTATGGCTGGGTACCACTTTGGCTTGCAGATGATGAGGCCAGCACGGCTGGGCCTCGAAGGTTGGGAAGTGAGTTTCACTTACCCCCAAAATAGGACCCCCGGCTCCCCGCAACTGAGATTAATTATTATATATATATATATATATACACTAGGGCTTTCAATTAGTCACATACAATTTTTTTGAGATTCATTTTTTTAACACATGTTAATTGCACTCCTCTGTCTTGTCCCTCTTAGCGTACTGTAATTCATTTCCTGCTGCACCATTTTAATACACTCGAGTGCCAGGACTGAATGAGTGCAGTCATCGTATGAATATAAAATTAGTCACGGAACCGCATTATGTAGCAAAGCACTCAAACTGAAGGACTTTATTTTTTAAAAACTTTCTGATGGTTCATTGGCTAGAAAGAGGGTTACTTATATCTACTGTCAAAGTGAGTTCCAGTATCACAGAAGTGCATCTAGTCTGCTGTACCACCTGCATGCTAAACGTGCTTTCACTTCTCAAAGTACACTTTGTAGCCGTTGTTCTGCTACAGACAACAACAATACAACAACAAATGAAACCCGTCAATTTCAACAGAGTACTCTTTTAGAAATTCAGGATCGCTGCAAACAGATGAGTCAAGCTGAGTACCATACTATAACCAGTGCTGTTGCAAAGTGGATAGCTACCGACTGAAGACTATAAAAAGGGACCAACAAATAGGATTTTTATGCAGGGCTATTATAATTAATAATAATAATAATAATAATAATAATAATAATAATAATAATAATAATAGCTTTAGTAATAAAACACACTTAAATGAGATGGATGCAGTAATTGTATCAGTTAAATATGCAATTAAAACCAAGATTAATTGAGATTAAAAAAAAATCTCTCAATTAATAATCGCATACATTTTGTAATCACTTGACAACCCTAATCCCTAATATACACACATATGCTTTTTTGTGATGGAGGAATAAAGGACTAATCTCACCGCTCAGTGGAGAGGAGGAAAAACCCCTGCTGTTGGGAGGAAACCTCCCTGCTGTTGGGAGGAAACCTCTGGTGGTCCAATACTCTGTTGGGCAAAGATATTTCATGGAGAAGAATGAACACAAGATTCCACTGCAGTGGAAGTCCTGTTGACATTGACTTTGGCTGCTGCATCTATACGGAAGGAATACATATTATGTTTAATTGTAAAAAATCTTGAAATACCTGTTTTAGACTGTGAAATGCCATGAAACAATACACAGCCATAACTAATTGTCACTTGATTAAATGCTGGTTAGCATTACTATTGGATGCCTGAGGTTGCTGCCAAATACAGAATGAATAGGGGGTATTGTATATACAAGTAATCGTAGAACAGAGAAAGGCTGATTCAGTGCTGCAGAGGGAAGACCAAATCCTGATATCTTTCCAGGCTTCTAAATTGTGGTAGAGAGTGAGGAGGCACGAACTGGAAGTCCTGCTTTGAAGAATGATGCGAATGGTGAAATTGAGATATCCCAGGCCCTGTTTTGAACTAGTGTGGCTGGTCTGCAAGAATTGGACGAGGGAGCGAATGCGTTCCAGTTTATCATGGGGAGGCATTCGAATTGAAGCTCTTGGGGCTGCTGCAGCAGCCGTAAGTTAGATGGGTGGCAAAATAGAATTGTTTCTTCCAACGGGTACCAAAGAGATGGTGTAAGGGAGGATGTATAGACATGACTTTGAATGCGTCTGAAATGCCTGCTTTGATTAACCAGAATCCCCAGGCAGATGATTTAATGGATGGATAGTGTCAGAAATTATGATATAGTGGAGAGAGAACTGGATGGAATGAATGAGCAAATGAATGCTGCTGATTGGAAGAACTGTGGGGGCCAGAGAGGTCAGATAAGGTGCTTTTTTTTGCAACCAAGGGCCACGAGGGTGTGAAAGCTATGATGAGGGATGGTTTGTCGTGTTGAAAGGTGATGGTGAGATCTGACTTTGCTTGCGTAAGGTAGAAAAGGCAGACCAGCCTGTGTCATAGGAGGAGCGGGTGGATGGCGCAATGGCAGGTTCCAACAATAAATGCATAGAGAATCAAAAGAGCCATTTGTGGTGGTGAAACAAATGTAGGGGCTGAATATCTGTTTTTTTTTTCTTTCCCCTCCCCACGGTGAAGAGGGGCTGACTTGGCTAACTGATGTAGCTAATAAAAATATGAATACAGAGTTAGAAAAGACACGTCATTTTCCTTTAGATTTATCCTGCGCATTTAAAAATAAATAAATAAATATATAATATTATATCCTGGGCAGCTACAAGAGGGATAGACAACTTGCATAGAGGAATGCTGGATGGAGCGTGCTTCTACTGTGAGGATGGGACTTCCGGTGGCTGGGTTCTGCGTGGTGCTGGTTGGAGAGAGACAATGGCGCCAGTGAAGTGGATTGAAACGGCGTAGTTGAAAGGCTGAATGAGTTGTCACAATGCCTTATTAACATGAATACATATACAGTATCTATGACTAACTGAGGAGAGAGAGAGTGTCACTAAAGCAGAGGAGGGGCCAGATGTAGCAGCCAAAGTGAGTGTGAAGATTGGCAGCTGGACTGCAGGGGTGGGCCGTGGGAGTGACAGATGCGGCTGTAATGGCAGATGCGTTCTAAGCAGGAAATCCTGGTTTCAAACGTGTTCAGGCAGTCGGTGACTGAAGAAACTTGAGTTGCTTGGTGTCGTTGGATATTTGTAAGTGCAGGTCAAGAAAGAATCAAGAGGTGCTGAGGGATTTGGTAGAACAGCAGGTGGGGAATGGGAAGTGGCTTGAGGCAGGTCTGGAGTGCTCACAGCAGGGGAGGGGTGACCGCTGACAAGCCAGGTTCTCTGAGCTGCTGTGTGAGGAGGAAAGCATGTATCCATGTCCTGAAACAATGGAAAAAGTTTATCAAAACTATTATTTCTGTTTATGGCTCGGCTAGCAGCTTTTAAAGGAGCCGATTTATTATTCTTGCTTGCAATTTCAGGCTGCTAGGTCACGCCAACAGCAGGGAGAGTGCTGCTGCAGTACATAGTAAATAGAGAAAATCAACAGCGGGAGGGTGCTGTGGCACTACATAGTAAGTAGAAAAAAAGTATTGGCAGGACAGAATGGAGGAGGAGCACTATGTTCTGCCCCTGAATCAAGCCCATGGCTACAATAGGAATCTTATGTCCAGTGGTATTCAGATGCCGTCGCTGATTTTTTTGGCAGTCTATTTTGTTTCACAGTATAGTCACTGATTTTACATCTCCAGGTTCAACCACGCAGTGGAAAAGTATGTTGCTGTGTGTAGAATGTTCCTTTTAGGCTGGTCTGTTTTGGGTGAAAACATTATGAGAAAGCAAATCAGTAAAAGCTGTAGACTCAGGGCAAGGTGGTGGAGGTCAAAGAACATATAAACAAACTTAACGTAATAGTTTAGTGTTTATTTAAATGTTAATAACTGCCTGCCTTCTAAATCCACATCTGATAATATCTGGGTGTCTTAATATCCAGGGCTAACCATAAGACTGGACAAGTGAACTTAGTAATAATGGGATTCCTGAATAGAAAACCACATAGCTGTGCATCTACTGTACATTGGAGTCACATTGTTGTCTACTGTGAGATTATTTCTTACTGTATACTGTACTGCCTCACATTTAAAATTAACATTTTGTGTTACTGTAATTTTCTATAAAAAAAAGACACTGCGTTTTTAACTAATTTACGAGAGACTGACAATATCTACTATTTTTGCTAATTTAGCATTTTTGGTTTTACAGCAAAGCTAGCCCTTTATTTTATTGTATCATTTACTCAAATTACAATGTGATTCAAAACATGGGGGATCACAGTCAGAAAAAGTTGGCAAGATTCCAAGTATTGAGAGGTTTAAAGGCAAAGCAAATTCAGAGGAATTGTTTATCTAAACCCAATGGCTTCATGGATTTAAATATATTAAAGCACATTTGGTTTCTGAAATTGCACACACATTGTAAAGTGGGGAGATTATTTTTTCAGAAAGCCCTTGTTTTCTATATTTACTGTAAGTGATTGTACCAAACTGTTAAAAAGCTGTTGTTTCTGTGCTGCTGTCATAATTAGGACACCCCTTAAAAATAAGGGCTGTAATTGTTGCAGGTTATCTCTGGGCAACAAGTTTAAAGTAAACACTGAAGTGTTTGTACAAAAGCTTAAGCTGGCTGGAGGGGAAAAGGGAAAAACTCTTGCGAGGGCTGGTTCCTAAATATGCACAGTCATAGGTCAAAGTTACAGCCTCTTTCTCTGACCAATTAACTGCTTTGTGTCTCATAATAACCACAGCCTCTAAGTCAGCCTTAATTAGCTCCGGAGATATGTGAAGATGATATGTGAAGGTGTGTCATACATTCTCATACATTCTCGAGAGTGCCAGAATTATCCTGACCTGCTATAAGTTATTCCTCCTGCTGTGAGTAGCTCATGTTGACTTTTGTGACACCTGAGTAAGCTGGTTGAACTGATGATGGCTATTGATCTCTGGAGCCACCTGCCTGTTTCTATGAAACCATGATAGTCCGCTCTACAGTACATGATGTTGGTAACGTGTTTTACATGTTCTTTAAACTTGTATAATGTGCTATTTTCCTCATTTTTGAGGAGGGTATGTATGTTAAAGGGATACATTATATGTATAATATCAGATTGCATGTGTGCTGTATAATTCTCCATTGTTGTTACTTCTGCTTAGACCAATATTTATCATGCTTACTAACTAGTCCTTTTTCAACCACTTCTGAAAAATAAGTAGGGGACAGAATAACAGTCGCACACCCCAGATGGTCATTTCTAAAACCACCTTTGGCTTTTTAAGTGACTGAAAAAGGACATTTGTAGTTAGCTGATAACCAATGGTTTAAGCAGAAAGAACAATATTAAATGATAGATAAGAGAACACACATAACCTGTTATAGGATATTGGGTTAAAAAAAATCAAGATGGTACATAGTATCCTTTAGTGTTATGAAACGGTTTCAATAACAATTTAAAAAGTAGTCTGTCAATGATCTAGCTGCATCACAAGCAACACACAGGCATCCCCACAGCTGTTCAGCACATTTCATAGGTACTATAGTATTATTAAGCTTAACTGCGGATCCATACCCATCATCATGTGTACATCAGCATCTCCAGTTGGCACAACCTGTGTTGAAATTTACACCCAGACTTTATCTTGGCAGAAAAAGCAGAACGAGTATCTAACCATTTTAAAGCCTCTTCCTGTTACTCCCGTAAGGGATTCTATAAAGGTTAAAAAAGAAAGGGATCCTACGCGGTTCAGATAAATATCACTTCACATAAACAGCAGCAGAGACAGAACAGGTTGCGTGATCTAATAAAGCTAGGTAGAATTTGAAAGTCATGCAGTGACATGCCAATACATTTTTGTCACAAAGACGGCTGCAGTGGGTGACGTCAGACCAGAAACAGGAAACAAACGACAGAGAGAGGTGGAGTTTGGTGGAGCTGAGCCGAATGCTTTCGCTCAGCATTTAATAAATAAACAGACAGCCAGAAAATAAACGGTTGTAACAAACACAAAAACACAGGACACGGCACATTCGCCAAAACAAAAGAGACAAACAAAACGGACTATACAGACAAACGAACAAACACGGTGAGTGAAAACATATACTTAGTTTTACTTTTTTAGTTTCTCCTTCTCCACACCCGTTCTCCACTCACCGAACACCCAACCCCGAGTGAGTGAAAACATGCTGTTTTTATGCAGTTGTACCGAGACTCGATTGCTAGTCAATCATTCAATTGGAATCTCGGTACAACTGCACGTGAATTAATTAAGTGTACTCCCGTGACCACACATTACATTTTAACCAGCACGTGAAGTGATTTGTGCCATCCTCGTGCCTAAATACAAATCTACATTTTTAAATACATGTGAAACACAGACCCGTTTATATCCCGTGTACCAATGACTATACACCAACATTAAAACACAACACATAACACAAAATACACACGGGGGGGCACTTTGCCACAATTTTACATTTTGCATTTTAAAATGCAACTTTGTAGGGGTGTGAAATATTATATTAACACATGTATTGTTCTTGTTGTTTAGATTCACTTTGCATTATTATCTATTTCAGTCTGTGCATCCTGGTTACTTTAAGTAATAAAGCTTTAAGAATAATGTTTAATCTCAAAGTACATCTGTGTAACCACTAACCTGCCCCCCCTGCAGCACTAGTGGATGAAAGAAATACATTAGTAAGAATATCACACAGATAACTATCAAACCCATGCCCAGTTGCTCCTTGAGAATGAGAAATTGGACTAATAAGAAATTATATTTTAAGATCTTGTGATATTTGTGATTGAAGAGACTGGATATTAGGAGTACAGAACCTTCCCTGTTATCAAATTATTAATTCAGTTATTGACAGATTGACGGGTAATTTATGAATGTCCTGAGACTTGACATGGAAATACTAGTGAGCAATTTAACAGACACAGTTTGAGTCTTACCGGCAGAAATGTACTTGATACAGAGTACATGTGCTTGGTCAGCTTTCTGACCGGCGGATAGCAATGCTGGGTAATGGTTTAGACACACAGTAGTGTAACCTGCTCCTCTGCTGAGTCATCCTGAGCTGGCACTTAACGGCAAGTGGCTGTGAGAGAAATCTCCGATTCCTCTGAGCCTCTTCCTCCAACAGAGGCAGTGGGGAAGACTTTTTCTTAGGACAGATTTATAAAATGTGACAGAAATTGGCACTATGAACTAAATATTTCACAGAACACAGCCCAACTTGTGTAGTTAAGCATTCTTATTACTATTTAGTCATGGAACTGACTATTGCAAAATAAGCCTGTAAGAGTCTGAAAGATTATTTCAATAAATCAGTACATCATATAGGGCCCTGTGCCATACAGCATGTTACATCACCTGAGTACTTGTCTAACAGAACTGCTCACCACTAATTTAACATGACTTAACCCTTTG
This sequence comes from Acipenser oxyrinchus oxyrinchus, assembly GCA_030684275.1. NCBI lineage: Eukaryota > Metazoa > Chordata > Actinopteri > Acipenseriformes > Acipenseridae > Acipenser > Acipenser oxyrinchus. The sequence goes on along the minus strand of CM060247.1, from coordinate 78,410,331 downwards.
AGCAGTAAGTTCTAAAATGCACTGCCGGTCCGACGGGAGTGAGTTTTTTATTCTGTCTTCTGCATGCGCTTGATTATTACTTAGTATAGTGTACAAACCAGCTGAAAGCTATATGTTTGTATGTATGTAATGAATACTGGCAAAATACAGACAAATCATTTTTACTGTAAATAAATAAAACATATATATAAATATATATATTTAGTCATAGGGAAAGGTTTTGACTAAAAATAACATGTAAGCAATAAACAATAAACGACGGGTAGAACAACCACAACAACATCCTAACAAAAAAAGGGCGAGAGAGAGAGTCATATCTGGGTAAACAGGTTGTGGAGGCTGAGGGAGTAAGAGTGTCTAATGCTTCAGTATGATACTCCTTGAAGCATCGAGCAATGCTGCCTCTTCACTGTCACTTCAGGTTATTTGGTACATATGCTTCACTTATGTCTTCACTGACACACTCACTGACACCTGATTCAGTGGAAGAATTGTATGTATTTGAATTTAAATCTGAATCTGAATTCAGTATTATAACTAATACTTCTTTCTCACTGAACGATTTTCGCCGGTTTACAAACACTGTTGACATTTTTTGACTGGGTTTGTTATATGTAATTCAGTCAATATCTGGCAGAGGGCAAAGAGACCAATAAAGGGGTTACAGGAACCTAGTGTTACAATATTATGTGATCAGTAGTTTTGTAGGTTCAGTAATTCAAGTGTAAAGTTGCAGAACGTACCGCATGCGTTCATACTCCCAGGGGACCAGAGAGCAGCGAATGTACCGGTACGTTCATACTACTCAAAGGGTTAACAACTTGCTATCTTAAAGCACTACTATCAGAAATTGTCATTCATAGCAACAGTTATGTTTTTATTAATTGTCTTTGTAAAGCAGTCTTTTTAAAACAACATTACCAGGTTAGTCTTTTAGCCTATGTTTACAAAATACAATCAAACCTGTATTGAAGATCAACTGTACACTGCATTGTTTGTGCCAATGGTGGAATCTCAGTGTGTGTGTGTTTTCAGATGGATGTTCAGTGGTTGTTATTTTTGACCTTATTCATTTGAAAATGAAGTATGGTATCAATAAGTACAGTATTGTGTTGCATTAGTGTCAACATGTACAATCAAGAGAGAACCTGGATAAAAATAAAAAAAACACCACGTTTATTATATTGGTCCTGAGAGTGGTTGTTATGAACAGAGTGAAATGTGGAACTATTGCATTTGTCAAGAGTGTTTTGTTGTTTTTTCTGACATACATTAGTTAAATGTTGTTTGAAAAGCATGCTTCCTTTGGTCTTTCGGTTAGGAAACCCACTACATATCCAAATTTAAAAATAGATTGAAAAGTCAACAGAAAACAACCCAACACCTGTTTTAGAACTACAGCATATCAGCATGTGAGTGTGTTGCTGTAAATGTCATGGGATATAACCTGTTTTGTTTCCTTAATACTTCTTTTGTGCCTTGGGACCTGGTGTTATTGGACAGCACCAAAATAAATATCATGGCAGTCACTGATGCCTTTATCTTACCCACCATAATAATTCTAGAAAATTATAAACAAGGCACCCAAGAGACCTGCAGTCCAGCTGTTTCTCATTTTTAACTACAGCAGACTGGCTCCAGTGTGAGCCAACATGCTTTACACTTTGGTGGTCCAGTACTTCCCAGTTCCCCTTTGACACAGGGGGTTAAAAGCTTCATCGAAAACTCAACAGAGCATTGGCAGGGTTTGACTGGCAAAGCATTTCTAGAGAAAATTTAAGTAAATCCTATTATTGTAGAAACATGGAATCCAGTATGCTACTTTTGTACCATACTGCTTATGTTGCTGGCCGATGAGTGGCTTTTTTTCTAGTCTTCAGAAATGTTATTTGAAATCCCTAGAGTATTTGCTACTTAAAACTAAAGAATATAATGTGATATTCATGTTCAATAATGTAATCTGAATTACTTTCAAAGATTTTTTTTTTTCTTTTACTGTTTAAAGGGTTTAATCTTGTTTTATGTTATTTTTGTTATGTGTTAAACCAGCAGCCCATCCAGTAAACTGTCCCCATTGGAATTCCCCTTCAAGCTAGGCTCATAGATTGATTTGTGAAGCAATTAAGGAGGGTTTTTTTTTGTTTTATGAAAAGTGCTATCTAATTGTATAAGGTTAAAAGATCTGAGCAGCCTAAAGACAAAATTAATTATGAATATGCCTGCTGCTGATGAAACAGCTAATATCACATATTTTAAGGTACTGTAGATAGCTTATGATCTGTGATTTAATTGGCTATTACAAGATATACATTATGGATCATCTCTGCCAAGTAGAGCCGTCATTATCCCACCAGTATATACTGGGTTAAACAGTGGTTTTAAACCAGCATAAAGTGATCCAGTACAAAATATAACCTAAAAATGTTTTTAAACATATACAAAAACTAATTTGTTTGGTTTCTGATAGCATTAATATCCTCTGCAGTGGGCATTACCAGTATATAATTTACCTTATTTTTTGTTTGCACTGATCTGTCTACACGATTAATTAACCAGCAGGTAATGACTGTGCTTGTGACATTATTGATTATTACTGCCAGTTATGTCAACTGTAGGTCAGTTGGGAAGGGTAGTATTCCAAATGTTTCCCTATGACATGAATAATAATACTGATTTAAAGTTGAGTTCCTCCTCTCTGCTTTCTGTATGGAGTCCTGAAGAAGTACTTTGTGTCCTTCAGAGCCTTAACACCACAAACGCCTCTGGCCCTGATGCTCTGGATATTGTCTGATTCTGATCAAAACAGCAGGCAAGGCAATTGCATCACTGTGTGTTGACTGGTTTAATATTTTGCTGATCACAGGAAATTTCCCTTGAACCTGGAAAGCAGCCAAAGTCGCACTGCATATAAAACAGTTATAGTTGTGTGATAGGGATGTACTGCACCACTACCTTGTTGCCAAACTTAGAAAAAGTAGGAATATGAAGTAATACTGTCAGGATGTGACTGATGTATAAAGGAGTGAAGGTCCAAACAGGTTGTTAAAATAAACACCCCCTATACCAGCAATGGTATGGGGGTAAAGCAGCGTGTTTTCAGTCCCAAACAAAAAGGTTTCACAAAATAATAACACAGTACTGTAATCCACAAGTGCACGGGAAAGTGCTTCGGTTGTAGTTACAGGTGTGCAGTGATGATCTATTGTGCTCTGTTGTGTGGGGGTAGTGGTGCTCTGGGATGTATGTGCTGGTTCCGTGGCGGCAGCTTCCCAGTTGCTACTCTTCTGCAATACAAAAACAAAACGAAGGTACAGCGCTCCAGTGCGTTAGTGTTTCAGCGTAAGAGGCCGTACTCGCGTAGCTACGTCCCCTTTGTACTGCCAAACTCCTCCCTGTGATCAGCCAGACGCCACGCTCTATCCAATCTCTCTATCCGATCGTGCCCCACACCTGATCACAATGGATTTGTTTAGCAGTCTAACAACTGGGTTCTTTTTCCAAAATGTCCGACTTCCGGTTCCATCTTACCATCAAGTCGGGCCATCTCTTTGAAAGCGTACCACCAACCTTACCTAGCGCCCTTCCTGGTTAGGAGGTAGACTTGCAGCTTAGATTCCATCTCTCCTCGTCACATATCCCACCTCTGAGTGGTGCCGAAGGTACACTTGACTAACCCTAATTCCCCTGATGGTCCCCCTCCTGAGAAAAAATCTGCATTTTGGTGCGCCTTCCACGCGATGCTTCATCTAGAAAGTAAAGGGTTGCAGCGGCAAATACTACAAGTTGTTCGGGCGTTCGTGTCCCTCATCATTTTTAACCACTTTAACCCTTTGCGGTCCTATGTCGACCAGGTCTGACATTACAATTTTTCCTTTCGGTCCTGTCCGACATCATCAAAAAGACGTCAAGCACAGGTCCTAGTCATTTTTCTCCGGAAAAAGCAGAGAAAAGCTTTCAATGGCGAGAGAGGCCGATAGAAGCCGAAAAAAGGAGGCGGATCTGAGCAATACGCATAGTCCCTTCGCCACAGACATAACACGGACATAAACAAACAAGATAGTTGCTTCCGCATCCAGCAATCAAAGAAAATTGTGGACATTTGCCAAGCTTTTTGAGATGTTATAGTTATAAAATAATGACTTGGATAGCATTATTGAGGAGTTTGGTGATTAAACGAGTAATCAGGAGATCAGTATCAGTATGCACTATTATGAATAGATATGGGATAAATACTGCGAATAAGGACTGGTGCAGGGCTGAGTGTCCTGTTGATATGCAGTGCCTTAAACCTGTTTTACTGTGAATAAAATTATTTTTAAACAGTGTGTGTAAAATAAACAGCTTGTGTGAAAATAAATTGGACCTGATGTGCCTGACAGGCTATGAATAAATGGACCGCAAAAGGTTAAAGGGCCCTGGTCCGTAACAAGAGAGAAGGAATGTCCCAATAGGTAATAGTGAAGAGTGTATGTAGCCCATTTGATGGCCAAACACTCCTTCTCAATGACTGAGTAGTTCCTTTCCCTGGGAGCCATTTTCTTGCTCATATTCACAACTTCTTGGGAGAGGACAGCCCCCAGACCAATGTCGGAGACATTGGTCTGAAGAGTGAACTCTTTGCTAAAATCTGGTGTAATTAGGGCCAGGGCTTGGCATAGTTTTCTCTTAATCGTATCAAAGGCCTCCCTGACACTCCCCTGTTCACTTCATTAAATTTGGTGTGTACTTCTTGATGAGATCAACCAGGAGGTTAACTATAGTGGAATAATCTTGGATAAAGTGGTGGTAGTAGCCCGCTAACTCCAGTAGTGATCTCATCTGAGACTTGGTTTTCAGGATCGCCGCCTCCACTAAAGCCTGGACTTTAGAGGCTACTGGCTTTACCCATGATTGGGTCTCTTGCTTGCCAAATGCACACTTACCCAGATTAGCCGTCAGCCCCTTGTCCCTCAGAGAGCATAGGATGTCCAAAAGTCTAACAATATGCTCTCTCCAGGTAGAGCTAAAAATCAATATATCATCAATATAAGTGGCTGCATATGTCTAATGGGGGGACCTGGTCCATCACTCTCTGGAAGGTTGCTGGGGATACATGCAGTCCAAATGGCATGGGCTGGAAATGGAACAGACCATCTGGGGTAGAGAGGTAGAGAAAGCAGTTTTCTCTTGTGAGCTCTGAGTTAGTGGAATCTGCCAGAATCCCTTCATCAGATCCAAAGTTGAGATAAACTGCGCCTTCCCTAGTCTATCAAGGAGTTCGTCCACTCGAGGCATAGGGTATGCATCGAACTTGGAAGTCGCATTCACTTTACGAAAGTGCACACAGAAACAAGTGGAGCTGTCCTTTTTAGGCACCATCACTGTAGGACTGCAGCACTCACTCCGGGAAAGCTGAATGACTCCCAGCTCGAGCATAGCCCCTACCTCCTTGCAGACTGTATCCCGCCAACTTTCTGGGATCCAGTAGTCTCTCTCTGACCTTGACACCTAGCAGAATAACAACAACATGTTTAATAACATTTGTTCTACCAGGTACATCAGAAAACACACCTGTTCCCCCATTGGAATGCTAATTGTTTCAAGTGGATTGACCAAAATCCTCTTCTATGTTGCTATAAACAGGGCCTCTCTCTCTTGCCAGGGTTTTAACAAATCAATGTGGTAAATTTGAAGCTCATTTGATCGGGTTGTTTAATTTCATAATTTACTTTACCAATCCCCCGTGTCACCTCATATGGTCCCTGCCACTTGGCATACAGATTACATTCGAAAGTGGGAAGTAGCAACAGTGCCTTGTTATTATTTGTTTATTTAGCAGACGCCTTTATCCAAGGCGACTTACAGAGACTAGGGTGTGTGAACTATGCATCAGCTGCAGAGTCACTTATAATTACATCTAATAAGTAGTTTATTAGTCTGCTGTTTTGAGTTTAGTTGTCTTTTGCTGTACAGGTCTGTAGTGTTGAGTTAAGGAGCAAGGTACCAAAATATAAAATCAGAAAATATGGTAGATTTCAGTTTTTCAGTTCTGTGTAAAATATTTTGACCATCATAGATATGGTGGTGCCCAATTATTTTGCCCCAGTTTTATCCCTCATTTCTTTTTTGAATGTCCATATGTTCTCTCAGCGCAACTAAAATGATGTATTGGAATTGAAAAACAAAGCATCTCTTGTTATATGTCTGTCATGATGTTTGTAGGGCAGGTTGGCATAGTGTTTGAGAGGGAGGATTTTTTTTCTTGTACATGCTTTTCTTGTAAAATAATGATGCATCTTTTAATTCTTTCACATTTCCACCGGTCTCTTGTGGTTAAAGTAATGATTCACACAAATGTTCATCTCCCTTCAAAGACTGAACTGTAATTCTATTCTTTAAATAGTTGATATTATAATTGATAAATACATTGCAAAAAACAGAGCAGCATGTTAATAGCCACGGCAGTAATTCTCTTCAAATGATGTTGTTTGTTACCAGATGGCACCCTCTGGTCAGTTATTTACTTCAGAACAAAGCTCAGGATTTATTTAAAAAAAAAAAAAAAAAAACAAGTTAAATGTAACTTCAATAACATCAGATGTGTTTTATCATTTCAAGTGAAATGACTCGAAATTATAAAAACTTGTACTCATTTCTTAGAAAGGCTTTAAAAATCTAGAAAGCAAAGAGAAGTATTCTGGTACCAAGTGTTGTTAAAAAGAGACATTTCCTGTAGTTAGAACTGCTTAAGCAATGCCTTAAACATGTATTACAGTGACCGGGCATGTTAATGAAGATACATTCTTTGATATCAAAAGCGCATTGGGAATAATCTTGGCAGACTATATGCTCTATAAGATTAGAAAGCAAGCTGCAAGAAATGGATTGATTTATTATATATATATGTATATTTTTTTAAATCTGATGTTAGAAATGTGTTTTAAGTAGTTTTGTCTGGCATTGATTTTTTCATATTGCTTAAGAATTTTTTGTATGCATGTGTGAAAATGCCATGGAGACTGCTCTGGCACTTTGCCGGCAAAGCTGTAACTTCAGCAGGCTGTAATGGTCCCTTATTGTGAAATTCTTTTTCCTGTCATACTAAACATACAACAAAATGCAGGGAAACGTTTTCTTTGTTGTTCAGTTAAGATGTATATCTCTGTTGACGTACATTACTGGAAATGATGCAACCATGTTTTGAAAATATACAGTGCTGTGAAAAAGTATTTGCCCCCTGTCTGATTTTCTGCATTTTTGCGTATTTTTCACATTGTATTTGGTCAGATTTTTTTGTGGGTTGTAGTAGCATATAGAGGGAGTCTGAGAGAAAAAATGACACCAAAGTTTGGTGCTTCTTTCATTTGTTTGGTGTGCAAGGTAATCAAACATGCAATCTTCAGGTGTGAAAAAGTTATTGCCCCCCAGTTAACTCAACCCAGTTAAAGAGATAATTAGGGTCAGCTGTTTGAGTACATTGGTTAACAACCAGGCCTGATTTGGGCCAGCCCTGCCCAATATACATCTGACTAACTTTGGCCCTTACCATCAGAGTGAAGTTGTCAGCACACAGGTTCTAGAGGCACATCATAACATGAACAAAAGAAATTCCTGAAGACCTCAGAAAAAAAGTTGTTGATGCCTATCAGTCTGGAAAGGGTTATAAAGCCATTTCTAAGGCTCTGGGGCTCCACTGAACCACATATTGTCCAAATGGAGAAAGTTTGGGACAGTAGTGAATCTTCCCAGGAGTGGCTGTCCTGCTAAAATCTCTCCAAGAGCAAGGCGTAAAATCGTCCAGGAAGTTACAAAGAACCCTAGAACAGCATCCAGGGATCTGCAGGCCTCTCTCGTCTCGGCTAAGGTCAGTGTTCATGACTCCACCATCAGAAAGACACTGGGCAAAAATGGGATTCATGGCAGAGTAGCAAGGCGGAAACCATTGCTCACTAAGAAGAACATGAATGCTCGTCTCAAATTTTCCAAAAAGCACCTGGATGATCCTCAAGAGTTCTGGAACAATGTTTTATGGACAGATAAGTCAAAAGTGGAGCATTTTGGCTGACATGGGCCCCGTTATGTCGAAAACCAAACACTGCATTCCACAGTAAGAACCTCATACCAACGGTCAAGCATGGTGGTGGTAGTGTCATGGTGTGGGGATGCTTTGCTGCATCAGGACCTGGATGCCTTGCCATCATTGAAGGAACCATAAATTCTGCTCTGTGTCAGAGAATTCTACAGGAGAATGTCAGGCCATCCGTCCATGAGCTGAAGCTGAAGCGCAGCTGGGTTATGCAGCAAGGCAATGATCCGAAACACACAAGCAAGTCTACATCAGAATGGTTGAAGAACAAGAAATTTAAAGTTTTGGAATGGCCTTGTCAAAGTCCAGACCTAAACCCCATTGAGATGTTGTGGCAGGACCTGAAACGAGCAGTTCATGATCGAAAACCCACAAATGTCACTGATTTGAAGCAGTTCTGCATGGAGGAGTGGGCCAAAATTCCTCCACGGCGCTGTGAGAGACTTATCAATAAATACAGGAAGCGTTTGGTTGCAGTTATTGCTGCTAAAGGTGGCGTAACCAGTTATTGAGTCTAAGGGGGTGATTACTTTTTCACACGGGGGCATTGGGTGTTGCATAACTTTCTTTAATAAATAAATGAAATATGTATCAATTTTTTGTGTTATTTGTTCACTCAGGGTCCATGTTATCTACTATTAGGTTTTGGTTGAAGATCTGAAAACATTCAGTGTCAAAATATGCAAAAATGCAGAAAATCAGACAGGGGGCAAATACTTTTTCACTGCACTGTATATATATTTTATTTCAGAGAAAACTGTTTTTCCTCATTTACTTGGAGACATAATTTAAAGGACCTAATTTACAAAGAATCCTTGAATTCTAAATTAAATGAGGTAATCATATTTATAAACTTGATCAGGATTTGGAGTGTTTAGGTCTTGTACAGCTGTGTGATGAAACAATGATCCCCCTACAGTTAAGATCATAATAAGTGTCTACAGTTTGTCAAAGGGTGTTTTTAATACAAATCTGCATGAAAATATCCAAAATGCCTGGTACTGAATTGTATTATAGAAATATTGACGGTTCATTTTTGCCTAAAATTAAAATCACAATTTGTAATCTGTATTTTGTAGCTCAATGGTCTGAAGTTGAGTTATCTGAGCTTATCCTAACTGTTGATTTAAACAGGGATTTAAATGGGATATTATCAGATCATAATACAGTTCCATTCTGTTTTTGACCCTGAAAATGTCAAACTTAGTTAGTCAGTAACAAAGCCAAACATGCGCTTGAAGCATCTATTCAGTGAGATCCAGTCATTAGTAACCAAGTGCTGTACCAGTGGCTCAGGCAGAGGAGTTTGTGTTCTAGGCAAAACAAAAAGATTTTTAAGGAAATGTATCCGCCAGATCATTGTAGGACCTGGCAAGAAATAGCTTGAATTAAAATGTATATACATTCTGATTGGTTCCTGCTTTCCAAATATACTGTTTATGTTGTTATGTACAGTTTTATTACTTATTGTACTGTCTATCATTATAGTCGATCTACCGGTAATTTAAACTACAGGTTATATGTAAGGCTGTGGTGATGCATCAATGCATTGTATCGTTTGTTCACCATCGATGGTCAAGCATGTGCATGCTTTTTTATTTGTGGGGGGTTGTTCTTTGGACACAGCTTCCTCTACCTGCTTGATTTTTGCTTGTGAATTCACACCCAGTGCAAAAACATTATGTAATTGTATCTGGGTTCATTTTATACCACTACACATAAATGAAGGGTGGAAAAACAACACAAAAGATCACTTTCCAAAGGTAGCCCGCTTACCAGAAGCATTTTAAACATCCCAGCAATGTCAATCCCAAGTGAGCGGGTTTTCAGCAAGGCAGGGCAGATTGTAAACTTCGTTCCTCTTTAAAAGCAACGAATGTGGATACTGTCCTGTTCAACAGAAACAAAATATACAAAATGGACACTAAGATACAGGACTGTTTTTTTCAAAATAAGTTATGTTGTTGTTGCCGAACAACTAACCATCCGTTACTTGTTTAAACATTCAATAGATTATTTCTGTGCTTTTACCATCACTTGGCACCAATCAAGATGAAAAAAAAATTAGACATTTTTAGAGGAGTTATGCATAATCTGATGTAATTCAACTGATGTAATAGTTTTCAATAATGTAGTAGCTGTTCAGTTTTATCAGTAGCTCAAAATGTGTTACTTCTGTTAGTTTTGGTGACTTTTATTAAGGACATCGATGCATCACCTGTTTTGGAAAACAATGCATTGATGTTAAAAAAGGAGGCCAGTCTTAGTTATATTTAGTTGTAAATAGAATAAAAAGCCACTGCACTGTAAAGTTACCAGCTGTACAACACATTGTATCGTTTGTGTATAACGATTTTGAACTGTGCATTGACAAATGAGAATAAAGTTCTTTAAAAACAGTGTTCAAAAAAGGTTTAATTATATGCACATTTAATCAAAATCAGCATTATAAATACACTGTAAATACAATAATTAAAACAGCCCTGAAAGATCTGCCCACTGTTTTATGCATTATGCAAATAGCTAGGTAGACTGATGTTGTTGTTTACGTTTCAAACTTAAACACCAATATTGGTCTCACCTAGCTATTTCTACCATACGTGACCTGCTCCCACAAAATCAGTCACATACAAATGAGTTCTATTATATTCCACAAAATAGTACAGATTCAGCTCTTTCAAATGACACCAAATGTATTCAAATATATTTTAAAATGACACAGTTACAACATTTTAAAGTCTTGGATAAGAGCTAATTTGGTCATAAATAAAGTAAAGCAACAATTTTCAGCTGTGTACATTTGCTATGTCCTTAGCAACACATATTCAGATTTATGCTAGACACTTAAAATTTGGCAGGCTTTAAGAGATTGGTTTAGTCTAATACTTTAATTTGGAGAGTGAAACACTTATGTATTTTTATTTTATTACCCTGCAAAAAAAAAAAAAGTTGAATTGGGTTCTATGGGATTTTGTTAGGGTAGCTATTTGGCTGTTGGTGCAAGTGTGACACGGCTTGCTCATTTTTTTCATTTTCTACATCTGTTTGTGTGGTGTATGCACCTGGTAAAAAACACATTCTGTGAGGCTTTTGTGTTGAAGAATTGAATGCCAACGAAGGAGCAAGGTGACAGAGAAGAAAGAATGTTTTGTTTTCCGATAGGTGAAGAGTGCTATTGTTTGGGAGCAGAGTACAGATTGCTTTAGTTTTCGCTAAAGTGGAGACTAGCAATGTTGTGGAGTTGTAGAATGCAAGTGTGTTATAAAAAAAAAAAAAAGTTGAAGCAAATTAAGTGCATGGGGCATTGTCTCTTCAGCGTCTGTCCTTTTGAGCTCTCTCTGAGATCAGACTGCTAAATGAGATGTACCATAATGCAATGCTCTTTTTAGTGGGTTTGTATTGTGGCATTCTGGGCCCTGTTCACAGTCTTAATGCAAGTCCTTAATAAAAGAAGCAATAGAAAGCTGTCCTTCCTTATTTTATAATTACATACACGGTGAAGTAAACCTTTGTTCTTCCAGTAAAGTGAAGTTCTCTACTTACAGGGGACTGGGTGGCAAAATAGATTGTCAACATTGTAGCTGATTCAGTTATCTGGCTCTGGATTTCATTGACAAGCTGTGCATGTTTAGCCTGTAGACAATATTTTTTGTGCCAAAAATAAATGTGTGGCTTGGGTTTAATTTATTGAGTTTAGTGCCATCAAACACATTTACTGTATGAAGGCTTTATTGTGAAAGTCCCTCCATAAACATGCAAACATACAATACACATACTGTACAGTGTTATGTAATGTAGAGTCCTAGAATCTTTTCATAGAAGTGAACTGTTTGAAGAAGCATCCAATCCGCATGTAGGCCTAGTTCAGCCCTTATTCAGCAGGAGAATTTTTTTTTTTTATTTTTTTTTTTACGAGGATATCTTTATTGCTTGTTAACCACTTCAACACCAGATGTAAAAATGAAACCCCTTCCCAGGTACCAGATTTTGAAAATAATAATAATAATAATAATAATAATAATAATAATAATAATAATAATAATAATAATAATGTTTTCAAACCTGTAATTGCTATAAAATGTTAACATATGATAAATAAAACAAATAAATGACCTAAACTGTGTTTTTCCATAACCCTTTATGCTGCTATGTACTACATACCCATATTCAATATAGAGATAAAAACAAGTTGTTTGTTGTTTTTTTTTTTTTTTTTTTTTTTGAACAATGAAAACAAAAATGCTACTAATAACAATAATAATCAGTAAACAGTAATTATCAAATACAAATCAAACAACATCAAAACGTGTGCCATTATCGACTTGCTCTGTACCATTTATTGAAATGTTCAATACATCAGAACCCGGGGTTTCCTTCTCAACCACTGCGCATTTTTCTTGTGTCCTTTTCTTTTGTATTCACTTTCGTAGCAGACCCTGCACCTTTGTTGCAGTCTCTGCTTCCCTTGTGTTGGAGGGATAGTCACAAATGCATGTACACAGCTACTTTGCGCAGGCATTGTGATGGATCTGGCTGCCTGTACCCAGTGATGTGTTTTGATAGTATTTCGTCACAGCACTGCCATTTCAAACCAAACGGCTTCCCGTTTGCAGCTGGCTTACCTGTAAAGTAGCTGCATGCTCTTCTGTTTGTACAGTTTGTATTGTTCTTGGCTCCACACCCTCTTCATCATCATCGCTGAGTGATAAGAAAGCATCACTGTCGCTGGTATCGAAATCCTCCGAACCAACTTCACTCCTGTTGCTCATTATAGAAAGACCATGTACGTTGCCATGTTTAGCTTTCTCTAAAAACTATATAAACTACAACTAAAAAAGTAAAACTAATAAAACAAAAAATAATAATTAAAAACACTATATAACTTGTAAAAGTTGAATGGCTTCCCGCAATATATCTCAGTCTTCTAAACGCTCACAGGTAGATTGGAATTGCTACATGACACGCAATTGGATACAAATGTCAACTGACCCTCCCCCGACTATCAATGCACATTCTACAGTACTAGCACTGCCTTAGAGAATGAAACCTGAAACGCTAGACTGAGAAACCGATCATAGAATAGAATGGGAAACTTGACGTGCGCAGGTACGGCATGGTACTGTAAGTGGGTTTTCATTTGATGTACGTGCGTACGTCATGGTGTTGAAGTGGTTAATAGTAATGACACTTTTAATGACAAAACAAGCACCGGAAAATGTACTGCTACTACGTTCCTACAATATTAAGTAAAATTAGAGTGTAATCCTCACTGGGAACATTATTACAAAAGTCATAAACCAAGGAACAATGGTGGGACAGGACATGAAGAACAAAGTCACTTCCTTAAGCAAACATGTCTAAAACTGCTGAGTCACAAGTGTCAGCCCAGCATGCAGTGATGTCATGTGATGTTCTTAGCTAAAGCAGTACCCCATAGGCAATATGCAGGTTTTTCACAGCAACGTTGGATTGGATTGTGCTACTATTATTTTTGTTTTGTTACTGTTTTTATTTTGTTTTTAGGATCCCACGCTGTTTAAAATAAGCTAATTGAACGGGTTTAGCCAGCCACTGATTCTAATAACCATTCATAACACAGCTAGCTTTGGCATGCCATCTTTGATACCTCCCCCCACATTCCTATCAATGGGATTGAGATATGATCAGGCATAGCACATTCTGAATCAATGTTAATTCTATGCTAAATCCATTATGAACAACAGTGGCCAGGGACACTCTCATTTATTCCTGTTTAAATTAGGATTTGTATGTATTTATTTTAGTTTTTGTAATTTAATTATAATTATTCTGAAAGAATATGTTTAAGGCTGATGTGTATTCTTTAAAATCAATAATCTAGTCACCCATGGGTTTATTTTTCTGTTGATTTGAATCGTGAATTGTGAAGAATGTGTGCCTGAATAGCATGTTTTTTAAAACTAGAAAATCTGCCTACATGGAACCTGTGTCTTACTAGGCCATTACTGTACCCTATAACGTAAATCACCAGCAAGGTTTCACAGCTCTTCCAAAACCTGGAGAGAAAAAAACTTTCAGCAAGACCCTTTCTTATACCAGCCATTGTCACTTTGAAAAAAAGGAATAACTGCATTCAAAGGAAAATGCCATTTTCAAATACCATTGATGTATTGTTAATATGAGAGTGCTTTACAGAACCTGTCTGCATATGACTGGAGACAGAACTTACTGTAATCTGGCTGATTAGTGATTTACCACTTAACCTGATAACAATGGTGGGGTTTCCATGGAAAAATCAAAACAAGTCTCACCTTTTTCTCACGCTGCTTTGATAGTAGCTTTCAGGTAGAGTGTAGTTTTCTTTTAGGGAGAGAAATTCTCCTTCCAAATTCAAATGACCGAGTTAATATGAAAATACGGGAGGGTCTATTTAAATGTTTCTGTCTTGCATGACTACTGATATTGTGCAGCTTTCTTAAACTGGGTTTCCACAAAGTATTTAGGTTGTGTTGAACAACCACAAGTGCAGCCTGCCTCATTTGAGCCACCAAAAAATATAACAAAAAAGGGAAACAAAACAAAAACCCAGACATAGTGTAACACAAATAGAAAAAATTAATAAGAAGAATAATACCAACATTCCATAAGAAAGCGCTCTGTACTATCCATGTAATATTTGCTAAACATTTTTTGACTGCATAAATGTTTATATAATATATGTACATATATAATATGTACATATATAACTTAATATAAATGTACATATATAGGCTACTATATACAAGTTTTCCTACAAAACCATAGCTTCAGCAATTCTTATCCCTATACGGACTGAGCTAAAATCCAGCACTTCAGGTTAATGATATTATCCAGTCAAAATGTTTTGTACAGTACATTTTTAAAACACTGGTAGTAAATCTACAATAGGCTACCCTACTCACCCTCATTTCCCACTACAGAATATCTGTATAATAATAATAATAATAATAATAATAATAATAATAATAATAATAATAATAATAATTCAAACCTGAATCTGAATTCCATAGAATGTGGCTATATTTTTATGTTGTTGTTGTTGTTGTTGTTGTTGGGATTCCAGTATACAGGTAGACCAATACAAGTTCAACACATTTCTCAATAGCTGCTAATCCACACGGGTATTTCTCTAACTTTCTTGAACTTCATTATGCAAGTCTTGCAGCAAGCTGATGTTAAGCCCGTGTTTGTCTTTTTGAACCAAAATTTTCTTGGTCAATGAATTTGGTTTAAGAGATTTTACTTCAACTCTAATGTGGTCGCTTATGTCTGGTGCTGTTGGTAGCCCGCAGCAATTTACAGAGGACTACTGGCACCAATTCCCAGCTATGCTAATTTAATACATTTTGGGGTACAAACATGACTTTTATTTTGTCCTTGGTCAGTACCCATGATAGAGACTACTGTACAACGAATTGCATCTTATTGCTAAAGGACAGAAAAGTCTAGGCTTATAGCAGTCAGCTATCCGATGACCAAACACGAAGATAAAAAAAGTGTAAAGGATGAAAAACTGTATGCTTATTGTTTTTCTTAACTGGTCAAAGAAGCTTGCCAGGGCTACTTCCAGCAGATCTAATGTTTATAAAGAATTGCTTGGTATGGCCTTTTAGCTATAGTAGAATGTTGCACGAGGTTACATCAGAAACAGGATTTTCACAGTCTCTTGAGCATTAGGTACGGCTTTTGGACATGTTTTTGGTCTTGTACATCTTTTTATTGTGAAAAAGCGAGTTACCCACCCTTTAAAGACATACAATGTTTTGGACGTGCACTTTCTATAGCGTAAGAAATGTGCGTGCTACATGAGAAGTCATGACAGTGGAGAGAGAATTTGGAGTTTCTAAATGGTGTGGAAACTCAGCCAATGTCATTGGCATTTTCCAAAGTGTAGTGTCTCTGCAGCATCAATTCAATACAAGTTGTTCATCTTTATTTGCTTTACCAGCTGATTAATATAATTGATGTTTGTTATTTTTACAATTCTCAGTAGCATATGTACTGTACCGTTACCCTTCTTAACACATGCAACATAAATGAATAGAACATTGATGGTGGCCCTTATTTATAGTATTGTTTTGGTACCTGGGCAAAATATTAAGACAAAGGTCATTCAAATGCACCTGTTGTCACTGCACACTGAGTTTGGGTAGATGAATAATGACTAATGTGACATCAGACACGGATAAACTGTCAACGCTAAATCATTTGAACACATCAGATTAGGATGGGATGGACATTTTCAGTCTGTAACTTTGCTGGTAATTTGCTGAGCAAGTGCTAACCCAAAGATGGGATCTTCACAAAGCTGTATTCTATGATTCCCTTAATCAATTTTTGTAAGCATTATCCAATGACAATTAGCCATTTTCTTTTTTGAAACATAAGCAAATGCAAATACCAGATCGCTTAAACTGTATATGAATCCTGCTAAAGGTACTGGATACAATAAAAAAAAAAAACATTGAATAAAACAGGTTTATTACACTTTAAGGCTGTGGTGTTAAGATCAGAGACTTTCGTTAAAAAAGACCCAATTTGGTACACAGCAGTGTTCAATGATTATTTTGGTCACTTCTGATTATTAGAATTGTCCAATAACAATAATTGGGTATCACATTTGTTTTTACCTTCATATTTCAGTAAATGTTAGGTGTAAATACAGTATACATACACTGTACAACCACTGATACTTGTTTGCATTTCATATTTACAAACCAATCTGTAATAGATGCCTTTCCTTTTGGACTATACCCACATGAATGTTTTGTATGTGTTCACAAAAACATCCATGTCAAGCGTCAAACAGTTATAAAAATGAAACCAGAACAGATGGGATAGGATTGCTTTTATTCCCCTAAGTTTGAAGCCTTTGGCCCAGCACTGAAGTTCTGTGCTTGCCTGCAGGAAGACAGACTTTATTTGTTCTATAGCCTTTTTAAGGACTTTTTCTAAGAATACAAGGAGCATGGGCTCCCAGGGGTTTCCTCCTACCACATATTTTACTGTTTGATACCCTGAAGAACTAGATATTATTTGAAGAAGATATAGGAACCAACTAAAGTCTGTTTTCTTTAGACATTAACTTAAACAGTGGCCCAAGTGCTTTAAACTTGTGGGAGCTGAGATGTGTTCAAATGGTGTAAAATTGTTTTCCCCATCTGATCTGTATCTGTACTCGGCTTTGAACTTTTCAAGTAACCTTTATATACTGATCAACCAAATTTGTATAACTTTTTATCAGGACCGAGTAGGAATCCGCAAGTTACACAGTCTGCTTAGCCCTCTCATTTTAAATGTGCTTTTAAGCTGTGTAGGTCCCAGCTGGATTATACTCTAAGGAGCTCCATTTCCAATAGAATGAAAAGAATGGAATAAAGTTACTTAAGCCTGCTGCTTTCCCAAAAATGATCTGGGTGCTCAAAACTCAACACTGGTCACTAGCCAACTATTGCTGCTACGCTCTGTAAAAAGATTCTGAAAACACGGTTTGCAACAGGAATAAATTACAGGGACTTCAAAGGTTGATGTATATGACATTCTTCATGGTTTCTGATGATTAACAGGATGTTTAAATCAAATCTTTAAGAGAAACAAATTATTCACAGTACACAATTGTTAAAAAGATTGTATTGTATATGCTGCAGCTGCTTTCTTGCAGATGCTATTTCTTTGAAGTAATACAGAGAGCTGACTCTTACAGTGAGACCTTTTTCTGTACGCAACTGAACCCGAGAAATCTTAATTACTTCAGAAGTCAGTCCTTGTTAATAATCATAGTGTGACCATGTGCAATACTCTTACTCAGATGTGTGGGTATTGCAAACCTTTTATAAAATGTAATCTGAAATGTCAGGAAAAGTCTATAACTCTCATTCCATGGTGACATTTCTAATGATATTTTTTCACATAATGTGGGAGCTTAGCATGTGTGTAACAATAGTTGACTTTGTCCTTGGAGCTTCAAAACCTGATTTTTTTTTTTTTTACACACGTCATGAATGGTTTATCATTGTTTGCCTGGCTATAGGGTTACAAGTCCAGTCTGCATTTTTATTTGTGAAATGCTGATGATACATTTCTAAGAAACCCATGTTTTGTCGGAGCTTATCCGTTTTGGAGTGGACAGATGCCTGTATTGGCCAGTTCATACAAGTAGAGCAGAAAATAAATTCCAAGATTCGAATCCAGTAAAGTAATTTGAGTAGTCTTAAGGTGTCCAGCAGGGGAAGATGGTACAGTATAGATATGCTTATAAGTGTCTTGTTCATTGCCTGCTCATCACTTTAATAGTAAGATCATTCACTTGTGTTTTTGGAACACATTACTGTACTATGTTGTTTGTCATTACCGTAAAAAAAACGAATTTTGCCTGTTTTTTTTTCCTGTTTCTAACTATTACGTAACTACTGTAATGGCTTTGTTATGTTTGTAATTTCTAGTTAGTTATTTTAAAAAAAAAGTATATATATACAGAAGATGTACCCATTGAGACTGAGGCCTCATTTACAAGAGGGTCCTGTTAGATAATAAAACAATTACAAATACAAGCAACACAATAAATACATGTGTGCTTCAAACTTAGTCAGCAGCCGACAAAAAAGAACAACAGAAATAGGACACATCTATATGCTAATGTGGACTAAAGGAAAAACAATGGCAAGAAGCTCTAAGCAATTCCCAGATATGAGCTTTATAGCCAGTAAAGGAGAGATTGTCAAATTCCATCTTCATACTAGAAGTAAAAGTTCCACATTTTTAGGAGCTGATCCTGTAGGTGAAAGTGTGGGGAAATGTGTGGGAACCCTTGGGACCGCTAAACTAACAGAATCCTGAGAGCGTAAACTATAGCCAATGTTAATCTTCTCCATCAGAACATTCAGATAAGGAGGTACCAAACCTTTATGAACCTTAAAAACAAAACAGTACCAATGAAAAAGCCTATGATTTGTTCATGAGAGCCAGCCTAGTTGAATATAGATATGACAATGGTGTGTCAAAGAGGGATAATCTAGGACAAATCTGCAGCATGAATTATATATTACATCCAATTTGTGTAAAGACTGCTTGGAAGCAAACTGATATTTATAGTCACCATAATCTGGGATAGGAAGAATATTACTGCTGTCACTTTCTGCAGAACACCCCCAAAACTAAATGAGTGCTGGCCAATAAACAGTTAGTTCAATACACAATACACATATTTCAAAGGTAGGAATTTTAATGAAGGATAAAATACAAGCCCTGAAAAAACAAATGAACATTCCTATTCAGATAATAACCACTGGTTGCTGTGAGTTTACCCACTGGCACATTCATCCTGTGAAGTACTACATGAGCCCCTCTTAACATTCTACTTGATACTGAGGTATAGCTTTACATACTGTGCAGTGCTTTTACACACTTGATTGCTCATGATCTTCACCTCCTTCCACTCTGTTTGATTAGTCATAATGCAATAATATTTAAGATGATAGAGGCTTTGATGATTTCCTGGGAAGCTGACATTAGCTTAGTGCAGAAAAGATAAATGATAATGGATCAGAATCAGGATGAACCTTGGGAACTACATTTCTCCAAGTTGCATTAAGAAAACCCAAGAAAAAAAAAATATATATTTTTAAAAATATTTCTGCTCAGGTGCCAACTCTTTATGCTGAGGTTTAGACAAGTGTAGGTAAGAGGATTAGAGCTGTGCTGAAAATCTTAGTGGAACCAAGCAAAATAGTTAGTGATAAGCAAAAATAAGTGCATTAAAAATACAATGAAACCTGAACTTTCCAAAAATACAAGATATTTGTGACTGTTCTGTTGTGACTGTAAATGCATGTATGACGACTTCTTCTTCTTAAGCATAACATAACCTGTTGTCCTATTTCTGGATTAATATTGTTGCCCCTTCTTTATAGTTTTATATTTATTTGCACAGAACTATACAGGATAACTCCAGCATTTGCTGTTTAATTGTTTGAAATTGTTACTTTGTTGAAACCGATGGGTTTCAGTTGTTGTTGTGTTGTTGCTAGATAGTGTATTTTGAGAAGTGAAAGCGTGTTTACCACACAGGTGGTACTTCAGATTAGATGTAGCCTACATTTCTGATACTTCCCATTCACAAGTCCTTCACTTTTAGTACTTTGCTTCATAATGCAGTTATATGACTAACTTTCTATGCAAATGCCGACTGCACTCATTGCGTTGCATGTGCTTGAGTATTTTAAAATGGTGCAGCAGGGAATGAATTATGGTATGCTAAGAATGTCAAGACAAAGGTTCGTTAAAACAGTTAATCTCCAAAGAAATTAAATCGTTGATCACAGCCCTAATATATTATCATAATCTTCATCTTCAACCTTTTTCAATCCACTGCTGGATGAAGGCCTCCCCAAGATTCTTCAACAAAAGCCTGTTTGCTGCATTCCTCATCCATGTTGCTCCAGCGTGTTTCCTAATTTCATCTTGCCGTCTTCCTGGAGTTCTTCTTCTTGGTCGCTTTATATCTCTTGGGATCCAGTCTTGTATCTCCTTTGTCCAGCGATGGTCTTTTCTTCTTGCTACATGTCCGGCCCGCTGCCATGTCAGTTTTTTCGCTCTTATAATAACATTGCATACTTTTGTTTGTGCTCTTATCCATTCCTTCCTTTTCCTGTCTGTTCTTTTTATTTCCAGCATGCATCTTTCCATACTCTGCTGAGTCATTTTTGCATTGAGGGTCCAGATCTCGCATCCGTAAGTTAGCCCTGACAGCACGCATTGGTCATAGACTTTCCTCTTTAGGGATAAGGGTAGTTTCCCTTTCAGAACCATGCTTAATCTTCCAAAGGCACTCCAGCCCATTTTTGCTATTCTGTTGATTTTGCACATTTGGTTATCCGTTGCCAAAACTAACTGTCCTAAGTATACGTTGTTATTGACTTCTTCAAGCTTGATCCCATTGACTTCAATTGCCTCTGGAGTGGTATATTTATTGAGCATGACTTGAGTTCATTTTCAAACCCACTTTGATGCTAGCCTTGTGTAGATCTTCTACTCTTGTTTGTAATTCTTCTGGGCATGTTGTAAATATGAGGATGTCGTCAGCAAATTGTAGGTGACTCAAGTAGGCTCCATTGATCTTCATTTATTTTCCCAATCCAGTGTTTTGAAAATGTCTTCTAGGGTAGCCATGAAGAGCTTTGGGGAAATTGTGTCTCCTTGACAAACTCTCTTTTTTTAATCTTGATTTTGTCTGTTTTTATGGAGTCACTGTGGATGTTGCATTCTTGTATATGGTGCTGATCAAGTCTCTGTACGTTTTCACAATTCCTTGTTTTTTCAGAGAGCTTAATACAGATCTTGTGTAAACAGAGTGAAAGGCTTTTTCATAGTCGATGAATCCCAAGTAAAGTGGTAGTTCATACTACTTGAAAATGATCCATTGTGCTAAATCCGTCCCTGAATCCTGCTTGTTCATTTGATTGTGCTGAGTCAAATTTATCTTGAAGTCTGTTGGTGAGCTAATAGATCTGTAGTTCTTAAGGTCTTTATCTTCTTTATTATGTAAAAGTATCATTGATGCATTGTTCCAGTTGTTTGCAACTTTCAATTGCTTAATAAAATCTGTAAAAATATGCAACAGTATTTTCATCAGTTCTTCACCTCCTTCTTTTGCAATGTCAATCGTTATGCTGTCTTCTCTGTGTGCCTTTCCTGTCTTCATATGTTTGATAGCATGTTTCACTTCTTCCGGTAGAACGTCTGGAACTTCTTCCTCAGGTTGCGTTTTTTTCCAACTCGTCTTTGTCGTCTGCTACGTTGCTCTTTTTTCATCTTGATATCATTTTCTGTAAAAGTCTTCAACTCTCTTCAATTTGTGGTTCTTGATGACAGTCCTGTCCTCTTGTTTGATTGCTAAAATGGGGGGATGGAGGTCAACGATTAATATCACCTTTATTTTTGAAAGAATTTACCAGTTTTTTTCTATCTTTATTTTTCAATTCAAGCAGAGCATGGGTGAAATCGACCTTTATTCTTAAAAAAGCACTAGACTTTTTATGCCATTGAGAAGCGTCTCGTTTAGAGAAACCCCTTTATCATATTCAACATGCAACAAAACCATGGTTACCAACATTCTAATTGAAATAACGTTTGGTCACAGCGAAGCTATAACTTGTAAAGCTAAAGTTCCTACATATTAAAAAATTGTCTCAAATAAACCGTAGAAAACGCAGCATATAAAGTGTATTACACATACTTTTATAGCATACATTTACAAGTAAAAATAATATGCACAGAACAAAACATTAGATAATTGAACAGAACTAACTTGCACTTATTAGTCTGAGCTCCGCCCCTCTCCTGCTTCAACACAGGTGTCACTGGAGGCAAGGCAGATAGACCCACTTTGTCCTGCCACAAGACTTCAGCCGTCGATCAGGGTATTGTGCACAATACTCATTAAGTGTTTTCTTCTTGTGCCCCATTTTCAAATCAAATTAGTAACTGTCACCATATATACCTACAGTGCCGTGAAAAAGTATTTGCCCCTTGTCTGATTTTCTGCATTTTTGCACATTTTTCACATTGTATTTGGTCAGATTTTTTTGTGGGTTGTAGTAGTATATAGAGGGAGTCTTAGAGAAAAAATGATACCAAAGTTTGGTGCTTCTTTCATTTGTTTGGTGTGCAAGGTAATCAAACATGCAATCTTCAGGTGTGAAAAAGTTATTGCCCCCCCCCTAGTTAACTCAACCCAATTAAAGGGATAATTAGGGTCAGCTGTTTGAGTGGTTAACAACCAGGCCTGATTTGGGCCAGCCCTGCCCAATATAAATGACTAACTTTGGCCCTTACCATCAGAGTGAAGTTGTCAGCACACAGGTTCTAGAGGCACATCATGCCACGAACAAAAGAAATTCCTGAAGACCTCCGGAAAAAAGTTGTTGATGCCTATCAGTCTGGAAAGGGTTACAAAGCCATTTCTAAGGCTCTGGGGCTCCACTGAACCACATATTGTCCAAATGGAGAAAGTTTGGGACAGTAGTGAATCTTCCCAGGAGTGACCATCCTGCCAAAATCTCTCCAAGAGCAAGGCGTAAAATCATCCAGGAAGTCACAAAGAACCTAGAACAACATCCAGGGATCTGCAGGCCTCTCTCACCTCGGCTAAGGTCAGTGTTCACGACTCCACCATCAGAAAGACACTGGGCAAAAATGGGATTCATGGCAGAGTAGCAAGGCGGAAACCATTGCTCACTAAGAAGAACATGAATGCTCGTCTCAGGTTTGCCAAAAAGCACCTGGATGATCCTCAAGAGTTCTGGAACAATGTTCTATGGACAGATGAGTCAAAAGTGGAACTTTTTGGCCGACATGGGCCCTGTTATGTCTGGCGAAAACCAAACACTGCATTCCACAGTAAGAACCTCATACCAACGGTCAAGCATGGTGGTGGTAGTGTCATGGTTTGGAGATGCTTTGCTGCATCAGGACCTGGACACCTTGCCATCATTTGAAGGAACGATGAATTTTGCTCTGTATCAGAGAATTCTACAGGAGAATGTCAGGCCATCCGTCCGTGAGCTGGAGCTGAAGCTGAAGCTGAAGCTGAAGCGCAGCTGGGTCATGCAGCAAGACAATGATCCGAAACACACAAGCAAGTCTACATCAGAATGGTTGAAGAACAAGAAATTTAAAGTTTTGGAATGGTCTAGTCAAAGTCCAGACCTAAACCCCATTGAGATGTTGTGGCAGGACCTGAAACGAGCAGTTCATGCTTGAAAACCCACAAATGTCACTGAGTTGAAGCAGCTCTGCATGGAGGAATGGGTCAAAATTCCTCCACGGTGCTGTGAGAGACTAATCAATAACTACAGGAAGCGTTTGATTGCAGTTATTGCTGCTAAAGGTGGTGTAACCAGTTATTGAGTCTAAGTGGGCGATTACTTTTTCACATGAGGGCATTGGGTGTTGCATAACTTTCTTTAATAAATAA
Source organism: Acipenser oxyrinchus oxyrinchus (assembly GCA_030684275.1). Classification (NCBI taxonomy): domain Eukaryota; kingdom Metazoa; phylum Chordata; class Actinopteri; order Acipenseriformes; family Acipenseridae; genus Acipenser; species Acipenser oxyrinchus. The sequence goes on along the minus strand of CM060247.1, from coordinate 78,386,275 downwards.
ATGAAATATGTATCAAATTATTGTGTTATTTGTTCACTCAGGGTCCCTTTTATCTAATATTAGGTTTTGGTTGAAGATCTGATAACATTCAGTGTCAAAAATATGCAAAAATGCAGAAAATCAGACAGGGGGCAAATACTTTTTCACGGCACTGTATAATAGCAAAAGCTTACCTACACCTTAACCCGCTAATTTCAAAGTAGGCGCTTTGAATGACAGGCACTGTAATTGGCAACTGAAAGTGCACAGTCGGTCTTGATGACTGACAGTCATTTAAATGAATGAGAGCGTTCTAGTGCTTCAGCCAACGAGATCTGTCAGAACAGGATGAAATGACAGACGGTTAAACTAGCCTATAAAGGAACCACTGATTTGACTGACAGCGACCCCTAGCCATTCAGAGCGGAACAGAGATGGGACAGACAGCAACTATAAAAACTACACAGATTAGAGATGATTTCTAAATTTATTATTTTTGGTAAGAAAAAAAAAGTTTTTACAGACGCTTGTCCTATATAAATTTATTTCAGTCAAACTATTTTTGGGGAATTTAACGGTTAACAAATGTTACCGATTTAAAATTGAAAAGTAGCAAGCCTAGCCATAACTCACCACACTGGCCAGGCGGGTTGGTGAGTGCCCGTTCCACTTTAGCCGAGGTATGTTACTCAAGCTTTCACAGCATGGTTGAACCTGCCAGAGTTCAGGGGACCCCGCTGTACTTTGTCTTGACAACCCATTGTCACCCTCCTGCTACTTTGAGGAAGTGGAAGTTGGACTTTAGGAGGGAGCCCTATATGTAATCATTGTATTGTAAACAATGATGCTGTACTTTCTTGACAGTTTTAATTTTTATGGTTAATGGTTATGCTATACATTTATCTTTTTGTGTTTAAATATATTGTACCATACTGTACCTCACTGGGCTTTACAATGCTTTCACCATGGTTTATTACACATTCATATGCTTTTACGACAAACTTTTTATAAGGGTAGTTAAACACAGTTTGTTTACATACATTTGAAAAAAAATATTAGTGCACAGTCATGTGCTGTGTGTTTACTTTCATAAAATCATTGATTGTTTTTGTCACACCATGCTGAAGAAATCACATAAAACCCAGAGTAAATAAGCGTTTGGTAAACAGAGTTGTGCTGTGGTTTATACAAACATTCTTATTTTCACAACACCTAAACAAGACCATCAGTCAGTGATTAAGACATTTCTGTAACCTCGGTGTGACTGATCCCCGGTAAAAGTACTGTTTACTCACTGGCAACTACCCAACCAAATCTGCTTGTAATCCTGTTTCTTATATATATTTTTCTCCATGGTTACACAAGACAGTGTATTATTAAACTGGATATTCAGCTATGATCAGTTGGTAGCTTCAAGTTAATTTGAGTCAGATATACTATAAATAGCACTTGTTGGGGTGAAAAGGCACCAAGTATTTAAATTCGACAAGCAGCTATTCGTAAATATTGGCCAGTCATAACTTAGGTGACATAAACTGTTATAATGCCTTAAGATGAATGCTTAAAGGATTATCACATGCTTTAAACCATTTTAGTAAGCAAGGGCAATCAGTATGTTCATGTTTATGTTTGCTTTGTGGTGCATTTAGTTGCGAGAACAGTGACTCATCACAGCATTATTTAAAAAATATATATATACAGCATTATTTAAAAAATATATATTTAAAAAAAAAAAAGAAATGCTCAGGATTCAAGTTCAATGGTACCCTAAATATGATTAATTTACTAACAATGCTGGGTGGATTTGTTCTCTATTTTACCCCATTAAAATATTCCTGAGTGGTGAGTGCCAAGACTGGTACACTGTTCAGTGTAGTGTCGTCTTTGTCAGTCCTTGTTTCTGAGGGTAAAATGAAGAGAAAACGCCATTCCCAGTGATTCCGCATTGGTAGTAAGTGGATCATATCTGGGGTACCACAGCACTTGTGGGAGAGACTGTTAATTACAATCTCATGCATATTTGTAAAGAGGAGATGACTTTCAATTCAGGGATACCAATATATGTAGTGAGAAAGTAGTCTGGGTGAAGTTATCAGGCAACAAACTCCCCATTCCCAGTTGTACTTCTTTCCTCGAAAAAGGATACATTTTCGGGGTACCATTCTACTCGAGATGTCTTGCTCATTAAAATATGGACAGCATGATTGATAAAGGTTATGACAAAAGGCAGTTCTGTCCTCACAGTCCCCAAGATCTTATTAATTCCTTCTGGCTTATTAATGTTATGCACTTTGGCTGACTTCCCAGATCGCTGTCCTGTAAGGTTATTTAAACTTTATTCTACAAAAAGACCAGCCAACATGAAAACATTCACAAGCCCTTATTTCCTCGGTGTTAATATGCACTTCCCACGTCATGATCAAGCATGGTGCAAAGCCAAAGCATTAGGAATCAATACAATTGACCAAATCCTTAAAGAGTAAGTAGTGGGGTTCCGGAAAATATAGTGTCATACCTCCCTATGTGTTGCTACAACTGTTTAAATAATGTACCTGTAATTTTTCTTTTCATTGTTAACATCCTGACAACTTTTTACACTTATAACTTTAAAGTCTGTTTCAAAACTATTTTCAAAATGGCTGATCTAGTGCAGTGGGGTTTGAGATCTGTCCTCTAAATTTGTTTAAAAAACAACACAACATAAGACAAGTGCTCTGGCTTTTCTGTTCTGTATCACATCATGGATCATTATTGCTGTGTTACCTGTTTGACAATGTGGACAATAATCCTTACACTATCAGTGCACTAGAGTGGACAAAGATGTCAGGATGTTAACAATGAAAAGAAAAATTACAGGTACAGTATTTGAAGGCAGGTGTCACTGTCCATCCATCAACAGTCCAAAGCACCTTTGACCTTTGTTCCACAGTCCAATTTCTGTGTTCTTGTGCATATTTTAGCCTTTTAGTCATGTTCCCCTTTCTTAACAGAGGTATTCTTACTGCAACACATCCTTTAAGTCCTGATTTCAAGAGTGACCTTCGTAATGTTGATTTGATGGACAACGGCACCTGTTCTGTTGTCAATTCAACGCTTATCTTCTTTCTATTCCTTAAGGATATTATCTTCAGGTATTGCTCATCCTTGTTAGACAGCTTCCAGTCCTGGGTTTGTCAATTACAGATGATGTTTCTCTGTACTTGTTGATTATGCTTTGGATACCACACCTTGAAAATCGAATGATGCGAGCTATTTCACTCAATGTTTTTCCTTCTTTATGCAAGTCAAGGTTGTTATAATAGTAGAAAACACTAGTGGAGGCTTTGAGTAAATTGTCGATGCTCATAATGCATCACAGTAGAAAAATGCAACATGTCTAAGACTTTTGCACAGCAGCGTATATATTTGGGCCGACTAGATGATGTGTTACCTTGCTTCAACAAAATATATGTAGGTCAATAAATTTATTATGTGTATTTTGGTATTTATAAATGTATTTAAATTAGTGATCCAATGATAATGAAGTAGGCTACTATATACATACATGTACATACATACATGCATATACTGTATGCCTACTAAATGTAGTTGTTGCCTATACTCCCTTTTATGCTTTATTAACTAAAGAAGACTGTCGATATGGGGTGGGTTAATTGGAGTGTCTTGTTAGGAATGTTACCACTGCACACATTTGATTAAATACATGTCAGCTTGGACAATTGCCCTGTAATCCAGATATTCTATTACACAAGCAGCCTGTTAAACATGTGGTACTGAACATAACACTGTAATGTGCCTGGTCAGTTTGTAATCAAGATGTCTCCCTTTTCCATGATGATTATGTGTTGTGCTTTTCAGTCTTCAATCTATCTCCCATAGAGAAGGCCAACATCATGTTACGAATAAAACTGAACTTTTTTAGTTTGAGTTTCTGTTATTATCTTTGCTTTCATAACAGCAGTAATGCAATTCTGGAGGTGTTTTACCATTGCTCCTGAATTCCATCCCTTCTCAATAGTCCTGGAGACTATTTGCAGATGTCTACATGTTTTGTTTTAAAACACACTTAGGAATGGTTGTTATGGTCAACCATGCAGTGCCTTATTTCATAATGAAACTCACAGAGAATCTTCTGCAATATCTTCAGTTTTTAATATGTTACAACACGGGTTCTCAAACTTTGTCCTTGGGACCCCCAGTATCTGCTGGTTTTCATTCCAACCAAGCTCTCATTTACTTAACTATATCCTTAATTGAACTGATAATTTGCTTAATTAGACATTTTTACTTGTGTTCAGCTCTTAAACAGTTGCAGTTCAAGTTACTTATCAAATTTTGTAGCAAATTTGAAATATGCAACTGTTCAAGAGCTGAAAACAAGTAAAAAGTTCTAATTAAGCAAATGATCAGTTCAATTAATGGTCTAGTTAAGTAATTGAGAGCTCGGTTGGAATGAAACCAGCAGCCACAGTGGGTCTCCAGGACTGAGTTTGAGAAGCCCTGTGTTACAATAAGTGTTACCTAATCGCACACCAACACTTCACAATCAAACAGCATTAAGTTGTGAGGATACTGTGGGGTGCTGAACATGTTTGCTTCACGTTTGCTTCAAGCTCTTTGCTCAGTACCAGGAATGTATTGTAAGCACATTTACAACCTTTCCATACAGGTGGAGGAGGGGGGAACTCCCATGAACTGAAGAACTACCAGTATTTGCAAATTTAAAGTCTTCCTTTTTTCAGTTGCGCATATACTTATCTCACATGCTTCTTCAGTTCATGGGAATTTGCATGGAAACTGAGTGAATGAGGCTTCTTGTGGTACTAATAATCTAAATAATCCAATCTCCACCTGTCTGGTGGACCCCAAGAAAGGGTTTTGCTGGAGCAAGACAACCTGTTGCAGGCACTGCAGGGGTTAATCTATGTGGCACTATCCCATTTGCCCTGTGATTGAATAAAATCAATACCAAGTTACTCATTAAAACCACAGAGGTTTGGCGTCTGTACCATACACAATTTATTATGAAGAAAATACAAGTTCTGGTGCTGTTTATCATTATCCATACTGTAACAAATAAGTATAAAGAAAATAAACATTAACCAACATATTTAACCACAGGGTGGTTATAAGACTAAATGTCAATGTTAGTGCTGCAACTATTTTTGTTGTAAATAAGGGAGTGTGACAGGGCAGAGGCCCTGCACACTTAGAATCATGTTTTTTGTGGCTGGTGGCCATCTTGGCTCTGGCATAGAGCAACAGCCTAAGGCCAAGATAGACACCTTTGCACAGCCACACAGTTTAAATGTTAAATTATTTGATTGTTTTGTTTTATTGTTTTCATTGGAAAAGTGTGGAGTATGGCCAGGTGGTGATTTAATTATTGATTGTCAATCAACCCCTGGCCACACCCTATAAAAGAGACAATAACATGTTTGTCTGTGGGCAGCAGAGGGTACAGGGAACCGGGATAGAAGAAACATGGGTATTGTTTTGTTTGTATAAATGTTTTGTTCTGTTATACACAATGAAAGTGTGCAAAGAAGCGCTGAACCACAGTTTCTGAGTCTGGGTACTATTTGAAGGGCGCAGACCAGCCCTAATCGGGACACTTTACCACAAGGAGTTATTGTGATATAGTATTTACCAGTAAGTTTAATTGCTACATTTTTACTTTTTTTTTTTTACTCTAGTAAGACAATACTAATTGAGACTCCCGACATTCATTTTCTGTCTGAGACTCCTGTGGGCAGCTTGTTACCATGCCTAATAATAGAACAGAGCATATTGTTGTAGTCTGTGGCATATGCTCAGCTCACATTGAATTGATAGGACTGGGAGACAGGCTATCAAAATGGCTTATTTATATCTGAACTTCTGGATTAAGTAGCTTGATGAAATAAATAAACAAACAAACAAACAAATAAATAAGTGGATTACCTTACATTTTCCCAATACAGTAAAATAAGGATACTCCAGCTTGTTTATATGTGCTTTCCTTCCTACATTTAAGCTACAGTATTGTGTTTTTAGCTGTTCTGAGCTTTACTGCCACCTTTTGTTTGGTTTAGCTAAAGTAAGGCCTAGCACCTTTTGTCTGTAAATCTAATCTGACTGTAGTGCATACAATAACAAAAAAAAAAAATAGGTGAAAGTGGTCTCTGTGTCTTAAAGTTCAATGACATTGTGTGACCTCTGCTATAGCTATTACTCAAACAAAAGGGATATTGCTTCTTTTTTGGGCCGACTAGATGACGTGTTACCTTGCTTAAACAAAACCAAAGACTTTAATCGCCAGTTAAGGATAGCTATCTTATTCCACATTAATGTATTGTATTCTGCCTAGAGGAATGTTATGTGGGGTCCTAATATCTTCAGCACAAGGTCAATATGTGACAGTTAAAGATGTGCTGGTTATTTTGGTCAATAACCCTTTAGAAGTGAAAAAGGTTATTTTATGAGTGGCTGGTTTACAACAGGAGATACAACCTCACATACAATACAATACTAGACAGGATTGACAGATAGTGTATACTCTAGTTTTTTAGTACTGTGGTGTGAATTGGAAAAGGGCAGGGAAACTGCTTCCAACTGTCAATGAGATAGAAATAAATCCTGGACAGAATGAATGGAACTATTCCTTTATGCTTCTGAATTCCCTCCCTTCTTAACAGCATGAGGAACTTTGTTGCATTGCCCTTGCTGCTGCACCCAGTGTGTCATTTAAGCTCCATCTGAGCATAAACATCACAGTTTTATAAAACTGCAAAGGCAAGGCAAAGTTCAAAGACAGGAAGCCTGCCATGGGATGTGACCAACGGATTTCTGCATCTTCCGACATAGGCTTGCCTGCTAATTATTCTTAAAGAATGTGCTGCAGAGCATGGTGCGGCAATTACTGTACTGCTTTAAACCCTCAGAAGGGAGGCTGTCTACTTCATTTTAATTACAACAACAGTTCATACTGCATAGCTGCATAGCTTCCTTTTTCAAAACTGTTTAATTAAGGCACAGCTGTTTATGGAAACATTCTTTTGTCTCTGTCATAATATTTTTCTCTTAAGCACCAAGAAAGATTTCAGGACTGCTTTTTTCCTGCAGACTTTTTCTGCCAAGTCGGATTCCCTTTTGTAATTTATTTTATTGGCTATCTTAAAATGATAGGAATGTTGCAGAGGCTGACTAGGTAAACTGGCTGTTGGCGATATGCATTTGTGATGTTGGGTATTGAATTAAGCAGTAAAACGCAACACTTAAGGAATAATAAGTGACTACAGACTACTTTGGTAGGTACTGTAATGGTTCGGAGATGAGACTGTTATACCAAACCAGTCTACTGTATAATTGTGTTTATTTTCAAAGCTGGCATTGTGCTTACCTGTGCTGGACATCTCCCACATTTCTTTTAAAATATATATTATTTATATTGTACTGTTATCAGATTTGCAGTGTACAAATCTGATATAGTTTAAATACATGTATAAACCATGCAATTAGTGAATCGCTGAAATAAACATATACATTACTGTAAAGAATCACTGATTTATTCAAGTGCCCTTTGACATTTTAAGGAAAGCATTGCTTAGCTCTTTGTAATTACCAGTTTCACTATGTGAGTTCTGCTGCCAGTCGGGAATGTGGCTGAAGGTGTTCCCCAGTGAGTAGGCCAGCACATGCTGTTGAACCAGGAGGCACGTGTACACGTGTAGATAGAATTTGCAGCTCTTAGAATACCTTCCATTTTCCTTCAGCAGATGTAGCTGTTAGATGTTCAATGTTGGGGAACGAGAGACAATAAGATATCTTTTAAAATAGGCTACACTTTTTTAAAAACCAGAAGCCTTGTTATATCAGACAACCTGTCTGCCTCCCAACATGTCCAGTTTAGCGAGGGACTACTCTATGTATTTACTGTACTGTATTTATTTACATTTTTAAGATGGTTGCTGCCTTTAATCTCATACTGAAAATGGGTGTATCCTGTAATGTTGTTGACATTACTTTTTTTTCTTAGTTGTTTCCTGCCACAGCAAACTACAGTTTGTGACTAGAATCAGACTTAATAGCCAAGGACTACTTTCTGAGAATATACAGTTTAAACTATAAAATTGCAATAAACAGATAACAGGAAATGTTATATATTACTGTCAAATTGTAAACTACTATTTGACAGTGCATCTTTAAGTAAGTGATGCATACATTTAACATAAAGAAGTAGAGTCCTGTTTTATTTATAAATCTGGTTTTACATATTAAAAAAAAAAGTTGTTACCATTTAAAATAGAAAAAAATGTTGAAGAGCATATCTTATCTCTATACCAAAAACATAGTGACAGTTCGCAAGTTTCAGAGGGTGGGGGTATGTGTTTTGACTGTTAACCTGCATCTAAAACTACCTTTGGGGATTGTAAATAAACAAGCTAGTCAGCAAGGTCTTATTTCTGAGAAAAGTACAGGGGAGGGGTAACTATGTACTACAATAGTTAGCTGATTGTGTAATTTTAACCTGTATTTACACTATTTACAATAAAAAGCCAGTACAAACACTATATGCTGAAATCAAAATAGAGTAGATTATACTGAGTTATGTTTCCCACGGCAGTCGGCAAAGCTTTCAGTAACATGTGACAGTGGCTGCTTCTGCATTCTCTTCATGCAGCTGTGTGCCTGAATGGCTCAACAAAAAGAAATCTCCATAAGCAATGGAGACAGACAGCAAGCTCAGAGATTATTGGTCCAAGGCTTAAGTAAACTATTATGTTGGCTCTATTCAAGTCAGCTTCCTTGACTTTTATTTTCAGACTTTATCTAGCATGCCTTTTTTAATTTGTAAAATAATATGAAAATGGTGGGTTACGGGACACCTACCTGTTTCTACTAATAAAATGAACAGGTTTTCTCTTAAATATTTAATTTATATGTACTGTATGATATTTCCACTGGTAAAGCAGTACGTTGGGCAAGTTAAATAATGAACAAAAAAAAAAAAACCTGGACACTGTCCCATGAAATGTCAGCTCTGCATTGTCATTCCCAATGCTAGAAATCCTTAAGTATATCATTATAAGTGACCATCAGAATAAAGTGGATTGGAAAGTAAAACATTGTGACAGACCCTCATGTACCTACTGTAGTTTATTTTAACATTATCACATTTCAAGAAAATATATATATATATATATATATATATATATATATATATATATATATATATATATATATATATATATATATATATATATATATCATATTTAAATTGAAAGCAGGTCTTTATTATACCAAACTACCTGCATGAACACGAGTACATTCCAATAATTCAACTGTTTAGCTGTTCATTCCATCCCTAAAATGGTTGTGTTCCTTAGGTGGCTACACACAGCAAAAAGGCGCACATTTCTCATGAGCACTCCATGAATGGGCAGTATAACAGTGGACAGGTAATCCCTATCAACATGTCAGAATCAAACCTGCAATCAGAAAATAGGAGGCAAATCATGAGCTGTGCTTTGGTGATTTAGAGCTGTCCTCTACCTTTTTTGTTTATGCTGTAATTCTTGTTTTTCTGTTTCTATGGATCGGAGGCTGGTGCTTTTTTTCTTGTGATGAGAAAGCTGTCAACATGTTCACGTCTTTCTTTTTGCAACTGATGGAATATATTTTTAGGCACACCACATACTGTTCTGTTTGGATTGGGTGGATGGTTTTTAAGCACTCCTGTCTTTTATCAATTTAGTTTTTTCTATGAAAAAAAAAGAAAAACACCAACGCTTTAACGATGTCTGTACTATTATTATTATTATTATTATTATTATTATTATTATTATTATTATTATTAATTTTTTTCAGACGAGAGATGACTTCCTGGGACAGGTTGATGTGCCTCTTAACCATTTGCCAGTAAGTGTTTTTTGGATATAAAAACTCAGTTTATGAAACTTTTTGTATGTGCACCAAAATTGCTTCTTCTCTTTCAGCAAAAGAATGAATGGCAAAATTAAGATTGGGGCACATGATTTCAAAAATAAAAAACCGTAATAATTCTTATTGTTTCAATAAAAAAAATATTCTGGTCCAAGTGGACTTTAGTAGAGGGGGCGTGGCAAATTGTGTTTTTATTTTGTGAGGCCCTTTACACATGTATTTTATGTGATAAAAATATGCATTTAGAAATGTAATTATAGGTTGTGGTCACTAAATTAGCCACCCAACCCCACACACAATACTATGGGCAACATCATCAAGCAAAGTTATGAAAAAGAACTGAAGCACATGACCTTGATACATCATTGACTGTGCCAAAAACAATTAGCTCATAGTTAATTGGGTACCATATAGAAAAAACAAAGATTATCTGCATCTTAGATAGCATCTAGGGTATTATTTTTTGATTGTATGCACCCAAAATGTTAAATGTTTTGGTCCGATCAGTATATGCAGGGCAGTCTGTTGGTATACAGAATGCTGGTAGAGATAAGTCCATTGTTATGTTTTTCTACATATACATGCACAGTCACTTACATCACCTGTCTGGAATCAACAGTTGGTGAGTTGGTGTAAATGTTGTTGTTTTGAGCTAAACAAAGTTATCTGCTGGCACTTGACAGCTAGTGTACAAATATTCTAGAATTTTGCTGCTCAAACACTGCTGTAGTTTTAAGTCTCTTAATAGTGGTTCTGAAGTTCTGTAACTAATATTTTGTATTTGAAAAGGGTTTCATGCATGACGTGTTAACTTTGTCACCGTATCTTTTAAAAGCTTTAATACGTCTTTAGTTAAAAACTGATTATTTAACAAAATGTCAAAGAAAAACACTTTCAGGTGTTGTTTGTTTGCCTAAATGTATCAGAAGTGAGTCAATATATGTGCAAGGCAGATCAAATACTATCTAACTTATTCAATAAATGTTTTAATATATACTGTCAGCATTGGTTCTGCTGTGTTCCCTGTCAACAGTGTGTTTATGTGTTCATGAAAGTACTATTTCTGTTTTAAATAGACAGAGGATCCAACAATGGAGCGCCCATATACTTTTAAAGACTTTTTGCTTAGACCAAGAAGGTGAGTTCTGTATGCATGCTATTAATATGTTTACTAAGTGGTAAGGGGGCGGGAGTTTCTGTAATGGTGTTTGGCTTTGTTTTGCTGGCATGGACCAGGTCATAGTATTCCTTTGAAGGACAGGAAAAGAACAACTGTAGAACATATAGTTCTACCCTGAAGGAATTTGAATGGACAGTCATTAATAAATAAGCACATGTCACTCCAAAACCATTTAAACTTTCTTCCTCATCATACCACAACTGTTCTAACTGGCCATGGTGGCCCTACATCCTTTTAGTGTTTTTCCACCTTTTTTTTAAAGAAAATACATCTGCGTCTTGAGACCCAAACCACTAAGCTCTCCACTACACCTACACGCTCGCCAATACAGCTGTCTGCATTAAAAATAAGGAATAAACACACCACCACAAAACATTCACTTTCAGCCTGCTGATCAATATTGTTCCCCTGCCCAGTCCTGTCAAGCTCTTCAGGGATGCTAGGTTCTCAAAAGCACAGCATGGAGCCTCAATATTATAGTTTGCTTAGAAACATGTTTTATGTATTTTATGAAGCCTTGAATGTACAGTGGCTGTGTGGCATTTGTAATTTGCCTGTTAAGCATATCCAAAAATATACCAGTTACTGTATCTATCTGTGAGGTCTAAACAGACCATATGAGTGTTGTTGGTCAATTGAAGTGATTTGATAATGTAGTGATCAGTTAGTCTACTAACCTAACTAATGTTCAGCCACATACAATGTAAGCTATTCATCAAAAAAATGAAAAGCTCAAACAAAGATTTCAAAACGTAATAATATTTCCTGAGAAGTACGTGTGTTTTTTGTGTGTTCTGTCCTAAACCTTTGCAATTTTTGTAATCGATCACTTACTGTTACAGCCACAAGTCTAGGGTGAAGGGTTACCTGCGCTTGAAAATGGCCTACTTACCAAAAAATGGGAGTCAGGAAGAAGAAAATGGGGAACAGAGAGAGGAAGCTGAGGTACAGTACAGTTTCCATTGTTCTTTTGTAAATACAGTCATATGAGATATGACAGTATGTAAACCCAGCCATGTTCTAAAAGTTGGATCATATTACCTCAAAGCGCTATGATCTATTCAATCCTGTTTTTTTATTATGTCTTCCGTTATTGTAGTCTCATTGTGATAAACTAAGCAATATAAAAGAACGAGGACACTGTGGAAAATAGGCAGCTTGAAAATGTTACAACCAGGAAAGCCAAGCTGCTTTATTCCCAGGAGAACATTAAGTGTTTGCTTGTAAAACATGTACAACAGTATAAGCTATTTGCAAATGACAAAATGTTGGGGTAAGATCAAGGGGTGACAAATCTAATCGTGTATATGCAATAGCAAGTGGTGAAGAAGAAGGAGCGAGCGAGAGAGCGAAAACACTTTTTTCATACAATGTTCTAATTTATGTGTTCCTTTTTTAAACTAAAATAAACAGTGTAGCTAAAACTTGTGTAGCTTCAAAAACTTTATTGCTGATCTAAAAAAAAATATAAGGTTTCTAATAATAAAAACTGTTCAAAATAATGTAAAGCCCACATTTCATACTTTTGTGAAGTCATTTATTCCAGATAATTATATATTTTTAAGGCATCTTTTCTTTGTGTGTTGTGGTTTAAACATATACATGGATATTCCGAAGACAAACAGCAAAGTAAGAAGTGCATATTTAAATGTAAAAATGTCAAACTAAGTTTGCGATGTAGGCCTATGTATTTAAAAACAACAATTCATACAAGTCTTTATTTTTCTCAGCAGCACTAAAGTTAATGAAGCCATGTTCCAAATCACAGTTCTGATATCAATCACAAAAAAGCTCTATATTGCAAAGACTAGAAGTATGTACTAGAAAAATAATGAATGAAAATAATGAAACACTGCAATCACTTAAGTAAAAATTCACTGAATGTAAACATTTCTAAATACTGGATTAACAAATTGTGCTATGGCAATAAAGAACAGCTTTTCATTCATCGAAATCACAGCAAAGGCAATTGCTAGGGTTATCATTTTCTTAAAGAGAATGTCACTTGCTTCTGATTTGCTAATAGCGTTTGACTCCCTTTTACGTCATTGGTCAGTGCTAAGTTAATTTTGGCAACACCAAGCTCAAACTACCTTTAAAATCACAACACGAAGGGGGCGCCGCAATCCAGCACAAACGTAATGCATTGTGCCCTGTTTCATCAAAATCGGGCCCAAAGTAGTTTATTCACATAGACCACAAAGGAATTGCATTTTACAATATGTGTTGATTCAATTAACCGGTGATTCTATTTAGTAGTTGTCACTGTTTATCTGTTGAACATATCATCCAGTTGGACAATTTATGTAATATGTATCATTATGTGTAGGCTGCTGAAGGTTATATTAAACTACATGTGAAGTAGGCAATTTGTTTTACATTTTCTTTCAGTGTACTTTGAAAGTGAGTCAGTGTCCTACTTTTTCATGGTTATCACACAATTCTGATTTAGATGAACCTGTAAATGGGAATTTGTTATGAAATTCTGTTCCTCGTTATTTGGATGCAGGTTATGATGACATAGTATTGTATGAGAGATGCCATTTGGTTGGTTATTTACTGTACAGTATAAACCCGATCATATGATTTTAAAACAAAAAAAAATGCAGATCAATGTGACCTAATACACATTGCACAGTGTCAGAGTCTAAGAGACCAAGCCTGTGAAGGCTTGTTGATAGCCTTGGCAGGGATAATCTTGATGTAGAATGTATTGGTGATGTTGGATACTTACTTGCCTTTGGGATTGCAAAGCCAATACCTTCATGAATGACTGGTCTTGCTGAAAAGTATTGATCTTTATATATTGAAGCATCAAGCACATGAAAATCTAAGAAAATATAGAAGACATATACGACTATACCTTTTTATCTAAAAGGATTCAGTGTTGACAAAAACATTAGAAAAAAACTCAAGACGCAAACTTTGCATTAGCCTCTGTGCCCTCATGAAATAATTTACCACAGTACCCCTCAGAAGTCTCCTGGCTGATTTTACTACAGTAATTTGAATCATGCAAAGGCCCATTTTTATATCTTGTGTAAAACTGTTCTCTGTCCTTCTGTTATCAGGGCTGGGAAGAGTCTGACTCCAGTGATGTGGGTTCAGCAGCGCCAGCAACAGTTACCCCCATTGCCCCCTGGGTGGGAGGAGAAGATTGATAACCTGGGCCGGACATATTATGTCAACCATAACACCAGGACTACGCAGTGGAAAAGGCCAAGCGTGGTGTAAGTTCTCTAAGAGATAATGCCTTATAATATATAAACCTGCTCTACCGTTCACCTCGTTCAACTGCATTTTATTATATTTAGTGACATATTAGGAGGGTAAAAACAAATCCACTCTGGAAGAAAACAACAATAGTATTAATGCAGTCTAAGGAGCAGCGGGTTATATCAGAGACTGTTTAGATAATAAAAATGGACGCCATAAAGTTATATTTGCAATAATGAATGTGAGTGGTTAGCTGCAAGTAGCTTCATATTTCATTTTCATTTTTTCTTTAAACTGTCCTCTTTGATATGATGTTTGCAATTACTTAAGTACTTTGTTTTTTAAGTTCAAGGTGCTTTCATCAGATCAGTTCTAGCAGTCTGTCATCGACACACATAACTTAGGCTAGATCAGCACATGTCTTTTTAGATATACGAGTCTGTGCCATCTAGTGGCGGGCTTACTAATATAAAGAGGCTTTGGCTGTTCCAGCCGACATTTCATATGTTATGGCAGAAAACTAGAACTGAAGAGCAGCTTGTCAAAGTACCTTATAGAACGACCGCATTTATAGGCATACATAGAACAACCGTGACCGGTCAATTTGACCGGCGTATTAAAAACAACATAAATATTATAATGAAAGGACAAACAATTGAATAAGTCATAGTTTTATTCAGGAACATCATGTAAAGCATCTACACAACAAAAACTTTGTAAATAAACAGACATTTGAACAGAAATGTGTTCATATACAGACATATTACATAAAGCACAACCTCCAAAAATGGTAAAAAAATGAAATAAACAAATATTTGAAAATAAATTTGTGTATATACAGGTATATCATGTACATACAAAACTGTACAACTGAAACAATGTAAATAAGTATCAAAACAATTAAAAATAGATGGGTTTAAATTGCCTACATAACAAAGCGCATATACGCAACCGAAGCTATACGTTTATACACAGACATACTATAATCGAAATGACATGAATAAATAAACATTTGAACAGAATGGGCTTCATTTACAATCGTTTACAAAGTCTAAGTGCTGGCACAAATCACACAGATCCTGCACTTTTCAAAATATGCAGTGCACTTACCACACACTGTCTTTGCACATTTGGCACAGCTATCAACAGTAACCCAGGCTTCTGGCACCAAATGCTCCACGGTCATATACTAGTGCAATGAAAGCTTTGAATTCCTCCAAGGGCATTGACCAGGGATCATCTTGTAGTTGTCGTTGAGCTTCTCCTTCAGTGTAACGTTGTATGTGGTGAAGCGTATGCATGTCAATCAATAGGTGAAAAGCACTCAATGTGCTCTCATCAGTGTTGCATTTTGCATATGCCGTGGGCCTTGGAACTTCCCTCAAAATATTATGTTCACCCCTTCTACCTGTGGCATCAACACCAGGATTTATAGTGTTCCAAACAGTGCCATCATTACCAGACTCTTGAGTGTCAGGTGGTGCTGGCGGTACCTCTGGAGAAGCAGCTGCCTCAGGTGAAGTAGCAGCTGGATCAGGTGCAGGGGCTGATGCAGGTGAAGTAGCTGGCATCCTTACAGGGGCTGCCACAGGACTGCTTCTTCTCCTACGGGATCTCCTGCGCCCTCGGTGCCACTGCTGCTGGAAGATTCATCTTCACAAACCCAGTCTGCTTCAGAGACAGATTCGTCATTGTCCGTCTCTGCTGCATCTTAATCGTTGTTTGGTAACATTTGCAGTAATTCCAAAGACTGCTTTGCAGTCCTGCGTCTTCTGAAATCAATTTTCAATGTGTATTGGGGTAACAATGAATTTCTTAGAAAAACCGAGTGACTTGTATAGTAACCAGAGTGCAGACAGACAGGCTGGCGCTGTGAGCTGTCAAGGCTGATTGATGGGCTATCAGGAGGCTCATTGAAACAATAGAAATGTCAGAAGACTGCTCACTTGAGGAATGCAGACTGATATAATCAAACTTCAGTACATGGCGGCAAGTCCCGACTAATAAATACAAATAATACTGCAACATTTAATTGTTATAATATGTTTTATATGTATCTGTCAATTTGACCACTCCTGGTTGGAATAGGTATGACAGTATTTTATCTAGCTAATTTTTGCAGCTAGGTGATTCTTTCTTAGAATCTTAGTCAGGGTAATTAGTACATATATTTATGAAAAGTCAGGAAAGCACAGCTCTGTATCTTAAACATACGCACCGCAATTTAAATTTAAATTCCAAAAATGGTCAAAATGACTGCCTTGGTCATTCTAGTGTTAACATAGGAAAACATAGAAAACACTAAGTAATTGTACTAACCTTGCTACAAAATTACAAAAACAAATGTCAATTGGGTTCAGAGTCACAAGTTTAGTTCTTGGATGAAAAGCTATGTGTTTCATACTGTTTACTCAGGGATGGAAATAAGTCTCCTACTGCATAGCAGTTCCACCCATTCCAGGTTTTAATTTGTGCTTTATTAGCCCCAGTGTATAGGTAACAAAACCTGGTGTGTCTTATTAAATGCATAGTAAAACCAGGAATGGATCAAACTGCTATACAATGGGCGTATTATTTCCATCCCTGTTACTTGTATATCCACTGAGTCATTGCGATGAGAGACATAATGTGAAGCTATAATTGATCAGTCTCACTGGACGCAGATGCATATTGAAAGTGGCTGAGCTGTGTGTAGAAGCCAACTTGCTTTTTTCTCAATACCCCATGAAGAAATCTGCATTTCAAGAGAAGCCCTTTGTCTGCCTTTGACTAGAACAGGCTGCGTGCCATCAAAGTAAAACACTAGAACAATACATGTTCGTGCCTAATGCTGTAAATGGCAAAGGTAAGGGGTAAAACTATACAACAAAAGAAACTGCTCAAAAGTTAAAAAGTAATACAGTAATAAAACTTTTGTGAGAGAAGGTGAGGTGAGTTTTTATGAGGTCACTTTGACTGGGGGGTGGGGGGGTGGCAACCAAAACATCCCTATCTCTGCCACAAGGCTACATTTTTCACTTGCAGTTTCCACCATCATATAACTTTTTTAGTCCTGAGCTCTTTTATTATTATTAGAAATCATCCCTTTTTGGCTTGCCAGTTTGTATATATATACAGTCAACCCTCTTTATACCGCCAGGTAAGGGCCATGGGCAAAAACGAGCAATAAGCGAGGGTGGCGTTATAGTGAGGGTCAAAACACACACACACACACACAATAAATAAATAAAAAATAAACACTCATTTAGTGTCAAATCACCCAAACAACAATTCCATAAAAACAAAAAGCGTACCTTTTTATTTATTTTTTAACTGTACTGGTCATTTGAACTTTACTGTTTGTGTCACGACTGTAAGCCTGCTGAATACTATCCCCCATTGAACAATGCTGTCTATTTATTTCACAAAGCAATTTAAGCTAAACAGTATTTAAGCAGTTAAAAAAAAAGTTGAGTATGTACAGGCAAACACTTTTTTTAAACGAAAAGTTTAAAAAAAAAAAACATTATTCTGCTGTTTACAAAACTGATGATTTAGTTTGTCAGCCTTAATTTGTGCAAAACTTGCACGTAAACAAACAAACGTCTTACCTTACCTTAAACAAATCGACCCGTTCCATAAGCCATTTGTTTTTATCTAGAATGCCTCCAATTGTCCTTCGATTAACAGTATATGCCTCACTTAGGCGAGAAAACATTTGCGATGTCTTGCTGCCTTGCTTTCTTATTTTCAGATGCATACATGCAGATTTTTTTCTTTTGCTCTGGTGTTAAATGTAGGGTCGACTCGCCATTTTGTACTTTCTGTTTTGCTTTGGGAGCGGGAGTGTTGATGACATTGGTATGAACGTTCAGTTAACAACGAATTAGGAAAGCGAGTCAAAGGTTAACTGTATAACTTTGTTGTTTTAATTGGCCGTGATTATTTCGCTGGAGCTACAATGAGGAAAACCACAAAGCTTATATTTATGTTTGCTTGGCTTGGGAAGCGGGTGCCGGACAGCGGGGTGGCGATATAACAGGTACAGATAGCACTGTTTTTATATTAGTGACATTTGTTCAGAGAGAATAGCTGGTGGTATGCAAGGGTTGCGTTATAAAGGGGGGCAGTGTAACATGGGACAACTGTATATATAATATTTCCCAAATGATGTTTTTGCATGTAACATTTTACTGGAAATGCCTACAGACTGATGTTTACAACATGGGAAAATGATTCTTAAAAAAAAAAAAAATAAGCTCTTGTCCAAAAATGTAAATACAATTTCAATCCATAAATGCGAACATATTTAGGAATTCCTGATCAATATTCATTTCTAACAGAGACCTGTCATATTATAAATAATGTGACCCAGTTTCGAGGCTTGGCACTGCCAACTGGTATTACAGAGTAAAGCCTAGCACTCTGCAGGGTCATTAAAATCTAATTGTTTTGTTTTGCACAGAGATTTGGTCTCTGAGATGGAGAATGACAACAATATCAGACAGATCAACCAGGAGGCTCAACGGGTGTTTCGCTCAAGAAGACACATCAGTGAAGACCTGGAGCACGAGCAAGTTGAAACCAGAGATATGAATGATGTAAGTAAACTTGTGAGATCGGAGGACGCTCACACGCACTCAGAACGTCTGTGCTGTGTGGGGACTCGCTGTAGTGAGGAGAAAAAACATAATTCCCCAAATTGGGGGAAAAAATAAATAAAAAATAATTGGTGACTAAATAAAAAAATAAAATAAATACAAAAAAAACCTGCTAGTATACACTGTGCTTTAGAGGTGCTTGCTTCTCTGATGTGTGGTTCCTGTATTCTATTACAAGAAACCTTTTCCACTTCAGTAAAGAAATACTTCCCACACTTTGAAAGGACCATTATGGGGAAATTGAAGGGATAAGAAACCAAGGTGTATTGTCTGAGACAGGAGACAGGTTTTTTACATTGTTCTTTACAATTTTTTGGCAAATAGTATACATAACTATCCGGTGGGTCAACATTGCAACATAAAGTGTCCAGGACAAGGTTTAATTTGCCGAAAGATCTTCACAGCAGGCTTGGCTCGACATTGGAGGACCTGGTCGTGAAAGAAAATTATGACGTTTTTAATATGGAGGCTGTGTGGTCCAGTGGTTAAAGAAACGGGCTTGTAACCAAGAGGTCCCCTGTTCAAATCCCACCTCAGCCACTGACTCATTGTGTGACCCTGAGCAAGTCACTTAACCTCCTTGTGCTCCGTCTTTCGGGTGAGACGTAATTGTAAGTGACTCTGCAGCTCATAGTTCACACATCCTAGTCTTTGTAAGTCGCCTTGGATAAAGGCGTCTACTAAATAAACAAATAATAATAATAGTGATTGTTCGGAATATCTTCAAAAAGTTTCAGAAATGTATGTATTGGTCAAGTTAAGATTAAGATTAAATAATACAAAAATAAGTTTTACAATGAAAGATGCCATTTGGTTGGTTATGTACTATACTGTACTGTATAAACCAGATCATATGATTTTGAAAGTAAAAAAAAATAATGCAGGTCAATGTGACATAATACACATTGCAGAGTGAAGTGACCAAGCTTGTGAAGGCTTTTTGATACCTTTGGCAGGGATAATCTTAGGAAATAAAAAATACATATTTTTTTCAAATAGTTTAGAATATTTTTAAACCATTAATAAAGTACATATATCTAAACTACTCGTTCTAATGGAATATTTCTTATTGTCGTTTGGCAGTTCTCTGAATTAAATGAATGCACTGTATCTGTTGAACTGAATTACTTTACCACAGGATTTTAAAGCCGATGTCTATTGTTAGTAGCCATACAGTATACTTTCTTCCAGACAAAGGCAAGGCACTCACTGTAATGAGCATCTGATGCATGCTTTTAGCATAATGGTGCTGCATCCAATAGATACACTTAGCTCATCACACTTATTGGAATTGGCTGTTAGTGAAAATCTGGCCATACATTTAGTTTCAGACAGTGAAACAAAAAGGACTGGAAGTGTTTGAAGTGCCGCTTTCACACAGATTTGAAAAATCAAGGAAAAAAAGATATTTTCCTATAATGATTCTTTGTGACATTCAGTATAAAATAGAGTTATAAAATAAAAGATACAAAGCAGTGGTAAGTATCGCAACGCACTGTACAGTACATAGCAGAAAAAAAGAACAACCCACAATATATTTGTATAGCATGTCACACATACAACTGCAACAATCAGACCATTTAAATAACAGTATACACATAATAATACAAAAGCAACAATTTTAAAGTTACATTAAAACCCACTAAGATAAGAAAGCCATTTTATAAAAGTGCGTTTTTAATCTTGACTTAAAAACTGTAATGGTCCCATCTTCCCTGACAAATGAAGGCCATAATTTAGGAGCGCTACAAGAAAAAGCCCTACCTCCCGTGTTGCTTTTGTTGACCCTAGGAATAACCAGTCAGCCCACATCCTGTGATCTCAGAGTGCGGTTTGGAAGATACAGTGTCAGTAACTCCTGCAAATAATTAGGTGCTAATCCATTCATATGGAAATTATCGATATTGAACAATATCAATATCATAGCAACACTGGTGACCATAATAATCATTTTTTGTAGTGACCCAAATTGTATTAATTTAGTTCTTTCTACATTGTCATTTTTTGTTGTTGTTGTTGCACAGCTTCCAAATTCAACTTAAAAAATCAGTATATTCCCCTTTCATGCCATGTCTATTACTACTGACTGTAGTAGCTGTGCAAGTCTACTGCAGTGGCGATGGCTGCCTGACATGGTACAGTGTTAACATCTCTGCACTGGGTAGCATACAGTACCTATCCACATCCCCTTTAGGCTATTACATTTTCTACATCTCAGACTCTAATTATGTAACCTAAATTTCGGTCCCTTAGTACAATACCATATAACAATTGCTAAGTTCCTATAATAGCTACCTCTAATGAAATGTCTACTGTATATATTTGTATTTCTTTCATTGATTTCCAGTAAGTGAAAACAGTTTGTTGTGACACAGGGATGCTTTGTTTTTATTTACACAAACACTTGTTCTAGCTTGTTCCCATGAGGAAAATATTGCCACAAAAGGTTTCAGGTTTGACGTACTGGGACATTTGTTATATGGATTAATACTTCAATATATGAATTTTTTTAGCAGAGTTCTGTCTGTGTTACAACTGGTAGGCACAAGACATTTGTATTGCATGCCATAAGCAATTTTTTGTACTGTTGAGATAATGTATCTGGAGTTTTAGTTTGAGCGAGAGTGAGTTGTTTGGCTTTGAGTTAGTACAGTTTGTGACTACAGCTTTAATTTACCCAGAATGAGACTCTAAGAGAACATATTGGGTAAGTATGATGAGTAGTTGATGAGCTTCAGGCCGTAACCGTATCTGGGGGTATCTGTCTTCACCTCTTTCTGGTTAGGGGTGGAAGTAGAAAGAACCCCATAGTTGTTTATCTTAATGCATTTGCAAAGGTGTTTTGCTAAGGGTTAGTGGTTCCATACAGTCAGCCCTCTTTATACCTCCAGGTAAGGGCCATGGGCAAAAACGGGCAATAAGCGAGTGTGGCGTTATAGTGAGGGTCAAAACACACACACACACAACCTTCTGTGTTTGAAAATAAATTCAAAACGTTTACATTTTTTAGTTATGCAATTACAGTATCTCCAGGCCATTCCAATAAAACATTATTCTTTTTTGAAACTACAGTACTAGTTCTTAACACAACAGTAGGTTCCATCCATATGAAACATACATGGTTACTTTTGAGGAACAGTTTATACTTAAAAAAATAAATAAATAAAAAATAAACACTTATTTAGTGTCAAATCACCCAAACAACAATTCCATAAAAACAAAAAAGCCTACCATTTATTTATTTATTTATTTATTTATTTATTTTTAACTGTACTGGTCAGATGTCACCCTGTGACAATACTAATTCCAATGTTTAAAAAAAAAAAAAAAAAAAGATGACAAAATAAAATAAAAACACACACACATACCCGGTACCTTTTGTTATTTCTTTTCATTTTGATGAACTTGACACTATCGCTACAAACTTTTAAAAAACATGTTTCTCCAGCAGCGCTTTTGTTTTTGTTAAATAATATAGTTCATTTTGGACTGAACCATTTCACGAGCGGAATGGTTTAAAGCTATTCCTGAGTACAGTCGTGTGATTTATAATAGGTTGATACGTTGTGTGTAGGGCGTCTCTTATTGTATAAGGAATGTCTTTTTGCACAGTTTGAGCAGTCACAACTCTCACCTCTTACCCCTTACCCAAACTGCACGAGATGACATTTCTTACACATTGAGACACCCTGCACATGACATATTAACTAATAGAATAAACACCTAAAATGGATTTCTGATTACTGGTTTTGGTGATTTGGCAATAGCTGTGTTTTTTCTGTTTCAGTCCTGGGACACGATCTCTGAGGAGACCAATTTTTCAGCAGACCAGTCTGATCCTCCCCCCGCCTCCCCGACCAGCGCCCCTCAGACGAGCCCCCAGGAGTTCTCTGAGGAGCTCAGCCGCAGACTTCAGCTCTCTCCCGGCGCCAATGGAGAGAACCTTGTCCCTGCAGTGGTACGTCACACCAAAGCTGCAATGGACTTTATTCCTGTGCTGTTTTGTGAAATGGTATTGCCTCATAAATCTAGTCTGCGTGAATCTGTGACTCAGAATTTCAGCTGGTATTAAATTGCAATTTTCATTAAAAAAAAAAAGTGTTATTACATTTGCTTGAAAACTATTTAAAGCATAACACTGTGTACCCTTTTTTTGATGAAATGCTGTAAAACGCAAACATAATTATGAAGTGCTTTATGTTTGCGCTGGATTTTGTAGTCTGCTTCATCTTGTGATTTTGAAGGTTTAGGCATGAAAAGTGTCTATATTAATAAAATCCAAATTCCAAAATAAAATATTGACGTCAGATAATAAATAAGTAGTGGAGCCAGCATCCCACCAAAAAAAATAACTCAGAGATATTTTTTGTATACTATACAAAACACCAGTAAGATCTAACCAGGGTCCCCCCATTTGCCAACTGCATGCAATGCCTTCTGTATGACAGATCAGTAGGGCAATAAATACATACCTTTGTGTACTGCATCCATCGTTATAAATATACTTATGTGCTAATACAATAAATCAATCGTAAGGGTAAACTTTTCACAGTATCACTAAAGTTGAGATATAAGTCACGTCTTTCCAATACGGCTTTTAGAAAGTGACATTGTACATACATGGGTATCCAATAGGAGGTGCCAGCTCTCTCAAAAATAAATATAGTGACCTCATCCTCTGTTTAGTAGTACTGTAGTAAGATAAACAGCTAAAACAATATATTGTTGGTACATTTGAATTGCAGGAAGTGCTACTGCATAAGTGTTACTGAAATCTGTAATGAGCTAAAAGTTTAGGAATGTGGAAAATAAGGTCACATTAAAAACAAAAAAAAACAAATTATAAATAGTAGTAGCCATTTACAGCCCTATTGATTCGATTTAGAACTCCTGGAGTTTACAGTCTTATTATGTAGAGCTGTAAGATTATAAGGTTTGTTACGTACAGGTTGCAAGGGCATCTTAACTGACTTCACCACAGCACACAAACTGGCAGTTTAGACCAGATTTCAAGATATTACTGATGAAGACAGAGATGTGTTTGTTGAAAATCAGGAAAATGCTGCCACAAGAAAAAAGACATTGAGTGATATAAATTTACTAAAAGTGTACCTGAAAGAAAATCTGTATACTGGGAAGCATAGACAGGTATTTAACACAAATATGAAAGTTCAGTTTACTACAGTAACCAAACAGACTTCACAAAAACAAAAAAGTTTAGTGGCAAAACAAAAACAAGGGAAGGGAAATGGCCATATGTGCTACTTTTTCAAGGTATTATAAACTAATTACAACAAATAAACTGCACCAAAGTGTGTATAATAAGCCAGTAATCGGATCGAGGGCTTCTGGTGGCAAGATAAATGCCGAGACTGAGCTTTGGTACAATTACAAGCTTAATATGCACACTTTGGTGTAGTTTATTCCTTGTGTTAAGTGTTTCAGTATTAAATGTGCAAGGTGTCATGAGCATACATTACTGTCAAGTAGCCTTGCTTTTCCTAGCCTGTATTAAAAACTGCAGTAAGTTGTGGAAGAAAAAGGTCAAAATCAAACTAAATTGCTGCTTAAAGAGAAACATAGTACAGCTTTCATATCTAGTACGCTCTAAGATAAGAAATGTCTGAAAAACAGTACTGGCATTTGGACATGTGTGATCATATGTATGTTTACATAGAGCACCAAGTAAAGACAATTTGTAAGTATGTTTACAGATACTTGTCTGTCATCTTTTCTTTCAGCAGAGCCAGCTAACGTCCAGAATGCGCTCGTCAAGCATGACGGACGGGGTTAGTGAACAGGCCCAGCCGCCACCACCGGTAAACAACATTTCCTTGCCCTCCTCTACCCATCGCCTACTTTTACTCTTAAATAAGGCCATTTTCCTGCAAATCTTCCAGACAGTCTGAGCAGAAATGCTTACTTTTCTACTACTGCCTGCTCATTTTCTGTAATAATCAGTTGACATGCATGATGTGTTCAAAATATTGAATTTGAAATCTTAAAATATGTTAGTGTATTGAAAGGCCAGTATTAGTGTTTCAATGCAGTTGGAAGGGAAAATGCCTTATTTAATAACTGAATATTGAATCTGGGATTTCTATCTATCTCAACTTACTTACCACTGGTGAAAATGACTGTCTTGTTGAAGGGCATGATTATACTGTTGTTGTGTAGCTTAGAATAGAAAACTCATGTGGTGTTTCTTTATACCTGGCACAGTAGAAACTGCTACTTGGTGCTATTCAGTTCAGTCAAGATTGTTTTAATTATTCCTTTTGAATTTTAGAAACACTGTGGGCCCTATTCATATAGCCTTCACTTTAAAATATCCTTTTCTTTTTTAAATAGTGTTTTCTTGAAGTGTGTCTTAATAAAAAATGTTCCCAAAACTACTGACAGTCAGTACCTTCAAAAGAAGGTACCTGAACTGTATCAGATATAAAGTGTCTACAGAAAGTGGCTTCTTGCCTAGCTTTTCCAGATATCATCACAATCACTTTTGGTCAAAGAACAAGCTTTACTACAGTAGCTCTTCGGTTCTTTGTGAAAACTATGTTGAGGAACTTCAAAGAGCTGTGAAGAAATTGTCACGAAGAACTGCTTTGTTAGCAGAAAAAAGGGTCTTCACTCCCCATATCAATATTGTTGGTCTCCGGGCAGCATTTAAACCTGGGTTTTCTGGCTCAGAGGAGACTGTAACAATTGACTGAAGTCTTCCATAACTGAAATACAAAGCAAAATAGTTGAGTCTGCTTAAGTGCTCTGTCTTTCTAGGCGTTTGCAAGCTCCAGGTTACAAAGTTTGCAAAGTGTTTAACACCTTTTTACAATATTCAATGCTGCGTCAGTGAATCATGCGCTTTTCTTTTTGACAAGACTCTGCATTATGTCAAGTTATGAGAGATATTCGGAAGGCTAGCATTGACATTCAAATTACCAGTTTGTACCTGTAGTTGAGTGATATTGATTTGCATTTTGAAGCTATAAAAATAATGTATATTTATAACTACCATATGCAGAGCTTGGTTCTATGTTTTCTTTTTTTTTTTTTTGCACAATCACATTCACATGGTTTCTACTGCTCTCTAAATTTGACAATCAATTCTCCACTTCTGATTATTGATCTTGTCAAAACCTGAGTCCTTGACCTCTCATCGTATCCACTCTAAAGATTTATTATCATTTGTCAGCAGAGCACCCAGGATAGGAGAGCCCGTGCCCAAACTGTCAGTGGCGTTGAAGAGTCAATGGTAACATGCTTTTTGAGTAGTAGTTTAATAAAGAAGATAGATGTTGTGATTTGAGCTACTGGTGCGGTATTGCTTTGTGCAATCATTCCTACAACACTCATATAATCACTCACTGGCAAATATTTATGGGTTTTATACTGTATTGTAATGGGTTTGCTTTAAAGGGCTGTTTTATAGCAGCCTGTGCATCAGCCTATTAAATTTTTCTAGGCATTAGTTGGATGATAAAATAATGGATTATAGTGGTATCCCAATAATATACTGTGATAATCAGCTATTTCTGTAATATCCCAAATTAGCAATATGGAACTTATCTTCATAGCTAGCTCCAGGCATCCACATTGTAGGAAATGCTAAAATAGAAAAGGCATCCTTTGTTATTTTTACCCAATGTTTTTTTTTCTGCTCTATTGACTTTAAAGGTTGTTGCAGGGGATTTTGGAAGTATTTTAGTTGTTGTAAAACCTGTTTTAACATGAATGTTTTCTTGAAGAATTAGTTCATTAAGTTAGCCCATTGGCTGAAATGTGTAATGAAATAATTGTTCTTTGTTTGCTACAATGGTGACTACAATTTGTAAGTGCTGTGATGGCTTAGCAACAATACATTTGCCCCGCTTCTTGCATAGATTTCTAAATGCAACATTTGTTGTATGTTTTGGAAATGGCAGCAATCCAAATGATAATATCATTTTACATAACACTAATATAGCAAACACAGTCCAATAGTTGGTGCTAAGGGCTGGGAAACAGGTGATCCTCACTCCCATATCCCAGTTCAGCCACTGAATAACAGTTTGGAAACCCAAATATATCATTTATGAAAGGTGCATCTGCTAGCCTTTACGTAACAAATTTCCTACCTTTCATTAATGTTTGTACAATCATCTTCAGACGTCTTGATTTATGATCGGTGTTTGCAAATTGCCAAAGTCTCTTATTTGGGTTGTAAAATGCTGTAAAAGTACCACTATTCAACCAGCACAGAGCATACTGTAAATGTGACCCAATGTGACTTTGACAGCCTTTAAACTGTACAAATATGATCAAATTAAACTCCACAATGACTGAGAGGTGATTTGAGAATAGCTGAAAAGTCAGAACATATTTTTAGAAAGGCTAGCAAATAAACCTTCCAAATGAATCATGGTAAGGTTGATTTACATTGATCAGCTTCAGTATCATGTAGATTTTTTTTTCCAGGTTTTTCATTTTTTTTATTTCTTTTTTCTTTCATTTTTTTTGTTGTTTTTTTTTGTTTTTTTTACTGTTATCGATGTTGACTTTTTGGTAATAAGAATTTATAACAGGAATTTGAGAACTTTCAGTTTCTACGCAACAGTCGCTTGGCAGACTCAGGATGCTAGTTTCAATAATCTTTCACTAATCTCTTGCTCAAGCAATCACCCTCCATGGCCTATGTCCACACCACGCCTGGTTTGCCACCAGGATGGGAGGAGAGAAAAGACAACAAGGGACGCACCTATTATGTCAACCATAACAACCGTACAACATCCTGGAGCCGTCCTATTGTGCAGGTATGAAGACTGCCCGTCAACCCCAGCAAGGCCTTTTGGGACAGCAACATCCTTTTCTTTTTCTGCGTGTTTCTTCATAGTGCCTTTCAAACTGTTTTGGGATAAACAAATAATCAACCAAACACGTTTAGTTTCCACAGAAATCCATGCCAAAAATCATGGGATTCTAGCTCAGTTTAGCTGTCTGAATGTCATTCTCTTCACTCTTTTTTTTTCCTTTTCAATGTGTTTACCCGTGCTGTGCTTCTTGCTCTCCACAGTGACACAGTGCTTCTTGCTTTATGTCCAGTAAAGATCTGTATATGGGAATCATTTGTTATGTGTTTTAGTAGCGGAGCTGTCCTGAATCTGTGGCTTTGGGAGAAATTAGTTTTAAAAAGAATAAGGCTTTTACAATATCTTGCAAGTAAAAATCCATATAGAATCAAAGCTAAACAATAATGCCTTAAAGGGGAATTGGTTTTGGCCACAAATAATATATTTTTTTTCACATCTCTGATTAGTAGCCTGTACTATTTATTGTATAACTGAGTTCATCAGATGTATTTTAATCATTTCTTGGAATAGTTTGCCTTTATTAAATGATAAATGTAATGTATTTCCTTAATGCTCATTTTAGCGTGTATCTTTTCACAATAGCACACAGAAGACGGGGCCACAGCCACAGCCTCAACCTCAGATGTTAGCAGCCATCTAAGCGAGCCTCAGCTAAGACGGCCTCGCAGCCTCAGCTCTCCCACAGTAACCCTGTCGACCCCGCTCGAGGTGAGAGTCTACCTCATATACAGTACCTGGGGCTCTCTTCCATTCCCTAACATTTCCATAGTCTCCCTTTCTTCACTCATGACTCAGCCATCTTCTTCTTATTTCAGGTTTACATTCTTGTTAAGATCTCCAATGTTTTTTTTTCCTTTCTCTAGAACTTCCATGGTGCTATTAATCTTCCTCTTCCTCTTCCTCTTCCCATTTCTCAGTATTTTCTTCTTTGCATGAATTGATCTTTTTGAAAGATGATAAAGTAACTGCATTATTGTCCTGAAGTGGTTGACGTGCACATGCCTACATATGTACATGAAGATTACAAGGATATATATTTATTCTATATAGCGTTCTCTTTCCTTAGCAACATAGAATATGTATATGAATCAGCTAAAAAGGAGAGGAAGGAGCTCCATGTGACATTCCTGGATTTGGCTAATGCATATGGTTAAGTGCCACATTAACTTCTTTGGGCAGCTTTTGATTTTTTCAGTGTACCGATGACAATAACAATTTTAGTGAAAGCCTACTTTGGAGATTTGTAATTTAGTTTTTCAACTTCAGAATTCAGCACTACATGGCAATGCCTAGAAGTTGGAATAATGGCAGGATGCACCATTTCTCCACTGGCTTTTACCATGGCAATGGAAGTAATCATTAGGGCATCAAAATGGGTAGTGGGAGGAGAGCGCTTGACTTCTGGAATGCGACTACCACCAATTCGAGCATACATGGATGACATGACAACCATGACTACAACAGTAGTCTGCACTAATCGGTTATTGGGCAAGTTAAACAATAACATTGAATGGGCACAAATGCAATTCAAGCCCACTAAATCAAGGAGAATCTCTATAATTAAAGGGAAAGTAGTAGATCAAATGTTCTACATTAATGGTGAGGAAATACCAACAGTGTCTGAGAAGCCAGAGAAAAGTCTTGGGAGATGATACGACGGGGATCTAAAGGACACAGTTTGTGTGGGAGAAGTTAGACAACAAGCAGTTGAAGGGTTGAAGAGTGTAGACAGCAGCGCTTTACCAGGCAAACTAAAACTCTGGTGCTTTCAGTTTGGTCTACTGCCGAGGCTGCTGTGGCCACTGACTGTGTACTAGGTTTCTTCGACAACAGTAGAGAAGCTGGAAGCTTTAATCAGTTCATACATCAGGAAATGGTTGAGAGTTCCACTCTCCCTCAACAGAGTGGGACTTTATGGTAAAGGGATATTGCAACTACCAGTCTCCGCTCTAATTGAGGAGTTTAAGTGCACCAAGGTCCGACTGGAAATGACATTAATAGAGTCATGCGACAAATGCATAAGGCAGGCAGCACCTGTGTTGAAAACAGGAAGAAAGTGGGCGGCAAAGAAAGCTATGGAAGATGCAAAAGCTGTCCTTTGAATCGGTGATATCATGGGGCAAGTTCAGCTTGGAAGAGGGGGTCTTGGTCTCAGTTCAGCTCCTCCTACATGGCACAAGGCAGCCCCAGCTCAACGGAGGAAGCTGGTAGTCAACGAGGTGCAACAGCAGGAGGAGAGGATGAGGTGCGTAAAGGCCGTTTCCCAGGCCAAGCAGGGAGAATGGATGAGATGGGAGAGTGTGGAACAACACAAGACCTATGATCAATGGAACAGAGCAGGATCAGTTTCCTCATCAGGTCAACATATGATGTTCTCCCCTCACCACAGAACCTAAACCTCTGGGTAGGAGAGAATCCCTCATGTCCTTTGTGTTCATGCAACATTACGGCACATTTTGACAGGATGTAAGGTGGCTCTTGGCCAAGGACAGTTTACTTGGCGCCATGACCAGGTGCTGCGATGTTTGGCTTTAGCATTGGAAGACAAGCATAACACAACCAATAAGTTGCCACCAGTTCCATCAAAACATTACACACAAAAGACAATATTCCTCCGCCCTGGAGAGCAACCGCCAAGAAAAGGTGTTAAAACCAATCCTCGCCCAGGACAACTGGAAGCTGCTAGAGACTGGAAAATGCTGGCAGATGTTGGTCAACAGCTTATTTTTCCACCTGAGATTGCCGCCACTAACCTTCGACCAGATATTGTCTTGTGGTCTGGATCAGCACGCCTTGTTCACCTTGTAGAGTTAACAGTGCCAGAGTCCGGGTTTACCCAGTGGAGGTGGGTTGTCGAGGATTTGTTGCACACTCTACAACCCGGTTTCTCAGAGACGTCGGATTCAGTGGCCAAGAGTTGCGTCGCACAGTGAAGAACTTATCTGAAGCAGCAGAGAGAAGCAGCAACTGGCTGTCGTTGAGACGGAAAGATTCTGGTTGGGGATTTCAAGCACAATAGAAAGAAAGAAACGCTGATGTACAGGTAAGTAAGCTGGGCTGAGTTGAGTGGGGGACGGAGGGGGGTGATGCTGGGACGCCAGAATCACCGTCGAGCCCTCTTGAGGTGTTGTGGGCTAGTCGACGAAACACCGAGGGTGGAAGGTGCCCACTTGAAGATCCCAGAGATGTACCCTACTTAGCTCAATCCAAACTGTTGTCATGCTGATGCGCTGGGGAGACCGCACTGTGGTTGATCCCCGGATGCAGCATTGCAGCCGTTGTGTGTGCTGATGCACTGGGGAGGCAAATAAGCTGATCCCTGGAGCCAGCATTACACTTCAGCCATCAACACCAGGCAGAAGGATATCTACATCATCATATGGAATGAAACGCAAATGGATGGAGACACAGATGGATCACATTAGTTTACTGTAAAGCTATGTTTTAGTTGATGCTTATCTTGGCGAGAGCCGAGTTCAAATCAGCATGAAGTTTTAACATCTACTCTTGTGTAATGGAAATCGCAGGATAGACAACGGTAAGTGTTGAATCAGTAAAAATAATTCATTGTTTCGAGTGCCGTTAGGCATGGGAAACTGGTGATTTATTTTCTTACCAATTCAACACTTTGAGTTGTTTATGCCACTTAAAACATTTCTTCCTTATTGATACTTGTTCAAAAACAAGATTCAACTGATTGTTAATTTGGTCATTGGATTTGGTTTCCGTTCCTTTGCGTTAGTTCAAATTGTTAAAATGTTAAAAGCGATGTACTGGTAATTAATTTGGGTTTTCCACAGATAAATTGGAAGACATGACATATTTTCTGTCACAAAGCATTGCAGAGATTTGATTTAATATGTAGTGAAGCTGTTACTTTATTCTGTTTTATTTCTTGTAGTGTTCTTACACTTGACGTTCCTATTGAACGATCTCAGAATTTGTGATTGAAGTTTTGTGTGAGTTTCATGTCAAAATAAATGTAAAGAAAGTTGTGCTGTTGTTCTCCTGTTTCAGGGTACTACTAACAATGTCACAGTCTGCCGAGCTGTGAAAGACACATTCTCCAACCCTCAGTCCCCACAGCCCTCACCTTACAGCTCCCCCAAAAGCAATCACAAGACAGCACAGAGCTTCCTGCCACCAGGCTGGGAGATGAGGATAGCTCCCAACGGCAAACCCTTCTTCATTGACCACAACACTAGAGCTACCACTTGGGTATGCTGCTTTTGTTATATTCTTCTTTGAATTTCTTATTAGCTAATGACATTGTGAATTAATGAAACCATTCATTACCTCAAAGCATAGAATAACAGCCTACAAGCTTATTGCATGAGTTTTAGTGTTTTGTGTGAATAACTGCACTACATGAGATTTGTTATGGTGCTGCTTAACATTGAGACAGCTGCAGGACTGGGTGATAGAATTACTACAACCTTATATGGTACCCTTTTTAGTTTGGTGCCATTAAGCAATGAACCACAATATGCACAGCAAAAAAAATACTAGCTTTAAGTCACCTATTTGACATTTATGCGCTTTTCTGTGTGGCCAAGTTCATCTGCCTCCAGTTTTAAAGCCGTTCTGTTCTTGAACATTTGCATTAGGGTTTGAGCCTAGCCTGGCGCATATCACTCGCAGACTTCTCCACTGCTGCGTTAGATGTGTTGGCTAAAGAGCAGATCTTAATATTTCATATTACAGGAAGATCCACGATTAAAATATCCAGTACATTTGAGGTCAAAAGCATCTTTGGACCCAAGTGATCTTGGCCCCCTTCCTGTAAGTATTAAAAGTATGAGCAGTATACATTCAAGCATATACCTTTAACGACCAGGGGATAGTATACTCTTTTAAAACACACTTTGTTATGTCTAGACTGACAGAAAGTCGCTAAGAGAAAATAAAATGGCCAAAAAAACCTGGTCCTTAAAGGGTTAAGGAATAATTTATGATAGAAAGCAATAGAATGTCCATTGACTAAAGCAGTAACTCAGTGCTGCATCATCATAATAATATAAGCTGTACCTTTAGGACCTATTTCAGGTGTGTCCTCTCATACATTCTGTTTTATGTCATGGTCTGTGAGCCAGAAATAAGCAAAAACAAATAGTTCTGAACACAAAAAGCACACAAACAAACAGTTTGTTTTAAAAGGAGGTGCTCCAGTCGAAGCCTTTATTCTTTAAAATGGATAGCTGACTAAAAAATATTACAATTGCAATAAGAATTATGATGATATTAAAATGGCAACATAATATGGGTCAGTGTTTCCTTTTTTCCTGTTCCATGTCATGGGATTCTCATGCACCTGTTCCTTTTGGCAGAATCTGCTTGAAGAGGTCGGTGCTAAAGCAAGTGCAGACTCACTGTCTGTCAGTGCCTGCTGTGTGCAATGTCATAACTGGCATGGACTGTCACAGACTGCAACCACCCTACTCACAACACATTAATATCTAGCATCAGGTTTCACATTGCAATAAAAATAATTGGCACAATCAGAAACGCCCAACATGACAGTGACGCAATGACAGCAAATTCATCCCCAGAATAAAAATGACTTTGCTGTGTACTGTGCATGCGATTATTTTCTGTCTGGTTGATGGTATTGTGAAAAGATTACCCAAGTCTGTCCATACTTGTGTCACTCGGTAGTACTTTGACTGTAATCTATTAAGTAGAAACAATGTGAGGCCCTGATCTACTGTACTGTCGTCTTTCATCTGTGATTGCAAATCATTTGAAATTGTGTTTGTTTTTGTAATAGCCTGGCTGGGAGGAGAGAGTGCATGCAGATGGAAGGACTTTCTACATAGACCACAGTAAGGGACATGGTTTTAACTTGGATCTGAATGGAAATTGTATTAAAATACACTTTTTACATTTGTGTGCCTTATATGTGAGTGCCTGAATTTGCAATGCAAATATGTACGTTCTGAAAGGTTTCCTGTTATCTCTTGAATAATGTGGTATGTACACCTAAGACAAATTTGATAGTTGTTGATAAATATACACTGCTGTGCAAAAGTCTTAAACATGTTGCATTTTTCTACTCTGATGTATTATGAGCATCAACAATTTACTCAAAGCCTCCGCTAGTGTTTTCTACTATTACAACAACCTTGACTTGCATAAAGAAGGAAAAACATTGAGTGAAATAGCTCGCATCACTCGATTTTCAAGATGTGGTATCTGAAGCATAATCAACAAGTACAGAGAAACGTCATCGGTAATTGACAAACCCAGGACTGGAAGACCCAAAAAGCTATCTAACAAGGATGAGCAATACTTGAAGATAATATCCTTAAGGAATAGAAAGAAGACAAGCGTTGAATTGACAACAGAACTGGCAGAAGGCACAGGTGTCTTTTGACCATCCATCACCAGTCCAAAGCACCTTTGACCATTGTTCCAAAGTCCAATTTCTGTGTTCTTGTGCATATTTTAGCCTTTTAGTCTTGGTAACCTTTCTTAACAGAGGTATTCTTACTGCAACACATCCTTTAAGTCCTGATTTGATGGACAATGACACCTGTGCCTTCTGTCAGTTATACATACTGCAGCTGGAGCACTGTACATTATCCTTGGTTCTTTTTACTTAATCATACATTGTTTTTGATAGATACAAAAATCACACAGTGGGAGGACCCAAGGCTGATGAACCCAGCTATTACTGGTCCTGTAAGTAACTTTGGCCTTCTAAGCAAAATAGTATGTTATTATACTGGGTCATGTCAGCCACTGAACATTTTGAAACCGGTATTAGTAATCAAACTGCAATCCAGTTTAACTTAAAATGTTTGATAATTGGAAGATGTGTTATCAGAAAAAATAATAACTTATGTTTTATAACGTTAAAAGAATTAACTTTCAACTAATAAATTACTTTAACTATTCATTTTTTCAGGCTGTGCCATATTCCAGAGAATTTAAACAGAAATATGACTACTTTAGGAAGAAGTTAAAGAAACCTGTAAGTAACTGATGGGAAATGATAACTGAAAATCCTGGTTTGTAATAATGTATTTTTTGGTTGACTAAATTGGTACATTTCATTTTTCATTATTATTCCCCACTGGGGATACATATCCCTGGCCATGGTGTGGAGGCACCTCTACATATTCTTACAATTTTAAGAACCACTGATTCAGGGGTCTTCCGAGTGGCGCATCCGGTAAAGGCGCTCTGCATGGAGTGCAGGATGCTCTCTATAGCCTGGACGTCGCCGGTTTGAGTACAGGCTATTCCACAGCTGACCGTGGAAGGAGATCCCAGGGCGGCGCGGCGCCGGGGAGGAATGGTTAGGTCGGCCAGGGTATCCTCGGCTCACTGCGCACCAGCGACCCCTGTAGTCTGGCCGGGCGTCTGCCCGAGAGCTGCGTTGTCCTCCGATGCTGTAGCTCTTGGGTGGCTGCATGGTGAGTCCGCAGTGTGAAAAAAAGTGGTCGGCTGACAGCACACACTTCGGAGGACAGTGTGTGTTCGTCTTCGACCTCCTGAGTCAGCGCAGGGGTGGTAGCGGTGAGCTGAGCCTAAAAAATAATTGGCCATCCTAAATTGGGAGAAAATAATAAAAAATAATTGGCAACGACTAAATTTAAAAAAAAGAACCACTGATTCAATTATGTTAAAACTTAATTGCAATGTTCTTTACTTGAAGATTATGAAACTGTCAAAATCATAGGAATGTGTCTGTCTATCTATTCATCCATGTGATTAATAAAATCAATGTTTGTAAATGTGTAGTTCATCAGACAGATTTTGTCATGGTTTTACATTATTGTACTGTGTATGCTGCCATTGGGGTTAGAAATAATAGACTTGGGCACCCAAGCTTTTTCAGTTGTATTATTGGAGCTGACATGAGAAAACAGAAAAAGGTCTGTTAGGTATAAAAAAGGTAAAAGCATAGCATGTGTAGAGCAGCACAGGAAAAGCAGAACACAACATGCATAATAAACCACAGTAAAATGTACCGGGCAAATTTGTGAACTTTGAATGCAAAGTAAATACTAAACTATACTGAATTATGTTTTCTTCTTCCAGGCAGATATCCCCAACAGATTTGAGATGAAGCTGCACAGGAACAACATATTCGAGGAGTCCTACAGGAGAATCATGACTTTGAAGAAGCCAGACAATCTGAAGGCCAGACTGTGGATTGAGTTTGAGTCAGAGAAGGGTCTGGACTATGGTGGTGTGGCCAGGGAGTGGTTCTTCCTGCTGTCAAAGGAAATGTTCAATCCTTATTACGGGCTCTTCGAGTACTCGGCAACGTGAGTGTGAACACAGCAAACTGTTTAGTCTGTGAATTCTATCCAACAAGACAGAAATTAGAAGAAACTTGGACTTAATTAGTCAGGGCTGGACTAATTTGTTTTCAAGGCTGAAGCCATTCCAACGCACTTTGCAGTAATAGTAAATAAAACAAAAAATTGAACTGGAATTAGACTGGAATTAGACCCTGAGGTATGTATGCATGAGGCATTAGCATGTTAATTGCATTAACATATGTGTTACGTGTCACGTGTAAAGAGTAATGGAATGTGTCTCAATATAAAGGATAATAGGGATACTATCCAATATTAATTTATTTAAGTGTGTTGTTACCTTACAATTGTTTTTCATAGAGTAAGATCATAACCCTGGCAATAACTGACCTGAATAAAAATTGGGTTTTTATAAGAAATTAGAAAAAAAAGAAAACATCACATTACTGGCTTCACAGGCATTTCCTGCCATTCAGAACCACTTCCTGAAAACCATTTTAATAAGATCAACTGTGTTTGTGAAATGGTATTGAAGAACAATTAGAAAATGGATCTGAGATTTCCTTTAACCTGTTTAGGTCCCTAATCTCTAGTAAAGAACCTTGAATGCTATCGTTCAAACTATATCAAATCAATTTGCGGGAAATTATGTAAATACAGTATTAATTTATGTATTTTATCTTTCTTTGCTTCATGAAAGATAATCTCTGTTCTAGTACATGCTCTCTGAATGTGGTCTGTCAAAGTAGACTAAAGTCTGCTGTCTTGCTGTCCTATACGTTCAGTCTATTTAAGTTGTAGAAATCAAACAACTAGATTCTGACTGATTACTTTCAGCAACTTTATTTCAGCATATTATATCATAACAACACCACAGGCACAGTGCTTTGTTCTCTAGCAAAGCCACACTGTGAACCACTTACTGAACAAACAGCACGATCAGCATTTACACATGTAGACTACAAGACATTTTCTTCTTTGGGTTCTATTGCTTAATCATGGCTGGTCTGTTGGTTGGAATAAAATTGTTTAAATGCTTTTTATACAATTGTTTGGTAGAGATAAGGGAAACTGAAACGTGGTAGCATGCTTCTAAGTGTGCCTTTTATCCAAACACACTGTATGGGTGCAGCAGGATGGGATGACCCACAGACACAGGGCTTTCCAGTATGACATTTAAAGGAAGTGAGTGAATTACAGTATTATCTTAGAAATGTGTTTTAACATGGACATTTTTTATCTTGTCTCCCTGTTTCCCTTTCAGAGATAACTATACCCTTCAGATCAACCCTAACTCCGGCCTGTGTAACGAAGATCACCTTTCCTACTTTAAGTTTATCGGTCGAGTGGCAGGAATGGCAGTGTTTCATGGGAAACTGCTAGACGGTAGGCCTTGTCAAGTAAAATGTAACACCAACACGCATTTTATATTTCAGGTATTTTCACAGCTACATGAGGGTTAGCCTGTTTTTGCACAAACCTGGTGTTCTGTTTTTTATCAAAGGTATTCCAGTGATATACAGTACTGTGCAAAAGTTTTAGGCAGGTGTGAAAAAATGCTGTAAAGTAAGACTGCTTTCAAAAATAGACATGTTAATAGATTATATTTATCAATTAACTAAATGCAAAGTGAGTGAACAGAAGAAAAATCTCAATCAAATCCATATTTGGTGTGACAGCCCTTTGCCTTCAAAACAGCATCAATTCTTCTAGGTACACTTGCACAAAGTCAGGGATTTTGTAGGCATATAGTCAGGTGTATGATTAAACAATTTTACCAAACAGGTGGTAATGATCATCAAGTCAATATGTAGGTTGAAACACAATCATTAACTGAAACAGAAACAGCTGTGTAGGAGGAATAAAACTGGGTGAGGAACAGCCAAACTCAGCTAACAAGGTGAGGTTGCTGAAGACAGTTTACTGTCAAAAGTCATACACCATGGCAAGACTGAGCACAGCAACAAGACCCAAGGTAGTTATACTGCATCAGCAAGGTCTCTCCCAGGCAGAAATTTCAAGGCAGACAGGGGTTTCCAGATGTGCTGTCCAAGCTCTTTTGAAGAAGCACAAAGAAACGGGCAATGTTGAGGACCGTGACGCAGTGGTCGGCCAAGGAAACTTACTGCAGCAGATGAAAGACATCATGCTTACTTCCCTTCCAATCGGAAGATGTCCAGCAGTGCCATCAGCTCAGAACTGGCAGAAAACAGTGGGACCCTGGTACACCCATCTACTGTCCGGAGAAGTCTGGTCAGAAGTGGCCTTCATGGAAGACTTGCGGCCAAAAAGCCATACCTCCGACGTGGAAACAAGGCCAAGCGACTCAACTATGCATGAAAACACAGGAACTGGGGTGCAGAAAAATGGCAGCAGGTGCTCTGGACTGATGA
Source organism: Acipenser oxyrinchus oxyrinchus (assembly GCA_030684275.1). Taxonomy (NCBI): domain Eukaryota; kingdom Metazoa; phylum Chordata; class Actinopteri; order Acipenseriformes; family Acipenseridae; genus Acipenser; species Acipenser oxyrinchus. Next base: position 78,347,827 of record CM060247.1, on the reverse strand, counting down.
GTCAAAATTTGAAATATTTGGCTGTAGCAGAAGACAGTTTGTTCGCCGAAGGGCTGGAGAGCGTACACGAATGAGTGTCTGCAGGCAACAGTGAAGCATGGTGGAGGTTCCTTGCAAGTTTGGGGCTGCATTTCTGCAAATGGAGTTGGGGATTTGGTCAGAATTAATGGTCTCCTCAATGCTGAGAAGTACAGGCAGATACTTATCCATCATGCAATACCATCAGGGAGGCATCTGATTGGCCCCAAATTTATTCTGCAGCATGACAACGACCCCAAACATACAGCAAAAGTCATTAAGAACTATTTTCAGCGTAAAGAAGAACAAGGAGTCCTGGAAGTGATGGTATGGCCCCCACAGAGCCCTGATCTCCACATCATCGAGTCTGTCTGGGATTACATGAAGAGAGAGAAGCAACTGAGGCTGCCTAAATCCACAGAAGAACTGTGGTTAGTTCTCCAAGATGTTTGGGCCAACCTACCTGCCGAGTTCCTTCAAAAACTGTGTGCAAGTGTACCTAGAAGAATTGATGCTTGATGCTGTTTTGAAGGCAAAGGGTGTTCACACCAAATATGGATTTGATTTAGATTTTTCTTCTGTTCACTCACTTTGCATTTATTTAATTGATAAATATAATCTATTAACATGTCTATTTTTGACAGCATTCTTACTTTACAGCATTTTTTCACACCTGCCTAAAACTTTTGCACAGTACTGTACGGTATACAGTTGTCGCCTATACCTGTGCATTTAAAATCCAACACACTACTAAAAGTAATCAATCAGTCTAATAGAGTTTCAGATAATGTTTACCAGGTACATAAAGCCTAATGTACTGTACACTCCACGCATATAGTACAGTGATGGATTTATAATTAAATGAAGTTAATAATTAATGAACACTTCAAGCTGTGGACAGGTCAGCTGTGACTTGCAAAAGCCCTTTAGTTGAAAACTAAAAAACAAATTACATTTGCACATTATTATTTGTATGCACAAAACAATAGAATTGCTTAAGGTATGTACATAGAATTGACCATCTATCCGTTTAAAATGACAGTTGAGTGGGATACATCCAAACAATCCAGTCTGATGCTCTGCCCTTCGCTCCAAACACATGCTGTGTTTTATCTGCCTGACTGAGTGCTGTGTTACTGCACAAAAAGCCAGAAACACAAAGATGCAATTAAAATAAACGCCACAGGGGGTGCTGTTGTATCTGATGTGCATATAACATGGTTAATTAACTGCTAGCAGCTATAAAGATGTGTTTCCTCTGTGCCTCTGTGTGGGTATTTTTATTGAGTCATGGGTTTGTCTGTGCTATTACCAAATTATACAATTATATTATACAATGAAGCAATGCTACCTGACACAGAGATTATGAACCGATCAGTAATGGGTTAAATGCAAAACCGGGCTATAATTCTGGTAATTCCTGTTGGGAAAGAGTTTTGTTGTTGTTGTTATAAATCAACAAATACACAAAATGTGCATTTTTGTTTTTTTATATTCTAATTTGAAGGGTGAAATAGTCACCTTTCTTTCCTATTTTTTTCTTGGTTTTCCTTTAGTTGCACAGGGATATTCTCATGCTCTCGGGGTCTGGCCAGGTTTCCAGCCAGCTTTCTCATGCCGTTGACGTATAATCTGATTTATTTTCTTGTGTTTTAGGCTTCTTCATTAGACCCTTTTACAAAATGATGCTAGGAAAGCAAATTACACTAAAAGACATGGAGTCAGTGGTAAGGCAACAATAAGGATGTGTGGCTTGAAAATGTCCAGTGATTCCAGATCTTATTTTTACATTTAAAAGGCTGCGAAATGCAATTTTAACCGAATGAGTAGACAAAAATAGACCAGCAAACCCAAAGTACAATGTATAACTGCACTGTATATATGTATATTGTATCTGTAAATGTGTTATGGTATAATGTACACTGCCCTCCAACAAGTATTGTGACATAAGCTGTAGGGTATTAAGGCTAGTGTGAATGGTAATAATATGCTAGCTGTTACACCATATGGCATTTTTAAGACAGCAAACCGTTTGCTTAAATGCAAAAAGGTTATCTAGATTCATCCGATATGCATTCCCTGAAAATCTGAAACTAATATTTCTGGGGTTTCCTGTTAAGTATGATTACTGTTCTCTAATTTTGTTCTGGCACATTTGCACTTTGAAGCTTTATTTCACATAACCCTGTTCTCCTAGAAGTTATACTACAGCATATTGAAGCTTGAGCTTATACAATTAGTTCAGTTACCTGGTTCCTCACACAACCTGCATTTCATTTGCAGGACAGCGAGTATTACAATTCCTTGAAATGGATTCTGGAAAATGACCCACTGAGCTGGATCTCAGATTTTGCATCGATGAAGAAAACTTCGGACAGGTATAGATGACACTTGTTATGTTTTTTTGTTTTTTTTTAAAAATAATAATGAACAACATTTATCCCTGCCCAGGAGTTTGTCTCATACAATATGTTCTGTTTTATAACCTTCAATACATTCTTATAAATGATAACAAGCAACCAAAGAGTTGTTAAAATTGATAAGCTAGTTTGTACCATACTGGGTTAGGTAAACCCAAGCCCCTGTCTTTTTATGGCCAAGGAAAATTGTACTAATTCAGATTTAATATCTCTTTCTTCTATAATGAAATGCATTTTAATATGTGTAATAATTAGTATCCAATACAAATGATTGATAAATAAATAAATGAATGATTACAAACACATCCGCAAATTGTGTTCAAATACCACTTTTCTAGACGCACACTCCAAAAATATATTTTTTATGCTGCATTTGTTAGTTTTAGAAAAGTATTCATTCATAACCTGAAAACCCCTCAGTGATAGATAATTTAACATAAAACATAAAATAAGTCAAGCAGACAAACATTTTGGATCGTGCCTTCAAAATGCCTAATAAGGTGTACCTTCAAATATCATTCTTTTTTAATTGTCTTTATCATGTCCACATTACAGGCTGTGGTCTATTCAATTGATCTAATCGGGTACTTCTAATTCCAGCATCTAACAGTGCATGTCAGCTTCTTTAGTGTATTTCTCTGTAGAAATCTGTACATCTCCAAGGAGTGTCCTCTTTCAAAGATTCAAAACCACAGTATTTAGACCCACCAGCATGCTATCAGTTAAATAGGCACCATTGTCTTGTAGGAACAACTAATGTCAACATGCGATTTGTTTAATTATTATTATTTTTTTTTTTACTCAGACATATCAAGTGGATTTGAAGCCCAATGGATCAGAAATGGTTGTAACCAATGACAACAAAAAGGAATACATAGAGTAAGTACTATATAGAGTTACCCTACAGAAGACAAGAGGATATTATTAAACTGTAAGATACAGCACCAAGTGATTTACTTTAGGTCTATAGATCAGAAAGCAATGAGCTTCTGAATATGTGACTCTTCAAACCAAAGTCTGTACTGGAACAGGTGGGGGGTATTATTGGTACAATATATATATACATTAATATTGTCATTTGAGTAACATTTGTAATTATATTACACTTTATCAGTTTAGAGCTATGTTGAAATAAATATGTCAGTGTTATCTATGCAAACATGTTATTTATTAAGACTTTTTTGTAGTGTTTTACAGATGCTGAGTTTGTAATGTCATTTTTTTTTTCAGCCTTGTGATCCAGTGGAGGTTTGTTAACAGGGTTCAAAAGCAAATGAATGCATTTTTGGAGGTAAGGTATATCTTAGGGAAGAGGTGGTGATTTTAGAAAGCCATACCAGTTAAAGCCACAAGGGGGCAAATATGAGCCATTTTTGTTCTTGATGTACAAAGCAGCAACATAGAACTGTTTCATATTGTTTGAATTTTACTACCTAATATACAGTGGGGCCCATAATTACACAAGCTTGGGGATTTCTTTTGGCAGGTTTAATAGATTTTAAACAGTCTAAAAAAAAAAATATTACACTTGAAGAGATATTCCACTTTTCTCCAGCCTATTTATTAACTTTGTCCAGCAATGTTTGGTTAGAGTGAGGACGGGAGAGTCTGGGCTCTGGTCCTACAATCTTGATGTTTCCATCCCAGCGTAAAACATTTAAGAGTGTTAGTAATGCTGGGCAGTTCTGCATTTTTAAACAATATAAACATATTAATACTCTTCTTATTTTTTCAGGGATTTACAGAACTCACTCCTATCGACTTGATTAAAATATTTGACGAAAATGAGCTGGAGGTAAATGAATGCTAAAGTGATTGTATGATTTGTGTGCTAACAATAGCATTGCAAGACATCCCGTTAAGAGCCTAGTGCATAGTTGCTAGCAGACATGCTTCGTTAACAGCAGGGTACCCAGGTTCAGCCCACTACTTCACTTTTGACTGTCAGAATCAGAATGTGGCAGAAGAATTAATGAACAATGTGATGCTATCAGTAGAATACTTGTGCCCAGATTTTTCTTAAACTGGGTTGAAACCTGTGACATTCTGAGTCCAGAGGCTTGTGTCATACCTCAGTGAGCCACTCACACTGCTCACTCGACATTCACCCACTAGCACACCAAACACAACAGCTGTCAAGAAAGTGTATCTAACCGTGACGTAATAGGCACACTTGAATAGCATCCTCCAAGATTACTTCTTCTTGTTAGGTGCTGTTCATCAGAAAACAGCTCATAATCAGCTTAGAAGGGGAAAACAGTTAACACTAATTTTGGTATTTTCTTGGCTTTAATTATGAGAACAGCCCCACATTTATGAACAATAAAATACCAGTAAACATGGCAACAGAATTCACTTTGAGTGAATCAATTTTTAAACTTACCTTCTGTTCTGAGAGCACATGTATGTATGTATGTATGTATGTATGTATGTATGTATGTATTTAGTTTATGTGTTGGGCCTTGAAGTAATTGTTTTGTTTCTGCCCAGTTGCTGATGTGTGGCCTTGGGGATGTGGATGTGAATGATTGGAGACAGCACACTGTCTACAAGAATGGCTTCTGTCCAAATCACCCTGTTATCCAATGGTTCTGGAAGGTAAGCAGAAAAAAAAAACTAACAAGCCCCTAACATTTCAGTGCTTATTTTGCTAACAAATTAATATAGTCGCCATAGTTAACTTACATTTTTCTTTATAGTAGATATTATCAGTAGTAGTAGTAATACTACTATATCAAAAACAATTTTAACATGATTACTTAAGACATGGACTGTCTTATGACTCTATAGGACCAATTGTGCCCTGTGATCCTGCAGTGTGGTGACAAGCAGATTATTTGAAATCGTTGTGAAATTCCATGGCAGCATAGGCTAAATAGACTATTCTTTTATGTGTTATATGTGCTATGTTTGCTTTTCAAACTGAATCCCACAGTTTGACTGTTTTTTAATTATTATTTTAAGAATTATTTTCGATAACCATTTAGGCAATTATGCAGCATTGGTGGCCTACATAAACAGTCATAGGGTAGGTCTGCCTGTTTATTGCACTTTTAAAACGATTCACACAGTTAATCTAAGTGCAGGATGTTCTTTTAAAATAATGTAAATAGTAAATACCATAGTTATACTTCTGCCTGTCTAACTTGTATTACCTTAGAGGTCCTTTATTAATTTTGATTCAATTTGGAGCACTGTTTCACTAGATTCAAACAGTATGCCCTTAAAGTTATACATTGTATGGGCCATCATGGTCATTTGTTAATGCAGTTGTCAAATACACCTTGTAGAATGTGATCCCCAAAACTCAAGTCACATTTTGCCTTCTGCATACAATAGCCCTTACCATATATTTTCATTGATTACCATTATTTCAGTAAGCTTAAGCCTCAATCGTATTTTCTTGCAGGCTGTGTTACTGATGGATGCAGAAAAGCGTATCAGACTACTTCAGTTTGTTACTGGAACATCACGTGTGCCTATGAATGGCTTTGCTGAGTTGTATGGTGAGTAAATGTCACTTTTATATTTTATTGAGACCCTGGTAACTAAGGATTACAATGTGTTTGTTTCCAAATGACAGCTCCATGCTGTACAGAGTTACATTCATTTTTGTTTCTTTTATTCCTTGCAGGATCCAATGGTCCTCAGCTGTTTACTATCGAGCAGTGGGGAACCCCTGAAAAACTACCCAGGGCTCACACATGGTAAGGGTCATGCTGTTCTTTGTTAAACCTCTTAACACTGCAAACCTATAAATGGTGTCTTGTACAGATAACTCCACTCAGAACTGCACACTGCTAGTGCAAATAAGGGAAAACTCCACTCAACACACAGCAACCAGGCCTGGTCTTCAGTATACCATGCATCACTTTTGTACTTTTCAGATACTGAAAGCATTTAATTAGTTATATTCAGGTTTTTACAAAGTTCCATACAATAGTGCTGAAAGAGTTTATAGACAGATAAAGGTATTCAGAGAAATGAGGCAGTGGGCTCTATTCACAGAGCCTTAAGTTTATTTAAAGTCTGTTTTTACAGATTACATACAATTTTGTAGATCCAACTATATTCTAGAGCAGTTTCACGAATATGAAACCTTCCCTGAGTTGACATTTGACATACGTGTAATTAACACTGATGTGTTTATATCACTACAGCTTTAACCGCCTGGATCTACCGACCTATGAAACGTTTGACGATTTGCGAGAGAAGCTTCTCATGGCAGTGGAGAATGCTCAAGGGTTCGAAGGAGTAGATTAAAAACGACCAGACTGCTGTTTCTTAGCAAGCTATTGCAGCTTGTAACTTTTTTAATACGTTCTGGACACAGTACATTAGAACGACTATACAGTGACTTTGGTCGTAGAAAAATGTATTGTATGCCTATTCCTTACTTCTGGGAGACTGGAAATGAATTTTGAGGACAATTCTTTTTATAACCTCCACAATGAAGAGACATCAATGAAGACAATGATGCAGATGATGATGTGATCTTCAGATCATTTCAGTGAAACGTGTTCTGTACTGTGCTGTTAAAAGCATGGCCCTTAAATATTTTGCATACTTTCTAACTTCAATGAATGGATTGAATCACTTTTACAGCTATAGTATTACACCTCTTGAGAATGAATTAGAAATCATTGCCAAGATCCAGTCTTCATCATACATGCAATATTTATCACATACCAAATACCAACAACACAAGTATGTTTCATGTAGATTATCAAAAAAAATGTTGTATTGCAAAAATCTACTACTGTTCTCCATATAAACCTATACACATTTCAACCCAGCCAAATACAAATGAAAGATGCACCTCTTTTTCATGTTTAAATGAGCAACACAACTAGTATAGTAATTCACCACATAAACCAGCATATTCAAAACAAACTATCAATGCAAGTGTGGGAAGGGTTTGAGTGCCATGTGTTAAATATATTTGTATATGCTTAACCCTATCAATAATGTTGTAAAATCATTTCATACCAGATTGAAATTTCTGAAACCTAATTCGTCATAGTTTGTATTGGAGACATTCATAATGAAAGTTAACAAGAAAATCAAACTGTAAGCAAGATGTGATTGCTCTCCTGTCTGTACACTTAAACTAGTCATGGCTGAGGATAAAAATCACCTTTTTTCCTCCTTGTCCACTGAATATAAGGGCACTTTATGTATCACATTAAGGATGTATCACTCAGCTTTTGTTTTTATTATTAACTTAAATGTGATTATATTCCTCGAATGCACACATTTATCTGGTGCATTATGTGTTGTCTGTAAATGTGGCTGCTGCTGATGTATCAAACACTCAGATGTGGAGCTGAGCCTTAGAACTGGTTCTCCTCACTCCCTTTGTCTGTCTGTTCTGTTTATTCCTTTCTTAATGTCCTTTTCTTAAACAATACACATCGTTCAATTCTCTGTGGGTGTGTATTTCCTATGTGACAGACACAAAGGAAGCAACGTTAATGACGGTGCATTCATCAGAGAAACTGGTATGATACATGTTCCTTCTCAGGAGGTGACCGATGTTCTTCAGAAAGGCCTAGCAGTCAGATAATAGGCCCAAGGAACCTATATTCTTAGATAACAAGCTCAGGCCTTGAATGCACTACAAATTATAGACATGAAACGATGTATTATATCAGAGAATTGTGATTCCCTCTACATGTGCATGATGTGGCTTGTGATTCAAAGGATATATATGCTAATATGATGATACATTACCAAAAGCACCATGCATCTCATTGTGGTCTGGAAAATTATGTAATTTTAATATCTTCTTACACACATTAGGAAAACATCATAAAGGTCTCCACACACCAGACGCGATGCGATTTTTTAATTGGTGATGAGACAGTTTCGCAGCGATATGACCATACACACCAGAAGCGACACAGAGGCGATGAGACAGGTTTGATAACTGCCAGGTCTATACAACTGTTCAAAATTGCTATTAACAAAACTATGATCTAAGATGACTAAGACTGGTACATAGTCATCAACATGACAGTATTTCAACATATATGGCAGTAAATAATACACACCAGGTTTATCCAGTTCCTTCGAAATGGACTCCTATATATTATCTTTCAAATCTGTATCTTGATAATTGTGATGCCCTTTGTCATAAAGCTCTCTGGATTTTTTCAACGACAATATTATTGTTTTCTCCATCATTTTGGATCTGCTTCATATTGCTAGACCATGTGCATTGAAGCTGTTCTCTGATTGCTCATAGCCCTAGTTGATACACATCAAACCGAAAAAAACAGGATTCTATCTTGCGTCGCTTGTCACGTTGCTTGTGGTGTGAAAGATACTTATCAAAAGTATGGGTTCTATTCATTTTCATACACCTACAGCTACTTAAGTCATACTTTTAAATAGGACACTTCAGTCTTTCTTGTCAGGTGCTTTACAAATACCTTTATTTTACAAAGTGTACAGTATTTATATTCACGGGCTCTTGATATACTGTAGAGATCTCAAAACACTGCCATCTTCATTTTCTGAATCTTGACAAACCAAGTATTACACATGTGGGTAACGGGGAGACTCCACACTTCCCCTGTCAATGCTGCAATGCCAAGGTAGAACATGTCGGTAAGATTTCTGTAGGGTAAAAAAAACAATTCCCCTAGTTTTGTGGGTTTGTCACAAACTTAACATTATATTAACATAGTGTTTTGCAATGAATTGCCATTGCTTTTGTGGGCTGAATGTAATTAACCCTTGGAAAGGCCCCATAATGAATGATTCTTTCTTATTTTGCTTTCTGTTTTAACTGCACTGCTTTATCACCCTGTTCTTAAATTGTTACTGCCCTTTGAGATGCACATTGCACTTTGTGTTTCACATTTCAACACAGGACTGCTTATCCAATTGTGATGAAACTTGGTTAGGACATTATTTAACACAAAATCCTGAAGATAAACAGAATCTGGGGATATAAAGAGGTGTCTGTCCGCCTGTCTTTACATGCACATGTATGTCACAGCTGCAGTTTTTACTGTATTTAGGGATGAAATGAAATCTGATTACAATATAATATGAAACGACTGGACCCCTAATTTACAGTAGAACTTGTTATTTTTTTATTTCTCATTATTTTGCAAGTACAGTTGGATTTGTACTAAAATTGTGTTGTGTGGACTATAAAGTACGCTAAATACACCCCCCCCCCCCATATTGAATATTCTTAAACTGTTCATATGTAAACTGAAATCAATCATAGTTCTGTAAAATGCATTATAACAAAATAAACATTCATTTCCACAATGAAATGTATTGAAACAAGCACTCTGAAACTAAATCATATTTTAAATGCATTATTGGCACAGATAATAATCACATTCAATAGATACCAGTTTAACATACACATTAGTAATTCAATATTGTACTTAAAACTGTAAATAATTTACTTTAACTTTTGTATTATTCCCGTAGATATTTTCACTTTAACAAATTACAAATAATATAATTACCGAGTGACAGTAATAAATAAACTAAAAGTACATTGGTTCAAACTGCCAGTATATGGGGTAGTTAATATTTCTTAACTCACAAACATAAAATGGCAAAGTCAATCGATTGTTTAGTTACCAGTCTTTCCTTTCTCCATTTGCATAATACAATGCTAAAAAAATAGCGAGCATTACTTAAACGGGTTGAAACATAGGAATGTAGCATTTTCTTAGGCACCCTCTTTAATTCCAAAAGTACACATAGAGAGTTAAACCCTTTTCCATTTTCAAAGACACTCTGGAAGACTGCTTGTTTACCGAATTTCAGAATTTCACATTCCGTATTTATAATGGGAGATTCAAAGCAATTTTATTATAGAGACGCTACTGTGCCTCTATAATGGGATCATCGGTTCTACTCCAAACATTGGTGTCTATTTCTCTGACTTTGATCCGGAGGTCAGAGGTTTCTCACAATCCTGTTCTCTAATGCACTCAGAATCCTGTGTTCAGATAACAACAAAAACAACGTTTTTCTTTTTTAGCATCTCTGAAGAAGAGCCGAATGTTGCTTCCTAATTATCCATGCTGGCTGTGGTACTTGTGTGTCTTAAAAGATACATTATGGGCATATGAGTTATTATTAAAAGTAAATACAATACAAACCCTTTAGGAGGTAATGTTATGTTAATTTCTCTGAAGCTATAACAATATTTTTATAATCTTTTATTACCAGTACTGTACTTTATTAAGTTGAGTGCACTGAACAATAAAACTGTGTACAGTGCAGTTAATAGGGGACACGAGTTAAAAAAATTATACAAAAATGTATTTTCTTTAAGATGTTGTTGAGGGGTGGTGATTACAAATCTTGCATTTAACTTTCCTATTAATACAACTACAAAGGGGAAAACATAATTACAACATTTAGCCACCAGATGGTGTCATTTGCTAAGATTTTTAGGGCTCTTCGTTTTTTGGTTTTTATTTTTGATCACCTGATGTCCCTTTTTTTTGAGCCAGCTCAAAAAATTAAACAAACAGAATCATAGTGTCATTCAAGTTATTGGAGAAAAAACAAGTGACCTTGTTTCACAATCAATGCTTTTCCACGACTAATTAAGAAACAGAGCTCAATATAACTTTAAAGGAGTATCACGTGACCAAAATTAAAAACAGAAAAAGAAGACCCCTAGTCATTTAATATAAAGCTACACAAAAATAACAGTGCAATGTGTACTCTTGTTGAGAGTTATGGGAGTGATTTAATATTGTTTGTTTAAAAAAGACCCTTGTTAACCTGAACAATTTGAGGAAGGTTGAAATCTTTATTTTATTTATATAAAACTCTGCCTCCAAGTAAAGCCTTGAGATGCATCATCTTTTTTTTCACACATCCATATATTGAAGTATTGTATTGTCTCCCAATTCTTGTATTGTTAAGTTGTTTTTGTAACCAATGAAAAGCATGGCCGGAACTAGCTAGGAGGACACCGAGGTCGTGTCCTCTGTTGTTTTTTTGCATCGTCAATGCTGATGCTCATGTAAAAATTCTGCTAAAGTACAAAAGACTCCTTAATTTTTCTCTGTTGGTTTGCCGTGTAGCATAGATTTGGAGTAAATACCAAGCAGTCATATAAATACTGCCAGCTGTAGCTTGAAACCTAAGTTGACCTCGGTAGAATGTCAGCTCTGGTTACGACGCTGTACACCTTCACTGTACATGTTTTGAAATATGAAATCAAGATACATTTAGTTGTGTGAGTGCAAGGTACATAAAGGATTTAGTGAACAAAGTAGAAAAAACAAAGGGAGATTATCTTCACTTATTACAAGGGAGTATTTGCATATTGTGGATACAGTTTGAGAAAGAAAAAGACCTTTAATTTTACAAACACCACACCATCTGTTCCTAATATTACATTTTATTGAACACATTGATTATTCACTAGCTATAAGTAAACTGAACTACAGTACTTGTACTGTACAACACACACATAGGGATATATCTCTTGTAGCCTGAATGACCTGAGCACTTATATCAAAGCTGATACTTTAAGAGCCCTGTATGCATCAGACGTCGTCTTCGCCCCCAGGAGATAAATACGAGTGACGCATAAGGCTCTGCGCCATTTTCTCTTTTAGCCTTTCCCTGAGGAGCTCTGAATTTTTAGTCATAACTACAGAGATAAGTTGATTAATTCACTTTTTCTCTCTCATTTCATATTTTGTACCAGTGACCTGGTCAGTACCAGTGTCTATGCCCTGGTACCAGAGCCGGTGCCAGTCACCTCTATTGGTACCAGAATCAGTACCAGTGACCCGGTTCGGTCTGGTTTGACACAAAGACCGTTACCAGTGCTTCATTTTTGTGTACTCTTGTGTACTCTTGTGTACACAACAGTTTTCAGCACCAGTCAGCTCACTGTCTGTTCTTGTGCGCATACACTGCACGGCTGAACTGTTTTTTCAACCTTGCATCATTCCTGGGTTTCACCTGTGCTGGTTGCAAGAGAAACATTCTAGCAGAAGATAAGCACGACAGGTGCATCTACTGTCTGGGAAAGGGAGCATGCAGAGGGGGCAGGTAAAGACTGCAGCTCCTGCGTGTCTTTGGCTCATTTTGCTAAGAGGACACTAGAAAGCAGCCTGGCCCTCTGTTCCAGGGACCGGTCTGAATCTCTGACACCAGCGTAGCATGACTCCCCCCATTCGTTCCCTGCAGTGCGGTCAACAGAGTCCCCACTGCCTGTTACACACCGGGAGCTAGGAAGCGATCCTTTAGGGGTAGGAGCAGGCCTGTGCTCCTCTAAATCCTCCTCTTTATCCTCTGGCTCGGAGAACTCCTCCCCTCTCCTCCCCCAAGGAAGAGGAACAGAAGCCACCGTAGCAGGCATTCTGGCAATACTGACCGGGTTGCAGGGCAAATGGAGAATCTTTTTGAAGCTTTGATCCAGCAGCAGTTTTGTTTCAGCCATTCTACTTTTCAGGGCATGATCGTAACAATGGTCATGAACCCTCATGACACTATTTTAGTGTCTCAGGAGGTATCGGCCCTGCTGCAGAAACAGGCCATTGCAATTGTTCACCCTCTCAACAAAGGAGAAGGGTTTTGCTCCAGGTATTCCTGGTTCCAAAATGGGATGGCGGTCTCAGACCAATCCTCGACCTCAGACATCTCAACCTGTACTTGAGAATATGAAGGTTCAAGATGCTGACAATGCAACAACTATTACAGTCAGTCAGGTCAGGCAACTGGTTCACTATGGTGGACCTCAAGGACACCTACTTTCACATCCCAGTAAAACCCAGACACAGGAAATACTTGCAGTTCGCTTTTCAAGGGACCGCGTACAAGTTCCGTGTACTGCCATTCTCTAGCTCATCACACTTTCGCAAAAGATGCTATACCTGCTCCTCTGAGACTCAAAGGCATCAAAGTGCTCAATTACGCTGATATGTGCCAAGTCACCAGCACAGGCAGTGTTGAACACAGGACTGGTCACCAGCCACCTCCAATGGCTAGGCTTCACGGTGAACCAGTAAGAGCAGTTTACCTGCCAGGGGTGAGAAACTGGGCAGTGAACCTTCTCTTGAGAGGTGGCCCCCACAGTTCAGTATGGTACTTCACCTGGAGGGTGTGAACCTCATCGGGGAGAAATTTGGGTGGGCAGAGATACATCTCTTTGCTACCCAGTGAAGTCCCCACTGGTATTCCCTAATAGAGAGTGGTCACCCTCTCAGCATAGATGCACTGGCCCACAGATGGCCCAAGACTCTGCTCTATGCTTTTCCACCATCGCCACTGCTTACACTATACTTAAAAAAGATAAGGCAAGACCAGGCTCCGGTGCTCAGCAGCCTGAAGTGGTGCAGGGGGACCTGGTTCTTTGAACTGGCACAGCACCAATACGATCAGCCATGGGAGTTGTTGGCCTGTCTCGACCTGCTGAGTCACTGTGTGGCATACAGACCCAACAGTTAATTCCCAGTCAACTGTATTGCAAAGGATTTCCACAAGTAGTAGAGTCATCTTGCATTGTGCATACCTCATGGAAATTAGAATTTGGAAATGGGTATGGAGGATTTTTTAGAAGGTTGGAATGGTGTGTTTTGAGCAGGGATTAGAGCAGTTATTGATAACATAATTGACTGAGATGATATCGCAATCTAGAGCAGTCGTTCCAGGCATTACTTTAGACGTACAATATTGGAATAATATTAAAAATCAGTTAATAAGGGCTGAAAAGAAAAATCCATTGTAAAGGGGGTCAATGGAAAGATACTTTATTGGAAAATGTTTTTTTTTTTTACGAGACAGATTCAATTGGAGAACCAGTATATCGGAGTTAGAGGGGTTTCCCTCACCAGACTCACGCTGGAGCCCTGCATATGCACTCCAAATTAATAATCGATACCCTGGTAGTAAAAAGAGACCCGGGTCAGGTCGGGTAATTTGAAACCCAACGGGTATCTGGGTTTTTATATATATATACTCGCCTCAAATAATCGCCTCTCTCCAATACATGCTGGGTCTGCTGGCAAATGTTGTAAATAAACGCCAGGTTTATCTGTCATTGCCATTGAAGATGAGGAGGAGCTTGAGCATAATGAACTGCTAATAAGTGACAGTGATGTAACTAACTCAGGATTAATAAATAAATAATAATAATAATAATAATGGTACAAGGTTGGGTGTTAGCGGCTTCTCAATGACCACATAAGGAGGCTGTGTGGTCCAGTGGTTAAAGAAAAGGGCTTGTAACCAGGAGGTCCCCGGTTCAAATCCCACCTCAGCCACTGACTCATTGTGTGACCCTGAGCATGTCACTTAACCTCCTTCTGCTCCGTCTTTCGGGTGAGACGTAATTGTAAGTGACTCTGCAGCTGATGCATAGTTCACACACACTAGTCTCTGTAAGTCACCTTGGATAAAGGTGTCTGCTAAATAAACAAATAATAATAATAACATGAAGCATGTGAAGCTAGAGATATAATTGCCTGTCTCCAATACAGGCCAGTCTGCTAATATTATAAATATTACGGTATATATTGTCGACAGAGAAAGACGACACTCAGACAATAACTGCAGTTAAGCACTTCTATTCACAAACACAAAACAAACACAAAGAAAAACTTAACTCCACACAGGAGAACTAAACTTCTTTAAATTCATCTCTAACTAAAACAGGACAGCTTTACATTTCCCTGTACAAAAACATTTTACAAACTTCTTTAACCACACCATAATCTCATGATATTTTTTGGTTTACATAATACAAAACTGTAATAACAAAAGTAGTTTTAGTCTAAAATGAAAGTAACATGATTTCTGTTGCATGTGTGTCACTTGTAGCACAGAATCCAGGTTGAGCTGCTGCAGCCTGCAGCTTTGCAGTTTTCTGATTGAAATGTTTCTGCTGAAGCGCTGCGGCTGGCTTCAAGATGAAATCTCTCCTACTGTTATTTTCCCTGGTGCATTCTTGTACAAAATGAAGGAATTGATGGCTGCCAGGTCCAGTAACAACAGGCTTGTATATATAAAAGAATATTGTAGGTTATATTCAAAATAAAAACATCTATTGTAAAAGAGGCGGTTCTAGTGTTAATGACATTTAACTTTTAGATGTTCCACAAGCACACACACACACACACACACACACACAAATATAAATTCTAAGTAGTAAAAGTTGTACTTAGTAGAAATTATAGTTTATAGAATTGTGTGTGTGTGTGTGTGTGTTGGAAAGGTAACCAGATAAACAAGTAGCAAAAGCACAGCATAATTCAGAATGTGCATGACAACACGTGAATTAATTTCTTTTGTTAAATGTTTTTATCTTCAGAGTCATTCTTTTCCTACTTAGTAAGCAGACACGAACATTTAAATATCCCCTCCCCTAAATGACTATGAATTGAGTAAACTAAATCAGAACTGCATAACAACGCATTTCCTGAAAAGTGCAACAAACACGTTGTGAGGAAAACTGTCATGAGTTGTGCATGTAAATGCCGCCAGTGTTTGCGTTTCAGTTGACATGTGAAAACCAGGTCTAAACTGTGTGCAAATTATATGGTCGACTATAAATATCAGGGAAGCAGGCAAAGAAAAGAAAGAGAAATAAAAGAAATATGGAGTTCGCACTGGATTAATGTGATATTTTATAATGTGATACTTTGTAATGTGGTACTTTGTACTGTGATTTTGTAACAATTGTAATCAATCAACCATTATTTTATATAGCGCCTTTCATAGTGGACCACCATCACAAAGTGCTTTACAAGATGCAGTAACAACAAGAAAATCCACAATACTTTAAATACAGAGAAATACATAATACATGATAGACAGTAAAAGAAAAACAATGCATAATACATTAAATACAGTGGAAAGTGCATAATACATGATAGTAGCATAATACATGAAATAGTAGCAGCAACACAGCAGCTAATAGCAGATATCAGGCTTAAAGAGCATGGAAAGCAGGAGAGAACAGGTGGGTCTTGAGAGTTGATTTAAAGCGAGCAACGGTGGAAGCATCACGCACCAAAGCTGGGAGAGAGTTCCAGAGAGTCGGAGCCATGAAGCTAAATGAACGTTCTCCAAGTGTGGTGCACTTTTGCTTGGAGATAACAAGCAGGCCAGAATTGGAGGACCTCAGCTTGCGGGCAGGGACACAGCGGGTTAGCAGGTTGAGGATATACTCAGGACCTGTGTGATGAAGGGCATTGTAGGTGAGCAAGAGAGTTTTGAAAATAATTCTGAACTTTACAGGTAGCCAGTGCAGCTGGGGGTGATATGATCACATTTTTTACATCTGGTAAGAATCCTGGGAGCGGCATTCTGAACTAGCTGCAGTCGGTTTATGGTGCGTGCCGAGGGACCACCATATAGAGAGTTGCAGTAGTCGAGTCAAGAGGAGACAAATGCATGACAAAGTATCTCCGCATCCGGGAGGGAAAGGTAGGGACGGAATTTGGAGATGTTTCGAAGATGGCAGAAGGAAGATTTGACCATGGAGGAGATGTGGGCATCAAAGGAGAGGTTGCTGTCAAGAAGTACACCAAGGCTTCGTACTGTGGGGGAAGGCAGCAGCAGACAGTTTCCGAGGTTCAGGGCAGCTATATTTAGATAATAAAGTTGAGTTTTAGATCCTACTAGAAGTTCAGATTTGCTAGTGTTCAGCTGAAGAAAACTGGCAGACATCCAGGCCTCTATATATATATATATATTGTAACCTCTCATTTTAATATTGACTCTCCAGCATGTTAATGACATGTACTTTTTTCAACAGGTTGTTATCTGTGTACCTTATGAAGGAAGTTATTGTTGGAATGAACTGGCTACACATGTGTAATAAAATAAAATGTTTCAGACAAGACACAGCCTATTGAATACAACCAGCGTTTATTATGTGTTGCTAGCAGATTAATTAAATTAGTAATTGTGTATTAATATGGATTAGTTCTTGGTTACCCCAACCCGTGCACTCAACCCTGAAAATAAAACCAGCTGACTGTTCAAAGCTGTAAGTCAACACTGGAATCTTGCCAAGTGGTCCCTGTGATCAAAGGGCCTTCATCTGCTGTGTTCCCTGCACTCGCAGTTCAGAAATGCTTTTAGTTTGCTCCTACAGTATCAGGCTCTACTTATTAGCTGGAGTACACATGTCCCAGCAATGGGATGACTCTTTAAACAGAGGAAAGAACTTTGGACTGTAGCATGAAGTTAAAAAGTAACTGGACCAGAAGTCAAATCGATAACTGGCAAACCTTTTCTGGAGCCCAAAATTGAGTAAAAATGTAATGGAATTGTATCAATATTTTTCTACCAAAATAATTTGAGATAAAGCACATATTTTACGTATTTATTTGAAGCTTTATTAAATACCTTAACATTCATCCAAGTGTTCTTGAAAGGTTTGTTGGGTCTCCACTCCATTAATAATATTCTGTTCAGTTTAATTTTATATCACCACAAGTGAAATGTCACCTTTACGTTTTGTTGTGCTCAATAGTTACTTTCTATTCAAGTGCACACATATACCATTTTGACAGTCCTTCACTAATTCACTGTTATCAAAATGTCACGATTTGTTTGATATGTAATTTAAATAGCAATGTAAAGAGTGAGCACTGTATCACTTTACATTAAGTTTTATTATGTGGTTAAATAGCCATTCAATTCTCAAAACACAGCCAAGCGTGTAATTACAAAACACTTATGGATATGTGATGTGAGTTTTGACAACAATGATACACAAAATAAATTAAAAAACACATACAGGGTAACATTTCATTTATGGTGAACAGCCATTACGGGTATGAAATGTATGGATAGCCACATGGGTCAAATGATGTTATTTTTTACCATAATGTTTTTGCAGTCTGAATTGTTTAATTCCTTTAGAAAAGTGCAAAATCTGCACTATTTTATATATGTTTTACTAATGTTATATATTATTAAAAGATTCATAAAACCACTTACAACAGATCCCTAAACTAAAGTGTTAACATTTATTCAAAAAAAAATCTGGCACAAAATACTTATAACGGGTTAATACTGTATGTCATTATTATTTTTATTTTCAGAATGTGTTTTTCTAAAGACGTGTTGCTTCTACCGGAGTATGCATTGCTTAATGGATATCCAAGATCCAGAGGAATCTAGTCCATTATTAACACGTTATAAAATGGGGATGAGGAATGTGTACTTCGCATAGGATTGTAATTATAATTAGTAATTGTAAATGTGCCTTTTTCTGTAAACTACCATTAACCAGATTTCAGAAATCCTATTTAGATCAAGACCATGTGTTTGGTTATTTAGGTTTTTTTTAGTACCACTTATCCTTACAAACACCTAATAGCAATGCACACATGGATTGTCAAGCAAGCTAAAATGATTACAATTGCAGAGACCAAGTATAGTAATATCCAAATACATTTCATATTTATGCCATGTCTTTAATGCACCATAATACTGTACATGCAGAAGGAACCACATTTTGCATGAATATCCCTACATGCAGATCCTTAATATAAACACAAAACCTCCAGAGATATTTTTAATTGACAATAATCCGGGTCATAAAATTTTACAGTCAATTCCCTCTAACATATAATTTCGTTCAAATGGGTTACATTCATGTTATCTATCCTTTACAACTGATTTCACAGCCCCTGACCTATTATTACTTAAAATGATCTGCGGATCATTTTAATGATCAGTTGTTAGATATATTTTTAGATGAATTAATGGTGTTATTTCCTTAGCTGCATTGGCCTGGTCACCCAGTTAAAAAAACAACTTTTTCTCAATGTTTGTTTTTTTGCCTGTTTGATTAAATTGATCGATTGAGTATACCTTGAAAGTGGTCAAGTTTTAATCAACCATAGTCATGGGTTTGCTCTGTCACCAAGCAGATTAAAATAAAGAACCCAAGTACATTGTTTGTTTTTGAAAATAGAATTGTATTCTGTTGAGCAAGCAACTTTGTTCAGCACCCCCTTTTGAGACAAATTAAAAATCAACTGGTAGTAACTAGTGTATACTGTATGAAAGCAGTGAAGGGCCTTTAATAATGCATCTTAATGAACATGAAAAAACACTTGTTTTTTTCTTTGCAACTGTTTTAAGAATATGGTTATTAGCACTTCAGTATGCTAACTTTATCTAAACAGGAATATGTTTGTTTTTCTTTTTTTCTCCAATCTGATGGTATATGTTTATACAGTTTGTTTGTGGAGATAAAAGACTGGTTAGTACAAAGGACAGGAGTGTGATGGCCTGATGGTCACTGAATCTGGTGGTTAGCCATTGTGGAATCACTCTGACCTTCACTAGTGGCTGAAAATAAACAGAGAAAGATAACTTTCTTCGGTTTTGTAGAACAGAGATTCAGCACATTTGCAACTCAAAGAATCAGTGAAAGTCTCAATGACAAATGAGAGGTAATGTCACGTTTGTGGCAAATGTAATTAGGTTTGCATTCGGTCACTAAATGACTCTCTTCTACTCTTTCTACTTTGTATCAATTCCTCAATTGTGTTCTTTTATAAGTATATACAGTATTAATATATGTGCAAACTTTACAAAAATCAATAATTATCTACCATGCCATGTACATTTATGTCACATAAATATTAAATTCCATAATAATGATAATTATTATACTTATGAACAAAAACTATTTCAGTACTTTTCTTCTGTGAGGTTTAAAAACTGAATATAATAAACTGTGTGAAACCTAACAGACCCATAAGGAAAAACTCTAGATGAATGTTAAAATGTTTTAATTCATTTCTCAATATATATTTAAGTGTAGAAGCTACTCTTCAGTTTAGTTGCCAACCATAGGCAAGAGCCAGCGTCATCTAGTGAACAACAACTCTGTTATGCCAACAGCACAAAAGGAAACTCGTTCCACAGTTGGTGTTCATTGCATGCTTTGGTGCTAACTAACATAACGATACTTTGGCTCATCTATGTAACACTGTTTCTTTGGCAGACTTAGCAGCAGTGTTTGCTTTATGTGTAAATTAATTGCAATATAAACTACTCAGAATGATTGCAAACATCATAACAAGGTAATATGAAGCTACTTATGTATTCATATTCAACATAATACAACCATGCAGGAGTCTGATGATGTATTGAATAAACAATGAAAAGTGTTGCATTAAAGAAATGATGTGTATTAACTATTCATCAAGATTGTGAGTTGTTTATGCCACCTAAATCATCCCTAATGTAATTGAAATATGTGTCCTGTAGATTACACATTTGTAAATGTCACATTTTTAATCTGGTGGCGTGGAGGTGGAGTTAGCTCTTTTGGATTTGTTGCCTTTGGTTTGACAAATCCATGTATTCTAAGTTTCAGAATTAAACAATTACTGTATACATAAAAGAAAGACAACCTTTTAAACTAAGTGACTGCATGTTTTTGCATGTTTCTTTTTGTGAACGTGTCTATTATTCTTCAACATTGTTTAAGGATGTACGCTAAAGTTTTACCTGATTACAAAACCATTTATTTCAGGACATTTTGTACAAAAGCCCTTCTTCAGCTGTGCAGAAAGAGAAGTAAACAGTGCAGTAAACATCTACGGAATTCTTACTACACAGCTGAGAGTTATTGTTTAATCATTTAAACCTTTTGTGTTCATTAAAAAAAATCATTTATATATATGTATTTTTAGATATATATATATATTAAATACTATTGTTCAATATTCTGCTCATAGAAATATTTGTTAAATTTGCATGCTCCTGTTTTTCAAAGGTGATGCAAGCTAAGTTGCCCCAGTGCTATCCTTCAATGACCCCACCCTCATCCAAATTAATCAATAGTGTTCTGGGACTTACCAGAACGTTGAATAAACTATTTGCTTAAAACTGTGGGGTTGCATAAATGCAGAGCAACAGGAGGAGCTGGTCTCAGAGGCTGTCTGTACTCCGAGTCCCGCTTTTATATGAATTGAATTTCTCACAGTAGTCCACTGTAAAATCACTAGTAGATATGCTGCAAATAATTTATTTAAAACAACTTTTTTGAAACATTATTCAGGTTACAGTTGTTTCTTCTGTTGAGATGGTAAGTTATTTTTTTTAACAGTTTGTTAGGATTCAGATGACAATTGTTCCAGACATTTATTGAATGTCGTTCAACAGCTTTGCTGTGTAATTAACTTCTATTTGTCAATCATTGCAAGTTTTCAATAATTTTTCAATATTTTTAGAAAGAATATTAATTTAATATACCACTGTTTATATTGTCAAAATATGTATAGTATGGGGATATCTATTACTTATATTAGACTACCAGTATTTGATTTTACAAAACTGAATTAACTAAGAATACTCAATTAAATTTGTGCCATACAGTAATTACTATCCAAAATACCTCCAAGGTATGGATTATATTAGCACTTCTGTTATGATAGTTTATTTCCAGGAAGTTTATTTCACTCCAGTGGTTTTATGGGAAAGTCCCTAACTAGAATAACTCAAAGCTTGTGTCACTGAGTGTCTGCAACAGGTAACAAAAGAATGAGGATAGTCTTGTTAAACATAATTGTTTTCCTCTGAAAATATACTGTATATTATAGTGTACACTGATGTTTTCAAACACACTCAACAAAACTGTTTGTGTTAAAGGATATATATATATATATATATATATATATATATATATATATATATATATATATATATATATATATATATATATATATATATATATAACATCTGATAATTTTCTGTTTCATTTTATTTGTTTTAATTTTTTATAATTTACCTAACAAACAGTAACATTAAGACATAAGAAAATTAGAACCTATTTAAATTTACAAATGATCTTTTTTTAAGCAATTGTTAAGACAGTACATTAATTAAGACCTCAAGAATTTTATGTTATAAGACCAAACTAACTATATCTGCCAGCTCTTTCTCCAATTCTCTTTTGAACTCACCAACAGATTATAAGCAACTCTTATGAACAGAGCTGAGTGACACACTGTAAAGTCACAACCATCTTCTCGGCAAAAGAAGCCTGACTCTTATGGCATAGCAGACTGTGCATTGATCTCTGAACTGGGACAGCGGTGTTCAAGCCACAGTCACTATCTCATTATAATACTTTGGTAACTGATGTGCCTTTACAGTGGATCCAGGCAGCAAATGCAACTTTAATCCAGTCAACTAATTCAGTTTGTAAAAAGCTAAGTCAAGCACTTCATGAAACGTTTTGGATTAACACTGTAACCAGTTCCCTCCACCCATTACCTTTGAAAATACTTCTAAATTTGTGGTTTGCTTTCTTAATTTTCTACTGATGTGCATTTGTTTTAAAATACCCCACCTGCTTTAACAATCACAGAGAACGCTGTCTCCATGGTTAAAAAGAATATATTTTTTGTCAACCGAAGTGTGCTTCAGTGATTTAACATAAAAAGCCAGTTTCCCCATGTTTGCGTCTTTCCTTGTAGGCCTGTACAAACATGATTGCCCCATAATAACACCACCTGTTAGGAGAAGCAGAACTTGAACAGCTGGGAGTTCACCCACACTTGCTGTCTGTCAGTGTGCTTGTGGGTTAAACAACATGGGATAACTTGAGTTCTGTGTTTCTTCAATTCAGACAAACCTATTATGTTACAGTTTGTAATTTACCTAAATCCAACAGTGTGTATTGAATAGGGTATTTTTTTTTGTTTTTTTGGACTAAATATCAATATAATTCTAAAATTGTCTGGATATGAGAAGCTGGAAGTTACACACAGACTGTACTCTTGATGTGAACTACTAGTGTACACTGATACCTGCCCCAGCTCTACCAAACTATTAATAGGACCCCTGAGTGAAAGTCCACAGATGTTGGTTTGGACACTTGCCATGTCACCCTATAAAAATGTACTTGCATTGGAAATGCCAGGGTTGACTCCAACAACTGAAAAATTTGTCAAATTTAAAGAAACATTGCATTGAAACCGTTGCTTTGTCTTATTTAAAAATTATTATTATTATTATTATTATTATTATTATTATTATTATTATTATTATTATTATTATTATTAGTAGTAGTAATAATAGTAGTTGTAGTAATTTTATTCATTATATATATATATGTTTTTTTTTGTTATAATGTTATATATTATATTATATATTGTACATAACAGTCTACTGTATTTGTTTCCCCACTTTTCACAGACTCCCCCACAGCTTCATCTGCCAGAGCTGTGGAGTGTGACAATGGTGTTTGTGTCAAGTGCTATCAAACGCCATTATCACACTAAATAGCTATGACCAGAAACTAACGCCTGACCATGAATTCAGAGGGATTCACCTCTGCTGCAACAACACTTCTTTGTGTGTTCATGTAGCTTTTTTTTCTCTCCATTTGTAACTTTGACACTACAAACTCCTGTGACAGCTTGTGGCCATTTGGGAACTTTTTGAACAAAGAGACACACAAGAATTGGCTTCTGTTTAATGACAAACTAAGTACAGCTTCCTGATCTGACATGTCAAGGTGTTTACTGTCAGTGTTCTAAAATGCTCATGCATTTTCTCTTTATTGCATATCATCGGGTCATGTATTACATGCAAACTCTAGGCAAACATATTGGTAATTTCATGATACAACCTGTTCTGTATAAAATGTTTTCACACAGTAAACCCCAGGGTTGTTATTGGGTGGTTATTTTCCCCTGTTTTTACATATAAAATATACAAATAAAAATGAAGATTACAAAATGTGCTCTTGCTATATAATATAATACAGGCTAAACTGGTCAAAGAGACTGGCATTATGGTTAGAGTATATTTGACAGCAGAAGTCTGCCACAGCTACTGTGTCTACATATAGGTAAAACCACTGCTCTGAGGAGGACATTTCTTCAGTAAACAAGAAAGAGGCTCAAACTCCAGTCCTCAAGGGTTGCAGGGTCTTCTGGTTTTCATTCCAACTTAACCTCTCAATTAACATAATTTATATAATTACTTGTTCAATTGGAAATGCTTAATATGTTTTCAAGGTCTTTTACAGTTGATGACTTAAAGAAATGCACTTGATTCAAGGTACACAACCTATGAAAGATTTTGAGACCTGGGGAGAACTGGTAAATTTGTCCCAATTAATGAAATAATTAGGTGCATGAAGTAATTTAGAGCTTGGGTGGAACGAAAGCCAGAAGACACTGCGGCCCTCCAAGGACTGAGTTTGACACCCCTGCGTCTAACATATTTAATTTGCTTTAATTTCAAGTTATTTTACTGTTTTTATTCTGTTTCTTTATTGGTGTATGTGGCAAAGTGGCTTACAGTGTACAGGTGCAGGAGTGATGTGTTGTGTAATCAGGAGACAGACAATTGTAATCCACTCAGAACTGTTTTTTAAATATAATCCTGGTCTGGTGACAAAACAATAATTCCAGGCAATTCACAACAATGTGTAATGCACTGGAATAAATAAACAGGTTGCAGTCCCAAATAATAAACACAGTCAATAGTACACGCACAATACACAAACACGGTCACCATTCCTGGGTGAGTGCTGTAGTGCTCGTGGTGCAAAATACAATTAATCGTGGTAACAAGTGAAGTGCTGTCCAGGTTTGTGCTGGCCTCTGGTGACAGCTCCGGACATGTTTAGCCGTCTACTAAATAACAAGTAACAGTTAGAGACAAGACAAGACAAAACAAACAAAACGATTTTATGTTTTTGTCTTTGTATTCTTACAGTACAGTGTTCATTAATTAACTTTAACATACAGTACATACAAAAAAAATGGCAGAACAATAAATGACTGTCTACAGCTGTCAATATCAATACCATACACTAGAAGTTGCTAGAAATCACACGTGCTTGCCCTGATTGCACTGGATTGGCAGCTGAAATAGCGGTCAACCTGGAAAACAGATAATCAGTAAAAGGGCATATATGTTTAAACAGCTGATTGCTCACAAATAGAAACCAGCTCTATTCTGCACGAGGTGGGAAACCTCTTGCAAATAGTCATCCATAACTGCATCCTCTAACTGCAAAACAGATTCTGATGACAATAAATGTGAAGCATACTTTTGAAAAAATATGCACTCCTGTATTTTGAAAAGGGAATTCATGGAGTTCTGTACAGTAGTTATTCCACAAGTGAGGATAACTAATGAGCCTTTGTGAATTATTCAGTTTATATAACAAATCTAAGACAAAAAAATGTAGTTTTAGTTTAAACCTAGAAAAACAGCTGAATTATGTGAATAACTTTCCTTAGATTGGGGTCCTGGAGTGCCATAGACACTTCTGGTTTTTGTTTTACCCAAGCCCTAATTGATTCAATGATTGGCTTAATTGGTCAGAATTACCATGTTTTCCAGGTATTTAGCAATTGATGATTAAGCGATACCTTCAAAACCTGCAGGACTGTGGCACTCCAGGACCAGGGTTGCCTACCCCTGCCTTAGATCAAACTCTGCATCTGCTTAGCAACGCAGCAACATTTGGAACAGTGTGATTCACCTATTTTTTCTGTCATAGGATTTGAATAAATGCAGAATACTGTAGATTCCAAAAAGAGATCAGCTAAAAATAAAGAAATACATACTCTACAGCAGGGTCTCCAATCCTGGTCCTGGATGGCTGGTGTCCATTCTGGTTTTTGTTCCAACTGTACCCTAAATTACTTAATTGGAACAATTAAGTGCTTATTGGACGCTTAATTGGTCCAATTAAGCAATTTAGGGTACAGTTGGAACAAAAACCAGGTGGGACACCAGCCCTTCAGGGCCAGGATTGGAGACCCCTGCTCTACAGTGTTGATTGTAAAAAATAAAAAAAAGTTATTTAGTGTTCTACTGAGGTAGAGGTAGGGTTGTCACCTTTTCCACAGACCAAACCCGGACATATTTCTCAGTCAGCATTGGTCTATCAAAACTGCAGTATACTATAATACATCTTAACACAATTAAGCGAGTTGGTGATTCCCAGTCCTTACATAAAATATGCCAGAATCACTGTCGAGCTCTCTTAAGGTGTCGTGGGCTAGTTGACGAAACACCAAGGATGGAAGGTGCCCACTTGAAGTCCCCAGAGAAGTACCCTACTCAGCTCAGTCCAGACGGTTGTCATGCTGATGCGCTAGGGAGGCCACACTGTGGTTGATCCCTGGAGCCAGCATTGCAGCCGTTGTGTGTGCTGATGCACTGGAGAGGCAAAATAGGCTGATCCCTGGAGCCAGCATTGTACTTCAGCCATCAACACCAGGCAGAAGGATATCTACATCATCAGATGGAAAGAAATGCAGATGGATCGCATTAGTTTACAGTAAAAGAAGCTATGTCTTAGCTGGTGCTTATCTTGGCAAGAGCTGAGTTCAATATCAGCATGAAGTTTTAACAACTACTCTCATGTAATGGAAATCAATCAAATCATGCCTTTACTGTTAACAGAATGCATTATGCTACATTAATTATTTTACTGAACATATTTAAATGCACAATAATTGCAAACAGCATCAATATACCTGTAAATTTTACAGGTAATCTACAGATTCTAGATACTTCAGAGAACGAAAGTTTATTTTTTTACCCCTGTAGAAAGTTATGATGCTCTTATACCAAATATGTCCTATACATTGTTTTAATTGTCTATTTAACGAGAGATGTTAAACATTTATATATGAACATAGAAATACTGTATATAATTCATATTAGTACTGTATATTGTAATGGGCAGCAGTGTGGAGTAGTGGTTAGGGCTCTGGACTCTTGACCTGTGGGTTCAATCCCAGATGGGGACACTGCTGCTGTACCCTTGAGCAAGGTACTTTACCTAGATTGCTCCAGTAAAACCCAACTGTATAAATGGGTCATTGTATGTAAAGTATTTTAAACTGCATTTTCTGAGTCTGGGTTTGCTATTCGTGCCGTTGACCAGCCTTGACCGCCTGCCACTTTACCTCAGTAAACATAAAACAAAACAGATATTTTGGCAACACTTGTATCATGATGATTTAAGGCATGAATGCATTTAGTAAACAGCATCACTTTTTATTTCTTAATAATGTATGTAAATAATGCGCTGATATTTTGTTGCGAAAATAAACCAAACATGTTCATGCATTTTACAAAAGCACAAATCTTTGAGTGACAGAAACACATGTCCTGCTGTGGCTCTATACACTCCAGGATACACTTCAAAATCACATTGTAGTTACCAATACATGTTAATTGCAATAGCATCCTAGAGAAATACTTACTCCTCTTCACGTATTTAAGTGGGATGTCCTTTAGTATGTTTATACATCATTAAATGTCATGCAAGCCTAAGCGATCCAGGCCAAAACATAACCTAAGAAAGCATTTAAAAATGTCATCATACAAAAAAAAACCTGTTTGGATTATAATAGCATTAAAATCATCTGCAGAGATCATTAAATCATTACCTGTACTGTAGATAATTGACCTTATCTTTCGTTAAGTGCCTCCAGCTTGAGACACCTGAGAGTCACCATGGTTAATTCATCTAGGTAGTGACCGATGTGTTGAACACTAATACTTAATTGCAAACTTAGTGATGCTCAAAAGCATTATACAGTATAGCATTATATTTATTGGAATTTATGCTTACATGCATCACAATGTCAATACTACCACTGTTTCTGTAATTCCATTACATAGTTTAATAGAACAGTATTTTTGTTTTTACATCATAATGAACCTATTTTAGCACAAACGCCAGCCCAGAGCTTGAAACAACAACATTATGTTATAAACTACCATAGGCATTTACTCATGTAAAGCATGTCTATTAGCTTAAAGGCCTGCATAAACAGTCACATCAAAAAGTAGAAAAAAACATGACCATCCATTTAAATACATGTTAAAACATGCTTTATTAAGATTTACGTAACATCATCCATTAAGTAGAAATACATATAAACTATTTCATATTTTCATTTATTTCATTTGTAAATGTCATTACTACCATTTATCACTTGTTCTATAATGTATTATAATAAACAACTAATCTATAAGCATATATACTGTGTTAATAAACTATTTATAAAGGACACATTAATATGAAGTGTTATTGATATGCTACATAGACACAGAACAATACATTTTAGCAGCACTGAATCTTAAATAATTCAATAAATAACAATACGTGAGTATACCATAAGTCCAGTAAAACACTGTATTTTTTTTGTAAAGAAATGAGTCCAGTCTAGTTTATTGCTGTCAACTCTGCTCTAAAGCCTCAAAATAAGGCATATTATATTAAGACTTTGCACAGGGGAAACACAGAAGAGGTTTTTTTAACCATTGGATATTATTCTCTTTTTATTAAAACTATTTAAAACAGTCTTAATATTTTTTGAATGGGGCCCAATGAAACCAGTGCCTTGTTTACCCTTATTAAATTGTGTTGAAATGTCCCTTCATTTAAGTTATATATCCCAGTTACTATTACAGCACTTTGGGACTTTAGCTTTATAAACTAAACATCTGGATATTTTGTATGGAAAAAAATTATAATAATGATGATAATCTGTACAACGCACAAGCATCCATTCATCAATTCCTGTCTTTTACTAGTGCCTAAAAAATCAATACCTGGTTGCAGATATTTATTTACATTTTTGAAAGCAAACAAACCAACAGAAAAAATACCAATCTGGTAGCAAGCCCACATTGTGGTAATATAATATTGAAACATTTCTGTTTCATCACATACATAATTCATATTCAAAGATTATGAAGTATTCACAGACTGCCTGGCTTTGCAGTGCTTATGCCTGCCTAGATAATTTCTGTACTGTATCTGCTGTGTTATATTCAAGGTAAGTGAAGCACTCAAGTTGTGGAATTCCAGTCCTGTTCAGAGGTTTTTTTCTTTTCTGAATGCTGGTATATGTAACAGTCATCAATTCCTAATATATTATCGTCTTATAGTCTTATAATGTCACATTTATGCTTCTATAATATGTCAGCACTGCCAGTTTATGTTTTGCTCTTGGTGTGAGACAAAATACCATTTTCTTTGAGCTTGGCTGTCCCTCGCTTTCACTGGTGCTGTCTTTCTGGGCTTTGGTTGGCTGCTTTGCAATGACTTCAAGCCCAACATTTCACAGAATTTATTGCACTGGTGGAGAGCGTTAAACTGATCAATGAAGGAAGATTGCACAGTTCCTTTGAACCCCTTGTACCTGAAAATTATAATGGAAAATTATCAGTAACAGAGGGGAAGCATTTTTAAGTTTTATTTTCAGAAATTAATTTAGCGTTATATAGTAAATTATATATGTATAAGGTATTGTCTTATTTATTGTATAGCAATTTATTGTTTAAAGTACTTCATGTAACAGTGGTCAAATAAATAAACAAATGAATAAATAAATACACAAATACATAAATACATAAATAGATAAATAAAAATCCACACGTCAACATCCATTATGCCCATGAAGGTAAACTACACACCAGGCCGTTTCTTATTTCTAACCCAAACAGTGCCAAATAAACCTAACCATTCGCATCCTCTCATTCTGAACTCACCCTTTGCCACAGGTTGCTATTCCAACATCAGTTAACTTCATGCCCACACCTGCAAAAGAAACAGAACTGTCAATGTGATGAGTTTACAGTCGAGCAAACATTCTTCTTAAGAAAACAAAAGGTGTTTGTATCTACTGTACACCATGTGAATAGGACCACCTTGCAAATCAGTGACTAGGAGGTTCCGTCTGTCTTCTTGTAGACCCAGTGCTGGAAGGTACAGCATTTCTGTCCAGCATCGGACTCTCTTCTCATCATATTCATCTCCTTGCCATCCTTCACAGAATATTTCACAAAGTCTCCAACCAGTTCCTCTTCCAGGGTTGCATATGGGATGTTGTTGGCAGGACGATGGATAAGGTAGACAGGAATTATTCTGAAATGAAATCAGTATATATTTTAATGAGTTTAAAAGCTACATAGAATAGAGGGCTCTATACACAAAGCTTTAGGTCTTTTGATGAATTAAGCCATTAATGCATAAAATAGGATGATTTTCATCTGCTGTTTCTATTCCCATTTAATACTGCAGTTTGATAAAGGTACCATACCAATGCCTTTCATGTATGAGTCTGTCTATTACCATGGCAACACCTCCTGCTTTCCCTGTTAAATCCTTTTTT
This sequence comes from Acipenser oxyrinchus oxyrinchus, assembly GCA_030684275.1. Taxonomy (NCBI): domain Eukaryota; kingdom Metazoa; phylum Chordata; class Actinopteri; order Acipenseriformes; family Acipenseridae; genus Acipenser; species Acipenser oxyrinchus. Next base: position 78,317,235 of record CM060247.1, on the reverse strand, counting down.
ATATCTGTAATTGTTTTCTGACAGAATATATTATGCAGTAAAGGGTTATATACAATTATGAATGTCTGAAACAACCATCCAAGGTGATTATTTTCAGCCTAGTCCCCAGAACAATGGTATCCAGTATGAAGCTTTAATGAGTTGCAGTGATGTCACTTCAGGCAGCACCAGTTTTACAGTGCTGTATATGCCAAGGCGTTTACATGCACAAGTCATGACAGTTTTCCTCAAATCGTGTTTGACATACTTTTCAGGAAATGTGTTGCTATGCAGTTCTGATTTAGGAAAAAAAATCGTCCGTACCAATGCAGATTACTCCATTCATAATAATTTAGGGAGGGGTGATTTAAATGTCGGTGTCTGCTTACTAAGTAGAATAAATGAAAAATAAAAAAATTAAAAAAAACTCTGAATATCGTGCTTCATGCGTTGCCATGAAGATAAAATAATTTAACAAGAGAAATTAATTCAGGTGTTGTCACGCACATTCTAAATGATACCGCGCATTAGGTACTTATCTGGTTACCTTTCCAACACACACACACACACACACACAACATTATATAAAATATAATTTCTACTCAGTACAAGTTTTACTACTTAGAATTTATATTTGTGTGTGTGTGCTTGTGGAACACCTAAAAGTTACATTTCATTAACACTAGAACCGCCTTTATTGGCTACATGTTTTTATTTTGAATATAACCTACAATATTCAATTTTTATTTTTATAGACAAGCCTGTTGTTATCTCTACTGGACCTGGCAGCCATCAATTCCTTCGTTTTGTACAAGGAATGCACCAGGGAAAATATCAGTAGGAGAGATTTCATCTTGAAGCTAGCCACAGTGCTTCAGCAGAAAACTGCAAAGCTGCAGGCTGCAGCAGCTCAACCTGGATTCTGTGCTGCGAGTGACACACACGCAAGAGAAATCATATGTTACTTTTGTTTTAGATTAAAAACTACCTTTGTTTTGTATGTACATGAACCTGTTTACACCTGTTTACACACTAGTTTCTTTTGAAATGTTTATTTTGTTGTAGTTTTTCATTTTTTGAAGTAGTGGTTTATATGTGGTAAGTTAGAAAATAACAGCTTTTCTGTTGAATTGTTCATTTAAATACAGCGTTTCGGCTGTGCAGATGTTTGATGCTTGAATAAAACTTTTGAGTTGTATCCGATAGTTTGTCTTTCACTTTAATATTGATGATGTTTAAAATGTACTGTGATAATGCCGTTGGCGGTTGTAGGTATGAGTATGGTTCTAGTGTTGAAGTAGTCCAGAAATGTAGTTCTAGTGTTGAAGTGGTCTAGAAATGTACATTTTGTGTGTCTGTGTTGGGGGTATGTTTAGTACGGCATTTCTGATGGAGATTACGTGATATTAAGTCAGAAGAACGGTATTTTGACTACTGAAATCTCGAGAGCCACAAGCAAGATTCCTGCTCCAGTTTACATGGGTTTTACAGCTATTTTTATCGTGAGAAAGCGATTGATCCCTGCCCTTAAAGTCACCCTGCCAAAAGGACATCCTTTTGCTGTTTCAGGATGTATTCGGCGTGACAACATCACACAGTCATGACTGTAGAGTCGATTTTCACGTGCATGTAAACCAAGCCTATGAGAATCGCTGACAGATTACAAGTAAGTGAGAATTCATCCAAGAACATGTCACTTGTTATTGGAAGTTTGAGTGAAGACTGAAAACAGCTGAACTGGTTGGATATTTTTGGAACAAATAGCTATACACAGTTGTTTGTACCTGTCACACACAAATCAATATGAATAGTTGCTGTATCTAGTAAAATATACCCTACTCTGGTTTCTGGAGGTCTGTAACAATCTGCATGCACTGCCTTCACATTTTTGCCTTTCAATTTTAATGTCATTCCTGATTTAGTGTACATAGTGCCTTTTTATAAAAGAACATTAACATACGATAAGTATTTAATTAACCTAATTTGTTTCTCCACAAACTATGAAATATGTTACTGTTTTTTGCAGTGCAGTTATTTTAAAAAAAAATGATGCCATTGAATGAAGTACAGATTTGCAAAATGTGTGCAGATATTTAAACTGTTTTCTTTTTTGAACACCGTTGAGAGAATGTAATCTATCAATTTTAAAATTATTCTTATAGGGATTAATGATAAGGGCAACTAGTAAGACTGGTTGGTGATAATTCAAATGTAAACCACAATCACGGTATAGGCAAATTACAACACTCTTTGGAAACGTACCTTTAAAGTGAACTTAAATAAAATAGCTACCTGTAAGATTTGACTTACTCTGGCACATCTCCAAAAGCTTTGGTACATTTTATGTCAGCTCTATATTCTTTAATGTATTCTCTTGCTGTGTTTTGTACATGGCACTCCTACAACAACAAAAAAATACATAAATAAATTGAAAAGTATTGAAGACCAGGGACCAGCTTATTAATCTTTTAGATCCAGCACTGTTATGAGACCAATAAACAATGTCACCGTCAACATGAAGCAGAAACTATTTGTAGTTCTATTACAATTATATATATATATATATATATATATATATATATATATATATATATATATATATATATATATATATATATATATATATATATATATATGGACTGGAAGACCCAAAAAGCTGTCTAATAAGGATAAGCAATACTTGAAGATAATATCCTTAAGGAATAGAGAGAAGACAAGCATTGAATCAAATCAACAGTATGAAGATCACTCTTGAAATCAGGACTTAAAGGATGTGTTGCAGTAATAATACCTCTGTTAAGAAAGGGGAACAATACTAAAAGGCTAAAATATGCACAAGAATGCAGAAATTGGACTATGGAACAAAGGTCAAAGGTGCTTTGGACTGTTGATGGATGGACAATGACACCTGCTGTGCCTTCTGCCAGTTCTGTTGTCAATTCAACGCTTGTCTTCTTTCTATTCCTTAAGGATATTATCTTCAAGTATTGCTCATCCTTGTTAGACAGCTTTTTGGGTCTTCCAGTCTTGGGTTTGTCAATTACCGATGACGTCTCTCTGTACTTGTTGATTATGCTTCGGATACCACACCTTGAAAATCGAGTGATGCGAGCTATTTCACTCAATGTTTTTCCTGCTTTATGCAAGTCAAGGTTGTTATAATAGTAGAAAACATCAACGGAAGCTTTGAGTAAATTGTTGATGCTCATAATGCATCAGAGTAGAAAATGCATATATATATATATATATATATATATATATATATATATATATATATATATATACAGTACTGTGCAAAAGATTTAGGCAGGTGTGAAAAATGCTGTAAAGTAAGAATGCTTTCAAAAATAGACATGTTAATAGATTATATTTATCAATTAACTAAATGCAAAGTGAGTGAACAGAAGAAAAATCTAAATCAAATCCATATTTGGTGTGACCACCCTTTGCCTTCAAAACAGCATCAATTCTTCTAGGTATACTTGCACAAAGTCAGGATTTTGTAGGCATATAGTCAGGTGTATGATTAAACAATTATACCAAACAGGTGCTAATGATCATCAATTCAATATGTAGGTTGAAACACAATCATTAACTGAAACAGAAACAGCTGTGTAGGAGGAATAAAACTGGGTGAGGAACAGCCAAACTCAGCTAACAAGGTGAGGTTGCTGAAGACAGTTTACTGTCAAAAGTCATACACCATGGCAAGACTGAGCACAGCAACAAGACACAAGGTAGTTATACTGCATCAGCAAGGTCTCTCCCAGGCAGAAATTTCAAGGCAGACAGGGGTTTCCAGATGTGCTGTCCAAGCTCTTTTGAAGAAGCACAAAGAAACGGGCAACGTTGAGGACCGTAGACGCAGTGGTCGGCCAAGGAAACTTACTGCAGCAGATGAAAGACACATCATGCTTACTTCCCTTATGATCGGAAGATGTCCAGCAGTGCCATCAGCTCAGAACTGGCAGAAAACAGTGGGACCCTGGTACACCCATCTACTGTCCGAGAAGTCTGGTCAGAAGTGGCCTTCATGGAAGACTTGCGGCCAAAAGCCATACCTCCGACGTGGAAACAAGGCCAAGCGACTCAACTATGCATGAAAACACAGGAACTGGGGTGCAGAAAAATGGCAACAGGTGCTCTGGACTGATGAGTCAAAATTTGAAATATTTGGCTGTAGCAGAAGGCAGTTTGTTGCGCGAAGGGCTGGAGAGCGTACACGAATGAGTGTCTGCAGGCAACAGTGAAGCATGGTGGAGGTTCCTTGCAAGTTTGGGGCTGCATTTCTGCAAATGGAGTTGGGGATTTGGTCAGAATTAATGGTCTCCTCAATGCTGAGAAGTACAGGCAGATATTTATCCATCATGCAATACCATCAGGAGGCATCTGATTGGCTAAATTTATTCTGCAGCATGACAATGACCCCAAACATACAGCGAAAGTCATTAAGAACTATCTTCAGCGTAAGAAGAACAAGGAGACCTGGAAGTGATGGTATGGCCCCACAGAGCCCTGATCTCAACATTATCGAAGTCTGTCTGGGATTACATGAAGAGAGAAGCAACTGAGGCTGCCTAAATCCACAGAAGAACTGTGGTTAGTTCTCCAAGATGTTTGGGCCAACCTACCTGCCGAGTTCCTTCAAAAACTGTGTGCAAGTGTACCTAGAAGAACTGATGCTTGATGCTGTTTTGAAGGCAAAGGGTGGTCACATCAGATATGGATTTGATTTTTCTGTTCACTCACTTTGCATTTAGTTAATTGATAAATATAATCAAATTTTGCAGCATTCAGTACTGCATATGTATATATATATATATATATGTGTATATATATATATATATACTTATATATATTCATTACCTTCCTAGAAAAAAAAAACCTATTACAACAGTGTTTGTTGTATATTTACCAAATATAAAACACATTGATTGGATTATAGGCCCTATTCACAATTGTTTTCTATAATATAAAGTCTGAAATAAATAAAAATAAATAAATAAATAAATAAATAAATCGATATAAGGGAAAAATTAAGGGCTACATTCTCAAAGCTATTTACTTCAATTTATCATCAGCACAAATATTTTCAGAAAGGAGAAACACACCTAGTAAAGTTACAAAACCAGAAATAAACAACTCAGACTTTTAATTCAGGGACTTGAATGAAGCATTAAGTTGTTTCTTATTCATTTTACACATTTAATTGGTGCTTTTTCCATTTAGAAAAAAATGTGCTAATGACGATTTGGAGTAAATGGCTTTAAGAATCTAACCCTAAATATTTAAGTACATTATATATTTTCATAACAATTATTATTTTGAGTTAAGGGAACTCAAAAGCAAGTTGTAGTTACCTGTACTGCTAAGTTGTAGTTCTTCTGAATGAGCTCATCATTAGTTTTGGTCCCATAGGCAATTGCGTTATGGACTTTGAGGACACAAGTGTGCCCTGAGTTAAACACTGGCATCAAGCCACTGATGACCTTTGTTCGGAAAGCTTTCCGGTGCATTCCTTCCCCAAAGTGCTGCTCTTCTGTAACAATGCTGGCAAGCAGATCATCTCCGAAATATTGGTCCCTCAAAAAATCTTCTCTGAACATCAGCTGTGCACATTTAATTTCTTCCCCACCTGTTTTAAATTATAAAACAGAATTGAAAGAGTCACCAACATGTTTCATTACCTGCATTACTTTACCTCAGGCTGTTGATAGTATTTCAGTGTTTGCAGTTTTCTTGCCAGAATATTGAATTGTTTGCAGGAATTTGCCATGCAGGGGAATGTACTTAAATTCATATGCTTTTTATAGCAGATGCTTTGCTCAATCACAAGCACAACTCTTCAAGTTCAGCTGTCTAGAAGGGATTCCTTTACCTACAGCTGCATTCTGCTCCCTGTAGCATATGATGGGACTTATGACATGCACTTATGAGGGCAGACAATATCCACATATACAAAGCAGCATCTGCAGGAATTTGGAGATGGAATAGCTTGTTTCAGAGTAGCTGGGATGTCTTTGTTTAGAGTAGTAGGTTCATTCTTTATAAGAAAATTGCTTTTTAGAATGATGCTTCTCCATATTTGTAGATGAATATTTAAATGAACAGTCAAATTTAACCAAGGTGATTAGTCAAGAGAATAGAGTAGTAAGCAGTGGTGTTCCAAAAAATATGACGTTATTATGTCCCCACTTGTTGCTACAACTGTTTAAATAATGTATCTGTAATTTTTCTTTTCGTTGTTAACATCCTGACAACTTTTTACACTTATAACTTGAAAGTCTATTTCAAAGCTTTTTTTCAAAGTGGCTGCTCTAATGCACTGGGGTTTAGAGCTGTTCTCTAAATTACTACAGGATTTAAAAAAAAAAAAAAAAACATAACAAGTGCTCTGGATTTTCAGTTTAGTACCACATCATTGCTACACGTATTGCTACGTTACCTGTTTGACAATGTAGTCAATAATTCTTACACTATAAGTGCACTAGAGCAGCCATTTCAAAAACACCTTTGAAGATGATGTGTAAAAAGTTGTCAGGATGTTAACAATGAAAAGAAAAATTCCAGGTACGTTATTTAAACAGTTGTAGCAACACGTGGGGACATGTAACACTATTTTTCGGAACCTTGCTACTTACTCTTTAAGAAAAGGTTTGATTTTAAATAAAGCACATGCATGCTACATAATAGGAGCTGGCTTACCTTCAAGGTCTTGCTTACTAATTAGTTCATTCAGTGCTAGAAAAGAATGAAAAGGCAAATCAGGTGTAAATTTTAATGTACAATTTGCATGAAGAGAAAGAAGGGAAAAATAATATTGCTTAGTTTTTCACCTTCTGAGGTCAGTCTGAATTCAGATGACATCTTCCCATTGGGATTCTTCAGCTTGCACTGATACATCCCCTGATCTTTAATTGTAGCTTGAACAATGGCCAGGGAATCTGGGCTGTCATCACCTGCACTGCAAACAAATAAACAGGCATCTCATCAGACAAACTGTTTTGCCTTCTGAACCTACTGTAGTAGTGTAATTCCTAAAACACATTTGACTATTGATTTACTTGTGTTTTATATTCGATTAGAAGACATTTTTGTCAGTCTGCTCCAGTATCAACACAACAGACAAATACTCCCTTGTGTGGCTGCAATGTGTTTATGTTTCAAATACTGTGAACACATACAAAATAAAACTGGATTATGTATAGTGGACAATAGGTTTTATGAAACGGTGGACAGTTGAAAAACAGATCTCCTGAGATATAGTAGCAGTGACATTAACACTACAAATAATATACTCCCAGTTAGCTTTCAACCTCCTGCTTCTTGTACAATTTCACAAAAAGTGAAGTTAAAGGCTCCCACAGTTGTAAATCAGTGGCAGGTTTTAAATCGGGATCAAGATCTAAATTAACATCTACTGCTTACCTTCTCTGTACTTTGGCCAACACCACCCCATCTTTAGACCATGTGATAGTTGAGTCTGCGTAGATGTCACCAAACTGGCACCAGAGTTTGACGTTTCCAGAAATATCTGGAAAGGTTTCTGCATGGATGTGCTGAAGAACTTTGGGCACTACAAGAAAAAGAGTTTTCATCACTTCAACGAGTGATAAAACAGGGCCAGCTTACAGTCAACTACAAATGCTAAACAATAGGGATGTTGCATAAATCACCTTTTACTTTGCACTTCAAAACCAATTATGGGAATTTCTAGTTTTCTCCACAGTTAAAAAAAACAAAAATGAATTTTGCATCTTTGTCATTTTACTGATTCTGTAATAGTATGTTAGTCGATTAAGCATTTACACCAAAAGTATGACAATAATCCTTTGGCTATTGTGCAATTGGATATGAAGACCTTCTATTTGATGCTAACTCTTATACTGTTATTTACCTCCAGTCTCGTTACTGTATCTCCCATGATTTAAGTAAACAGGAAATTATATAAAGTTGAATTATTTTAAAGATTTTCATGTTACTTACTGTAACATATATTTTATCCAGTAAGTGTAATAAATAGCACAATATAAGGTAGGATAATTTAACTTATTTTATTTTATAGTGGGTTAATACACTAAGGAATAGCCCCAAACTATCAGTAGGCATATGCAAAACTCACTATGCAAATATCACTTCTTGAGACTGAGGAACTAATAGTCAGGAGGAAAAATGTTCTATTTGTTTTTTGACCTTACCTTTGTTTTCCTCCTTTATGGGATGTTTCTTTTTGTGCGGCTCATTATGATTCCTTTTTGGAGTCTCCTGCCCAGTAGCTCTTTGGCCTTCCTTCTTCTTTAGCCCAAGATGTTCGATTTCTCCTAAATGCTGCTTGTGTTGCTTTGCTTCCACAGATGCACCCTTGGTTCTTTCACCTGACAAACGCATGCGTTTGGTTATCTCTTCCCTCTGCTGGTGCACTTCAGTAGCTGATTGTGTTTCCTCTGGTGCAGAGTGCTTGCCAGACTTGTCTGGAGAAGTAATTTTTCTTCTAGCACTGAGTGGGAGCTCTTTGGCAGTTGAATGTTTGTGTTCATTATCTTTAACCGGATTCCCCTTTCTAGGGTTGGATGAAGCAGCTGGTGTAGGATTTTCAAGGTTTTTCTTGCTCAACAGTAATTGTTTTGCCCTGAAAGCTGCATCTTTCTCCTTTGAACCCCCTGTATTGTTATTACTGTCTTTATCCATAAAGGGAGATTTTTGATCTTTAGGGACTTTTTTCGGGGATTCTACGCCTTTTACTTGCTGCACATTTTTTATTTGTCCACCACAAGACTTACTGGTGTTTTGCTCTTTCCCCTGCTGTTTTGAAGTTCCAGTTTTCATTCTGTCTGTATTTTGTGTTACAGATTTCCCATTGAAGGCTTTACTATGTGATTTAAGAATTACAGATGACTCACTGGTTTTCTCGGCCTGTTGCAAGACTGTTTGTTCAACAGAGTGATTCATCTTTTCTGAAGGCACAACATTAGACTTTTCTAAGCCTACTGTCACCAAATTAGCTACCGCATGCTCTGGCACTGATGCACACATCATTGACAAATCCACTGTCTCCAGTATGGCAGTTTGTGGGACAGTTGTATCAATCTCTATGAACGATAAGTGAGCAGACTTTATCTGATTGCTGACCTTTTCATCTGTAATTACCATCACATTATTTTCATTTTGTTCGGGCACTGGCTTCCAAATTGTACACGATTCTAGGGTTTCTTTTGGGAGCTGTATAACACTTTGTTGATCAGTTGCAATGACTTCCTGTAAGATTAAATCCCCAGGTATACATCTAAAGTTGGACTCAGTTACATTCCTGCCATCTGTTGTGGAAACATGTTTCTCATTTATTATCTCAAATTCAGACCCTTTTAACAAGTTGATGCTTGTATTTGTTTTAACAGGTGGTGAAATAGTTTGAGCTTCATGTCTACTAGTTCGGTGTGGTGACTTTGTGTCTGAGTTTGTGGTTTTATATTTTTGAATGTCATCTTTTTGATTAAGCAGTGAAAAGGCAGACTTAGATGTATCATTCATGGGAGGCTTTTTCTTAATGGCAGCAGGTAATATGTTTGTATCTGAAACTTCATTACCAAGGTTATTTATTTGATTCGTCATGCTGTTTACTTTATTTGAAGGGGATATGGCTGATGTAGATCCACAGGAATTGTCTTTGAATGGTCCTTCGTCATGTGGCAGCTTTGATGACAGGCTTTCATCATGAATGTGTGATTCATTATCAATAACATTACACCACTTTATGTTTAATGATGAGTCTGTATATCGTAGGTTTTCTTGTGATGCTCCATTTCTGAGAAAAACACTTTCTTTGGTGTGTTGAAAATCATCTCTAGTTTTGTACTGTGCATTCCCTTCTTGTGACCCCTCAGCACCAGTGAATGATGTGGGTAAAATATCCTTTAGATCACTATCTTGTCTCGGGGTATTATTACACAGGTTTACGTTTTGATTCTTCATAGAGCACTTTGCAAATTCACAGCCGTCAAAAGATGGGCTACGCTTTAATTGCAAAGGTTTGTCTAGGGTATTTGTTGCTGTGCTGCTGTACTGGGTCTGAGAAAGAGTTTTCCCATCATTATTGTGTTGATCCATCTTCACATTAAGGTCTTCGCTCAAGCAAGAATTTTTGAGACAAAGTGAATCTAAAGGCTCATTGAAATTCTCTGCAGCCTCAGCCTTTATGCGATGCAAAATTTCCAAAGAGGAGTTGAATCGTCCTGATTCCTTACAGTGAAGGTATGAACCTGTGGGTGTTTCTTCAATTTCAGGGTAATGTCTGGTCTCAGTCTGCAAAACAAAAGCATGCATTACTCAACAATCATGATTAAACCAAGACTTTTAACACATGTAACTAATGGTGAGCGGACACAGACACACTGGCAACAGTCTGAGCATCCCAAGAGACATACTGCATTACTTGTCTGCACTTTATCTGAAGCAATTTGACAACACAGCAGCTACAACCTTTTGAGGATTTCTACAGGCCTGCCATCTTTTAAGTAACCAGCCTCCCAAGACTTTTAGCTTTTTACCTGCGTGTCCGTGTTAGCCCTGCATAGTAATATAACCCTACGACTTACTGTACTCATTTGATTCTGCAATAAATTACAATAAAATTAAATGAATACCACATATGTCAATTATAACATTCCATTAGAAATGCATTTAGCATTCCTTATTCAACTGACCTCCGTCTGCATTATATATACACAACAACAGGAGTTCTTTGGGTAGGTGGGTGATATTAAGCTTGTAGAAGGATTACATTAACTACAAGTCTAAGAAGGGATGCAGTGGTCGGGGTTAAGCTACGTACAGTAGAGTAGATCCTGTAACTTAATTCAGCTATGATTGACTTCTCCCTGGAAATGTTGCTATTATTAGGGGGCATTTTTGTTTATCTATGGCTTTTTCAAAACCTCACATTTGCTTTGCTGCAGCAGCTGTCACTCTCTGACAACTTGTCTCTGCTTGTAATCAAGGGAATATTTAAGATCTACCCTTAAGGGTTTATGCCAGAAGTTTAATCCTATACAAATAACTAGGATATTATTTATTTATTTATTTATTTATTTACTTATTTACTAATAAAATGTTATTTATTTGACAAACAATTTGAACGCTGATAAATAAATAAATAAAAATAAATTAAGTGACGAATTTGGTTTTATCAATTCAACCTTAAGATCAAACCAAAAGTAGGGGGTAACAACATTCCAGCAGAGGTTATGCGGTACACTGTATTTAAAGTAACATAGCAGATGAAAGAGTTCTAAAACATATCAATTAATACTCACCATCTTTGTGACACTGGAGTTTTTCTGGAAAATTGATATTGATATTTTATTTTCTATAAATCTCTTATACTTACCATCTGTATATTGAGTTCTTCACACATGAATCCAAATTGTTTCTTATGAGAAGTCCTTTCACAGGGGTAAATCCTATCTGTTTTCTCTGTAAACAAACTTTCTTCAGTGCAATTGTCCCTTACTGTACTGCTGTTGCTTAAAATGGCTTTAGTTTCCATGGGTATAAAGTTTTCACACTTAGGAACAACGTTAGACAAGTCCCACTTACAGAGTTTCTTAGAATCTAGTGTGCCAGACTGTTTTAAAGCACTCTCCTTCTCTGAGTTAATTATTCCATTGGAATTTTCTTCTCGAGACTGAGCAATGTTCTTTATCTTGCCTTTGATTTCCTCCTTATCTGTCTCTGACAAATGTTCTCCTTTAACTTTGAGAGCTAGTTCTCCTTCACATATCCCTGAAAGAGAGTTCAAATCTGTGACATTTCTCTCATTTGTCACTTCAATGTTTTTTTCAGCAACTTTCTTGTATTTATGTTCTGGCAAAATAATATTCACGCAATTGTCCTCTGCTTTTTCAAGGCCTTTATTCTTAATTGCCATGGTAGTCTGCGCTTGTGGTTTTATTGCAAGCCACTCACCTTGGTACTGAGTGGCTGTGTGAACCATGTCTCTGTGTTTGCTTGAGGGGTTGTTTTCAGATGGGCTTCCATAGACAGCTGACTTTTTAACTCTTGACTGACCACCAGAGATTGCATCCACAGCTTTACTGTCACTTGATTCCAGGAGCTTTTTTACTTTTTCAGGACTGTTGACAATGTATTCCTTCTCTAGACTGAGGTCATCATCACTGTGGTCACCTTCTTTTAAAAGCGGCAGCTCAATTCCTTGCAGTCTTGCTTGCCAGATTGCATTGGTATATTCCGTCATGACATCAGAACATTCAGAATCATCCAGGTCATCTAGATTGAACTCCTCAGCTGTGATGAGACATGTGTCCACAGAGGGTGTGTTATGAAAACTACAGCCATTTTTAGAGTTAATCTGTGTGTGATTCTCTGCTTGGCTCACTGCGTGTATGTCAGCCCCAACAGGTGCTACAAGTTTGGTCATGGGCTCTGCCAAGTCACTGTATTCACATCCTAAATGGTGCTTGTCATATATGTCTATATCTCTTCCAGCCACATCCTTACCATTCCTGATAACTGGAGGACTGTTGTAACTAGGTGACCCATCTTCTACTTTTAGCCTGTGTGTAGTAACCTTGCACTTTTTAGTCTTGTTTGTAATATTTTTACTAGTATATGCATTTTTCAAGGTATTTATATCTAAATAGCTGTTCTTTTCTTTAGTAGGTTGCTCATCATTTATTGACCCAGACTGTACCAATGCAGGACACTGTTCATCTGAGGCCATTGTCTTGCTTCCATCTACCCTGGAACTTTGCTGAGCAGCCTTATCCTGAGGTTGTGTGTCCAGCTCAGTTCCCTTTGTTTTTCTGAGCATTCTTTCAAAAACCCTCATTCGTGTAAAAGATCCAACTTCCAGAACTGCAGAGCAGCTGCTCATCCCTTTGTTGTTTCTGGCATACACTTGATACACTGCAGCATCGTCTTCTGTGCACCTGGAAGCCAAAAACTAGATCACAGGTTCCATGTGGCTCAAGAGATATTCTGGTAGAGTGTTAGTGATAAATTAAAAGCTTGGATTCTGAAATGAGGTTTCAGTAATGACCACTAGGGGAGTGCAACTGTGAGTTAGTAAATATAAATCTCTATACAAAATCACAGTTACAGAGGGGGAATAGATTACAGCTGCACACCTCCAGTGGTCATTTTTCAAATCATCCTACTTCAGACATGCAGCTTTTCAGAAGCAGAATATTAAGCAGTTAACAATAGCTGTTGTCTTTACAACACTGGCTTTAAAATTACAATACAGTATCTTCCTGCAGTAACTTAGTTAATTAACGTTATGTAAAATAAATATAAAAAAGGAAGTGAAAACACATTTCAGGAAATATTTACTTTGGTAAGTGAAGAGTGTGAATGTAGTTGCCCATTAATGTTTCTTGTTCAGTTGGTTCATTTGTATTGATGAGTATTTGACCATTTCTGTACCAGGTCACCGTTGGTTCTGGAGTGCCTATTAAACACAAGAAAAATCGAAATCGGCATTTCAGCTTCAAAGTAGAGCGATTCTCCAACCTACCATATTATACAATTTTATGGAATCACATTTGAATTGGTGTCTGCCCTGTTGTGAGTGGCAGGCTTTATTTTACTCAAA
>CM060247.1:78159746-78303147 GCA_030684275.1 Acipenser oxyrinchus oxyrinchus | reverse complement strand
ACTGCTTCCTGCCAGCACTCTAGCTATGCTGTAATATATATTATAAAATACATATTCACTTACAGTTACTTAGTGTTAATCCTTTATGAAAAAGCAATGCTAATTAAAATGGAGAATCAAAGGAGAATCAAAGACAATCAAAGCTGAAGCTGTGACATCTTGCCTGCAAATTGCCTCTATGCAAATTGATTTTATAATCTTGGAATCATGAAAAAACCATGTACGGCATCACTTTTTTTTTACCAGCTATTGTGCAGAAAAAACGAACATCCTCATTCTCTGGGACTGCCTGTGATGTCAGGGTGAGGATGAAGTGTGGTGAGGAGGGCTCTTCGTGTGGCCCCGACGACATCGCTTCATATGAACAGGTGTCTGTAATATAATCTTGACACTACTGGTTTAATAATAAGGGAACATATTCACAAAATATGCTTTTTTTATTACATTTGGTAATTCTATGTGGTAAAAACTAGTGGCAACAAAAAAGAAATTGACACAAGTTATGATTACGTTCCATTGAATCTTAAATATTCATAAAGTAGACTGTGAAAGAATTGATAATAAACAGGTGTAATATCTAAAGAGCTGTTCTTTTCTTCAGTTATGTTCTATACCATCTCAACCTCTTAAAATCAAAAATGAAATGTCGAGTTTGTGTCAAAATGTCTTGTTTTTCTTTACAGTTAACTTCTTTTCAAAATGCTACTGTAGATGCATGGGCTCCATTCCAGGTGATTTGTGTAACTAAATTAAGTACTTCCTAGAAATGGGCCAATGTTTAATGTGAATTGATGCTAGCTTATGGTGTGTCTCAAAGTGTGATAAAGAATAATCACAGATTTACTATATACAGTAATTACTTTTCAAAGTGATGGCCAATTGAAACTAAATAAAAGAGTCATTGTCCTGAACAGCGGAATACAATAGTTAAAGCACACTGTAGAGAAAGCATGGTAAAGCAAAATAGTATTGCAGCAGCCCAGCTGTCCAGCAGGGGGCAATTACAGGCACCCCCTTTCTGGCAGGGAGGATAGTTAGAGACTGTATTACAGGGACAATATGCAAATCAGGATGATGATGGAGAATCATGAGTACGGGTTCTCTGTTGTACTTTGGCTGCATTAGGCTCAGTCCCCAGAGCTGGATGTAAAAAGCAAACTCTAAAGTATTTTAGGCACACAGAACAGAGCAGCTAAGGGTCAATTTTAATGATCTAAGCAGCGGCAGACTCTTTAACTCTATATTAGTCCAGCTAGGAGTGATTTTTGACCCTCTTATTAACATTACTACACATACACACACACACACACACACACACACACACACACACACACACACACACACAAAAAACACATCACAATGAGTTCAGTGAAAAATCAGGTCAATACATTTTTGATTATTAAAATAGGCTGCTAGTACTGTATGTTATTTTAGACCCAACTGGTAATTTACACATAAAGTACATTGTAACTATGCATAATAACATTGTATGTGTAAATACATGAGTATTTACTAAGTCACTACTATGTAAACACACAGCAATTAGAGACATGTCATGTATAGTTTTACCACCCAGCTAATACATGTTCAGCAAGCAGGATCTGTAACATACCATATGTCTCTTTTCCAGTTTGGTCTGAGTCCTGATTACTATATGTTAACCTCTATAGTCATGTTTTAGTCTGGGTCAAACCTGAATTTCTGAAGACCAGACTGATGAATCCTCCCAGACTAAGACATTCATTCTAATAATCTCAAAAGGGTACAGCACTGTAAACCTCGTACACTCAACATGGGTCCCCACAAACAGTGACTCCTCAATGCCAGGAGAAGAAAGCCTAGTTGTGATGTAAGTGAGCAAAGGACAAAAACATTCTAATAAATGCTTAGGAATACAAATGAATGAAATAACAATAGTAGTGTACAGCATCTGAAGTTCAAAAGTGAGAAGAACGAAAATAGCTTACTGCTGTACAATTTTAAAATGCTAGGTATTAAAATAAAACCCATAACATTCATATATATATATATATATATATATATATATATATATATATATATATATATATATATATATATATATATATATATACACACACACACACACACACACACACACAGCTACAGGTAAAAGTTTTGTATCACCCTATATAATTCTATATAATTAACTGATTTTGCTTCATAAAGTCGAATGAAACCTGCTAAATAATGTTATGTTAATATATTTAATTACATACCGCTTTGTAGTTTTCCATATACTTAACAAAAAACTGACCAAATTGAAAAAAAATTGACATTTCAAAATCTAACATTAAATACTGTACTACGATTATGGCTTCCGGTAGACTTTTTGCAATATCTTTATTTATTTTTTTTAAAAAAATACGGACTATGCATTTACAAATCAGCGCAAACATCCCATTCACTGACATACAAACATAGTGATTCACATTTCTCCCTTGTAATGGAATTATAAGCAATACATGCTAACCCATACACAAGACTACTGCAAAAACTAAGTAAGGAATCTATATATTGTACTTACATCCCTGTTTTCACCCACACGGTACATAAAACACTGAGTGGTCATATACAGTACGTCGATACATTTGGTGTCAAAGTGTGTGCCTGAATCTATTTTGAACTTTTCCCCAAGTTACCCGTTAGATGATATTGTCAACATGTGCTATTGCAGGACACTTAACACCCCAAGTCTATATTAGATTTACCTACATTTTCAACTGGGGTAAACAGCACTGTACTGTATGATCAGTGGTAAACATATTGGGCCTTAATTTCAAAAGCTTAATAATGTACAGAACTAAGAAACAAACAATTTGCTAAATTGCTAAGGGAATTTCAGTCACATGATTTAGAAGTTTGATTCTAGTTTTGTACAGTAAAAAGGTGTTTTTCTCTTTTAAAAAAATAGGTTTTTATTAAAGACTGGATTAAAACTGTGGCCCATTTTATCTTAGAATTATGTGTGGTCAATTAGAAAGAAAATCATTATACTGAAATAATGTTCTTTTCCTGTTTTTAATCCCAAAGATTTGACTTTGGGATTAAACATCACTTCCCCTTAAAGTTTTATTGCTTAGGTTTGTTTTTTTCTTGAAGTCAATTTTGCCACTTGGTGGTAAAATACTGTAGTTATAGATGTACTGGAGTGATTTCCACATTTTATGTTGCTTTACTGCACATTTGCATTCATCACACAAATTGTATTGTATTATTTTTACACGCTTTACAAAACTGAAATCATTCTTAACCATCTTTACTGTAATCAGTTAACAAACTAAAGTAAATGTCATCAGAAAAAAAAACGACTAGGATATTGCCACAACTAAGGCAATAGTTTGAATTCCATTCTGCTTACAGTATGTGTCTGGGCAGATCTATCTGTTGACAGATTAGGAAAAATAAAGAGTCAAAAAGTGGAACAACGTTCTTATCATTCCTCCTTGTTTCTTCCTGATAGTAAATTAGATCTGTATGAAACTCAATGTATTTGAAGAGATTGAGATGGACTATGGAATAGAACTTTTTTTTTTTTACTCTGTAGTACTTTTAAAACATGTTTAATGTATATTTCTTAACCTAGTTTTACATACAATTTTGGCCACTATATAGCTAAGGAGTGGCAAATTAGTCACTTAAGGCATGTTTGAATAACAGAGAAGTGACCATGGCTTAGTTGTCATAGTGCATAAAAACAGTAAAATGAATCCAATAAATTAGAATAAAGGGATAAGCCATATAAAGATGTGATATTTAATATATTGCGAATTAAGGGTATCACTAGCACTCAGTCAACTGGTTCTACAACTTGGTATAAAATGCCAATTTGACCTCATTAAAAACAATGGTTTCTGGCCATTTGTTTTAGCATCCCTTAATTAATAAAGGGGTTGACTTTTTGAAAACTTAAAAAAAAAACCGCTACTAACAGTAGCGTGCAGAGCCACCTGGCACTCCAGGACTGCATCTCGCAATGGTCGTGTGCTGTTACGTAAAACAGTATGTATACACTACCAGGAAGTAACTTTTTTTTCCACCTGTACAGTTTCGGATTTCCCCAATCTCATTTCTAAAAATAATCAGTCACAATAAAGGACCTACAACACAGATGAACGACTGATTCCAATACTTGTCTAAACTACAATGGCGATTTGTAAGGTACTGTAAGTGTTTTGTTTGTTTGTTTTTATTTTTTTGTTTGTTTCAGTAAGTTTTTTGTTTAAGTTTTGCACGTTTAACCTGCTTCTTTTAAGTTAGTTTTGATATATGACCTAAATATATAACCTAAAAGACAAAGCAAGCCACTGTGAAGGAGTGCACAGTGGATAAAGAATGTTGTGCCCATTATAATTTATTTAATACTTGATGAGTACAGTGATTGTGATAACCTACTATACTATAATTTGTCCTCATTGTATTATAGATTTAGGAACGACAGTAACAGTGATGCTTGTGTGTTGATTATGGAGTGTAATGATAAAAGTGGGATCGAATGTAGTACGATAGATAGTTGCAGCAGTACGAGTGGCAACAAAATATCAACGTCGAAATGTCTTTAAAATTATTATTATTATTATTAAACCGTTGACTGCAGCTGCCATGTTTCTGACACCAGATCATGTACTGGTAGTTAGATTTAACATTCTGACTGTACAGGAAATGTCAAAGTAAATTGACGCATCAGTATTATCATTGCA
This sequence comes from Acipenser oxyrinchus oxyrinchus, assembly GCA_030684275.1. Taxonomy (NCBI): domain Eukaryota; kingdom Metazoa; phylum Chordata; class Actinopteri; order Acipenseriformes; family Acipenseridae; genus Acipenser; species Acipenser oxyrinchus. The sequence continues at coordinate 78,298,429 of CM060247.1, read as the reverse complement.
CAATAACTAAGACAGAATTTAGGGGATGCTAGACGTTTTCTAAAGGAAGCGTGATGTGGTGTGGGTTTGTGTAGTCTGGAACACAAGACGTCTTCCACATTATTTATTTAGCACATTGTAATGTTTTTTTTAATGTATTTATTATATTTTTTAACTTTCCTCCGGGGTCTGGATTCGAACTGCTGACCCTCGGCACTACAGACGCGCTACAGTTTCGCTAAAGGGGAATCACCGGCCCTAGCGGGGTTTGTAGTCATTCATTACAACATGTCAGCTCAACATGTCACATCGTGTACATTACAATCTAGATGTGAATGTAGAAAAGACTTGTAAACACTGAATACTTTATTTTGGCTCGTGGGGTTTGTATGAAAGAGGGCATCTCGTGCACAGCTTCAGCGCCAGCAGTATAAATATCTGCATAAAAAAGTCTTTGCGTGAAACAACCGCTGAAGGGACCATCTAAAGTTAGTACAATAAATGTAAGCAGGCGATTTATTATGTACATATGAGTGTAGCTACATTGTACTGGTAATTGATAATAAAACACTGAAAGGACGCTTGAAGTAAAATGGTATAAGTTCAAGTTTTGTTTACAGAAATTTTATCAAAATGGCCTCCTTTGGCTTTCCAAACTCGTTTTGTCCTTGGCCATTCTGTTTGCCTTTGGGAAAAATATGTATGAATGTATGCTTTTAATGTGTACATTTGCATATCAAAATACCATTAGGTAATATAAAAATACTTGTGACATTCGAGGTTAAAGTATTTTTGAATCATAAATAAGCAGGGCTTCACCCTGGAGAAAATTAATTAAATTTAAACTTATTAAATTTCCACAATCCCAGGGCTAGATGGATCAGAGGATTCATTCATTTCTAAGAAACTTGTATCCCTGGAGAGTAAACTGTGGCAAAACAAGCAAGGTCTTCTTTCTCCTTTCTGATAAAGTAGAGCACACAGCGGCAAATCTATAGATGAGCATAAAGATAAAAAAAAAATTACAAAGGAACTAACTTACTTTAAATTAAAAACGCTTTCCAAGTTTAATTTAACTATTAGTACAATTTTTTTTTTTTTGCAACAGATCATACCAAAGCAGAAATATATTTTACAATACCATCTTAGATTCTGCCAAATGTAAATTAAAATTTCGTAGAAAAAATTATTTGTCCACAGAAGCGACTCAGTAAGATGATAAATCTTTATTTGTCCATGGAATTTCATACATTTTGACAAATGGTAAAATTTTAATTGAGCCAGGCTGGCCTTAGCCTACCCGCTCCATGCTTTCCACACTTAGAACATGGATCTCCAAAATCTAGAAAAGTATAGTATGATGTCGGTATATAACATCAGAAGTCTAGTAAAAGAGCATTCCACTCTGGGTGCCAAAAGTTGTTGTTAACATAGCCACTGATAAAGACCACATGCATTGGCAAAGGGGAAATAAAGCTGGTTGTAGTGTCCGATTCTCTCAGTAAAGTTCCATTACAGGTGAACATTTATGTTTCAGTGCCACATTGTTTGTAACCTCTCATATATCAAAGGTCAGGTTTCCATGCAGCTTAGAAAGTCGTCACTCTCTCTTCACAGTCTATTTATGAGACGTAGCGCTCACATACCACACACATTACACTCGCTAGAGGAAGTACCCGTCTGAAACATTGTACGACATTAGGGGGTAGGTAAATCGTCTTCTCACGCTAAAAAGCCATACAATTGACCAAAGACTCGTGAAACATGTCCGGAAGTCGTACATTATGTTTACAAGACTTGAAGTGCAAATCCCGTTTGTGACTTAACCTCAGGCACTCTACTATAACTGAAGGCCGTGCCAAGGCGTTTAAAGACCTCTTCATTAAGTGTTTTTTTATTTTATTTTATTTTTTTACATAACACCATTTATTTAACGTTTAAGTTATTCCCATTTGACTCATAAAGTTCTTTATGGTTAAGTTGTTTTATAAGCAAGGTTATAAACAATATTGAAGCTACTACTACAAAAAATAAAATAAATAACAACCTTTGCAATAAATACATAAATAAATAACAAAGCCCTTCTTTACACTTATTTTTGTTATCTTTGTCATTGGCCATCGGATAGCTGATTGCATTAGCATAGATTGTTCTGTCCCCTTTAGCAATAAGATGCAATGCATTGTACACAAGCTTAAGTACCATCTATCATGCATGGGGTTTTCATGCGGGTCAATTTACATGTGAAATGGCGATGCGCGTGCACATTTGGGAGAATTACTCTGGTAAATCAGGTTTGTGGCCAAAAGAGAGGGATAGGGTAGATCTCATTTACTCGTGTAAATGACGAAACACACGGGAAAACCATGCCCAGTTTTGCATGGAAACCCGCATTTTATGTGTAAATGTTAATGAGCGTGTTTATCCTTAACTGTAAATATTGCAAGGGATCAGGTCAGTTGTTACTGTGGATTCCAAGACGGCAGAAAGTAGTGGCTGATGGGCAGTTTTATGGTTAGCAGTGGAGTAGTTCACCTTAATGCTAATGCTGGCTGTCTTTTTTTATTATTGTTTTTTGCTGTGTCTGGTCTGTCATGTTGTATATATCTTGTGGGTTTACAGTTCTGTATAAAACCACTTAACATTAACTGTGTTATGCCCTTGTTAAAGCAGCTGTTTGAGAATACCCTTGCTGTAAAAACTACGCTAAAGTTAAACACAAAGAGCAAGTGAGCTGCTTAACTGAATTCATTCCCATCCTTTTTTTTTGATCCCAGCTATGTCCAAAGACAACGCGCATCTGCCCTCCACGTTAATAAATATAGTTTGTGAACTGGATGTCATAAGCCAGCTAGATCGCCCAAAACAGCGCAACAACATCCAAGTTGTTGATACCCTCTCAGAACTGACCAAATAAAATTTCAAATGAACGTATTGATTGTGTTTTATTTGTTTGCATCATTAATATTTAACACAGCAGTAAATACAACACAACTTAAAAGAAAGGAGAGCATCTCTGACAGCACGAGCTTCCTCAAATTGAAAAACAATTTGGTCAAGAGCAGTAAAGCACATTATTAAACAAGCAGGCACAGGGGGTTTTGCTTTATTACAGCAGCTTAGATTCACTCATGTACCAGTTTTTTGCACATGGAAACCACATTTTCACAAAATGTCACTAGTAATCTTCAAAAACAGCATGAATACTTTACACATAGTTCATTTACATATCAACCCCCACCTTTCCCATTCATTTGCATGATGTCGGGTGAAAAGCCCGGTTTACTCAAGTGAAATAAACTGAGCGAATGCAAACCCCAAAAAGCATTTTACACGAGACATTTTTCTCGTGTAAATGTCTCGAGTTAAAAAAAAAAAAAACTTGCTTGGAAACCCCATGATGGTTACCTAAAAAGTCATGTTTGTACCAAAATATGCATTAAATTAGTGTAGCTGTATCATTACTGCCGTCTACCTACAACACTAGGCTTGAGCAAATTCATTGAGCAAGATTTGTTTTAAAGTACGAAAAAAAAGAAAAAGAAAAAAAAAACTTGGTTCCCTGAATTTGTTAAAAAAAAAGACAAATACTGTTTTATATATATATATATATATATATATATATATATATATATATATATATATATATATATATACTGTGCAAAAGTTTTAGGCAGGTGTGAAAAATGCTGTAAAGTAAGAATGCTTTCAAAAATAGACATGTTAATAGATTATATTTATCAATTAACTAAATGCAAAGTGAGTGAACAGAAGAAAAATCTAAATCAAATCCATATTTGGTGTGACCACCCTTTGCCTTCAAAACAGCATCAGTTCTTCTAGGTACACTTGCACAAAGTCAGGGATTTTGTAGGCATATAGTCAGGTGTGCGATTAAACAATTATACCAAACAGGTGCTAATGATCATCAATTCAATATGTAGGTTGAAACACAATCATTAACTGAAACAGAAACAGCTGTGTAGGAGGAATAAAACTGGGTGAGGAACAGCCAAACTCAGCTAACAAGGTGAGGTTGCTGAAGACAGTTTACTGTCAAAAGTCATACACCATGGCAAGACTGAGCACAGCAACAAGACACAAGGTAGTTATACTGCATCAGCAAGGTCTCTCCCAGGCAGAAATTTCAAGGCAGACAGGGGTTTCCAGATGTGCTGTCCAAGCTCTTTTGAAGAAGCACAAAGAAGCGGGCAACGTTGAGGACCGTGAAGCGCGGTGGTCGGCCAAGGAAACTTACTGCAGCAGTTGAAAGACACATCATGCTTACTTCCCTTCGCAGTGGAAGATGTCCAGCAGTGCCATCAGCTCAGAACTGACAGTAAACAGTGGGACCCTGGTACACCCATCTACTGTCCGGAGAAGTCTGGTCAGAAGTGGCCTTCATGGAAGACTTGCGGCCAAAAAGCCATACCTCCGGCGTGGAAACAAGGCCAAGCGACTCAACTATGCACGAAAACACAGGAACTGGGGTGCAGAAAAATGGCAGCAGGTGCTCTGGACTGATGAGTCAAAATTTGAAATATTTGGCTGTAGCAGAAGGCAGTTTGTTAGCCGAAGGGCTGAGGCGGTACACGAATGAGTGTCTGCAGGCAACAGTGAAGCATGGTGGAGGTTCCTTGCAAGTTTGGGGCTGCATTTCTGCAAATGGAGTTGGGGATTTGGTCAGAATTAATGGTCTCCTCAATGCTGAGAAGTACAGGCAGATACTTATCCATCATGCAATACCATCAGGGAGGCATCTGATTGGCCCCAAATTTATTCTGCAGCATGACAGCGACCCCAAACATACAGCGAAAGTCATTAAGAACTATCTTCAGCGTAAAGAAGAACAAGGAGTCCTGGAAGTGATGGTATGGCCCCACAGAGCCCTGATCTCAACATCATCGAGTCTGTCTGGGATTACATGAAGAGAGAGAAGCAACTGAGGCTGCCTAAATCCACAGAAGAACTGTGGTTAGTTCTCCAAGATGTTTGGGCCAACCTACCTGCCGAGTTCCTTCAAAAACTGTGTGCAAGTGTACCTAGAAGAATTGATGCTTGATGCTGTTTTGAAGGCAAAGGGTGGTCACACCAAATATGGATTTGATTTAGATTTTTCTTCTGTTCACTCACTTTGCATTTAGATAATTGATAAATATAATCTATTAACATGTCTATTTTTGAAAGCATTCTTACTTTACAGCATTTTTTCACACCTGCCTAAAACTTTTGCACAGTACTGTATATATATAAATAAACGGAAATGCAAAAAGGTGTATAAATAGGAATTTACAAATAAAGGTTGAATACGTGGGGTTTGAGAAGAGGAGGGAAAGCAGTAAGACTGAATGGTTCTGAGGATAACCGGTAGCTGGTTCCATGAAATACATGAAATACGCTTTAAAAAATCAACAATAAGGAAAATTGCAAATCATGGTGGCGAGAGATTTTCTTCTACAGTGCAAATATAGATTTGTTGAGTGCTGCCGACTTCCTGAGGCAGACAATGATGACCATGACACGATTCAGTTTGTATTAACAATGTACACAGTCTTTTTTTTCTAATTATGTTTATTTCAGTTTTACACTTACATATTGGGTTTAGTGTTCTGCGATACCTAATTTAAGGAGCCTTAATATGATACCATGTAATGCTTGCTGTTTAAATATTTCCAGTTCCAGTGTATTCAAAGGTCATTGCCCCCAACTATAAAATTCAAATAAAACTGGTAAGAAAGTGCAACACTTAGGATAAAATGCACCATTTTCTTTATTTCTTATATATAAAAAGAGAACACTGGCATTTTGGACAGCTTCAAATACTCCAGTTACAAGGAATGTCTTAATTCTTATACATAACAAAATAACACAGAAATACTTTTCTTGAAGCAGACTGTATAACTAGGCCAGGTGACTTACATACAGGCATCTCTTAGAAGTGCTCTAAAAATGTGAGCAAGGAATGAAAAAATAAAGCACTGTTGTGGAAGATGATTTACTATGGAGGGAGATCACTGTCAAAAATATTTGTATGTGTAAAAATAATGTGTACTTGTAATTACAGGTACAAATCAAAAATACAAGTACAAATAAAAAATACAAGTACAACTCCAAAGAAATTACAAGTACAAATCAGAAAATTATGGGTACGACTCAAGAAAAGCTACGGGTACAAATCACAAAGTTACGACTACGACTCAAAACGTTAAGAGTACAACTCCCAAAATTACGAGTGGGATAGAGCATTAAATCACTGTCAAAAATATGTGATAGAGGTCACAGGACAGGCTGTTGATTGGGGAACAATCAATGAGTATTTAACAGCGCATGCGTCCAGCACCTTGCATTACTGATATAGAAGGGAAGGAGTGGCTGCAAGTTGGTGAAATTTGTAGGAGGAATTTTCATAGCAGGAATATGGCACAGTATTCCCGCTTTGAATATGCATGAGAGCCGGACATTTTGGACAGCACTTCGGCGAAAAGAGCCCTTGTCAGGCCAAGTGAAAACATCGATTGTAGAAATAATAACACATATGTGTTAAGGAGGGGTATCTCTAAACAAATCCAGGTGAATCTTGCTAAAAAATTCAATCGTTTTCAAAAGAGAAAGCTTTGAATAGGAAATGAAGCAGACTTTATATAGAGATAGGAGAAAAGTAAGCCACGGAACTCTTTGGATTCCCATGATGCACCGCATCGTGAGGGACGGAAAAAGGGGGAGTTTTCTATCTTGTGTATGTAGAAGATCTTTGCTTAGACTGAGACTGTCCATCTGTTGGGCGACTTTGTGCCATATTCCCGCTTTGAAAATTCCTCCTACAAATTTCACCAACATGCAGCCACTCCTTGATACTTCGATATTTTTATTTTACCCTGATATTAGGTATCGTAGGATATACCATAGGTATCGATATACCACAGAACACTAATTTGGTTACCATAGTTAATATTAGATTCAATGTCAGATCTTTCAACACTTGTTTAAAATTACATATTAGTTACAGTGGGGTTACCACTGAATTAAAGCGATTTCTAAGGCTCTGAACCACCGGTTGATGCTCGTCTCGGAGGGTCCAGGTCTATCCATTTTTCACTGGACTTTACCCAATGCCAAGTCCATATACTGCAATGAATTGGAGGAGAATGGCAGATGTAACGTGACTTTGAATTGGATAATTTATTACACTTACTATTTACTTTAAATTCATTGGTTCTCATTTACATTTTTGGTGATTAGTATGTGTAATAATTAGAATTACAACACGTACTAAAGTCAAATTAGAATGTGAACTAAATATTTGAACCGCGTATTAAATAATGCGTTTTTGACCCGGATCGCCTTCCATACATAGATCACCCCTAGTCTCTGTCGCTTTGTATAAGAGCGTCTGCTAAATGACTAATTAATAATAATAATAATAATAATAACGTGCATTATAGGTTTATAATATATATATATATATATATATATATATATATATATATATATATGCAGTCAAAAATGTTTGGCAAATAATACATTCCAGGGGTGTGCAATTAAGTAATAAGCCCGATGCCCGGGACAACAAGATTTGTGTGAGGGACACTCAAGTTTTGCCGTTATACTTTGCCTGTCAGACAAGTAGTTTTTATTTATTTATTTTTCCTTGTTAAGTTCTGTTGCTAGAAAGACACTCGGGTATATTTCTAGAGCCACACAAGTTTCTAAAAACGGAGTTGCGGAAGTCTAGCACCGAAGCACACACATTTTAAAAAGTGTTTACGTCCCATCCCTGATCACTTCTGATTAGCTAGCTGTGGAAGAAGCTGAAATGCTTAAATATCTGAGATTATATGTACAACATTGTATTATTATTTTAAAATAAAATACAGACTGTAAATCTCATGGCAATGTGTTTATGTATTAATTAATTTATGTTTTTATTTTTCATTAAGAAAAAAAAAAACATCAGGATATTTAAACCAGGATCACCCTACTACAGCAGTGTTCCAGTTAGCCATCATGGGACAAGATGTTAGATGAGGACAAATAGTTATAAAATGTTATTGTACACAGTTTAAATAAATAAAAGAAAAAACATTTTGTCTTTGCAGAATTTGGTGGAGCCTACTGTAAATATTGTGTGCATTTTGGTAGAAAAGCAAAATACAAACAGAGAAACTTGAAAGGTTATACACAAGTCCTTTAAAAATCTGGGGTTTAGCAGTTACAAAACTGAAAGAAAATCAAGAAAAAACAGAATTCCACAAAGTATCTGTGATGCAACAAACTAAAACACCTGTACATCAGAAGGTGGATTCAGCTTATAGAGAGAGTGGGGAAAAAAACAGGCAGAAGCTATTTTTATATTTGAATAACTCCCAAGTATTGCTTATTATAGTTCTACTCTTAGTATGTTACGTAATTATAGTAGCAAATGTGTTCCAAACTGCATTGAAAGGAACATTTCCTTAAAGTATGTTATACATTTGTTGCGGTGAAGTGGGGTCACAGGGAACCATTTGTGAAGTGGGGTCACAGGGAACCATCTTTTCACTAACAATTTAGTGAACCCATCAAGCTACACGGCTAAATCCACCTCTGTTAATCACTAATTGATTGATTGTGTTCACTGTTAAATAAAACCAAGTCCTACAACTTATATTCTACTTTTTTTGTGCGACGGGGAGGGGGCAGGTCTATTTTTAAGAAAGACATGTAGATTTTTCTAGCATTTTTCCAATAACTGCACACCCGTGCATTCCATAAGAAAGCATTGTCTTATGGAATGTTTTTATTATTATTATTTGTGTAATGCTATTTCTGCCTTTTTTTTATTTTTTACATTTTGTTGGTGGCCATACGAGGCAGGCTGCACTTTCAGTGTTTTAACACAACCTAAAAACTTTGTGGAAACCCAGTTTGAGAAAGTTGTACCATATCAATAGTTGGGCAAGGCCGAATTGGAACTCAGACACAAATATTGAAATATATCCTCCCGTATTTTAATATTAATTAAGTTATTTGCATTTGGAAGGAGAATTTCTCTGACTAAAAAAAAAAAATACATGGAAACACACACAACCCTAAAGTACTACCAAAATAGAGTTAGAAAAAGGTGAGACTTCTTTTTATTTTTCCATGGAAATTGCCCCAATGATACAAACCATTAGCTCTGATAAGACAGATTTTATTTATTATTTATGTATTTTTTTTTTTTTATTACAGAACGATTCCTGACCCCTGTTCACACGGCTGTAATTGTGTGGATTGAAACCCCTGGTTTGGACTCAAGGTTGCTTATTTTTGCTGAGATGTCAGATTCCTACCAGTTTAATTCCTTAAACATAAATGCTCTAAAGGAGCCTGTCTTGAAGAAACTAAGTGAATTGCTGGACAAGAGCAACAGCAAAAATGGATGGCGTAAACTTGGGGAAATAGCTGGGAATGACAGACGCTTCAGAGTCAGGTGAATTCTACATGTGATGTCAAAATGTTCTTACTATATTGTTGTCAGGAATGTGGTTTTTAAGCAATGGTTAGATCAGTATATTCACCTCTCCATTGGGAGCCATATTGAGTGGAGTCTGCAGGTCCTGCCCAGCAGTGCTGGAGGTTATTTTAGTGAATGAAAGTGGTTAACTAGCTTTTAAACAGTGGTTAGATAAGTATACTCACCTCTCCATTGGAGGTTAGGTTAGCAGCACTGGAGGTTATGATGACTCTCACTGCAGCTTGGGATGTCCCATATTTATTCAGACACTGTCACCTCCACCCTTTTCATGCCTATCCCTCTGAGTCTTAGTTGCTTCATGTTAAACAAACAGGTTTTTACAGCACTTGCCCCCTGTGTATTCTCAGGGTGTTTTCTATTCCTGCAATAGTTCAAAGATTTGTATTGCTCTTTACAAGTCTCTGTTTACCATTTGATAATTTGCATCTTTGATCTAAGTTATGGTGTTATTATTTTTCTCTACATTATGTAAGGTTCATCAGCTTTACAATAAAATAGTCTGGACAAAGACTGTCAAAACTAGCAAAGTCTTTATTGTGGAAACAGCAATATACTTTTGAATACAAAATGCATCTCCCCAGGTCTCATTTGGTGTTAATTTGAGCTGCAGCAGATGCCTTTGTCTGGCATCAGAGATATGTCTGAGTCACGACAACGTACACAATATATGCCAGCTTCACAAACATATTTCAAGCTTTTGTGCAGAAAATCACATAACAGTTACACTCAAAACCAGAAAAAAACCTTTTCTCCCATCTCCGCTCTCTCAAAAGGAAACACATTTGAATTGTTTCACTCTGCTCCCCCATGTCTCCTCACTATCTACTTTACAAGTTGAGTGTCATGTAATTCAACCAGCTCTCTACACTGTTTTACACACGCAACCCAATGTTATGACCTGTGATGCATTCCAGGGCATGTGCTGAATTCATGCTGATTACAACTAGCTATATACATACTGTATGTGTATTAGTAAATGTTTTAAATGAGGGATACTCACCCATTGATGAAATAAATATAATTGTTTCTGACTCATTTACAGTGGAAATGACATGGAAAACTGTTCCCTCAAAGTGCTTGAGCTGGAGGGCAGCCCATCTCGAAGTTTGCTCTGGCTGCTGGGTGACCAGGGATGTACTGTCAAATATCTCCTAGAGTTCCTTGAGGCAATGGGCCATGTAGAAGCTATCCAGTGTTTAAAGCACCCAGGTCAGTACTGTACCAGTGTTATCATACCTTCCTACCTTTTGTTACAATGTTGTTGTTTAAATACTTGAATAGTAGATAAAGAACAAAATACATTTTTTCAATATAATTAAATATTTTTTGCTTTTCTGCTTATAGTCACTTTTTTATGTATTTATTTATGTACCATTTTTCAGGAATTTAAAATAAATGAAAACCAGGATGAGAATCAGTGCAAGTACAGTAATCCGTTGTGTATCCACCCGTCACATATCTGTCCTAACCGTTTATCCGCCATGATCAAGCTCTTCAGCAACTTCACCCACGTGTACGGCGATAATGCTAAATGGCTACAGGAAAGCGAAAACGAGATGTGCTTTCAATTTGAAGGTTTTTTTTCCCCCCGTAAAAACCTATGCATTTTGCTGCTATGTAAATTTCCAAACACTAATGTAAGTGTATACAGCACTGTGACACTGTGGTGCGTATTTATTGTAATTAATTAGCAAAGTACCTGACGCTCCAGGTGTGGAATCTAATCAGCAGGTAGGTGTGTTCCAGCAGGGCGTCACGTATAAAAAGGTTTAATTTATTCACCTCAGGGCTGCTGCAAAACCAAAGCCAACTGAGCTAAAGAAGTTGAAATTCGCTCACGTGTGTGTGTGAGAGAGAGAGAGAGAGAGAGAGAGAGAGAGAGAGAGAGAGAGAGAGAGAGAGAGAGAGAACTAGAACCAGGGTTGGATACCGAAGAGTCGAAACCGCCAACAGCCAGATTAGTTCAGAGATTGTAGATCCCACCAAAGTTTTCGTACATTGTGTACTCCGTGTGCTACCATTGCTGGTAGTGTCACATGAGCTGTTCAGTGTGCTGATAACTAAATAAATCCCATTTACCTGCGGGGCGTATCAACTTCAACCTCAGTCTCGATCTTCTGCCTGTCATTCAGCAGCTAATGCACGCACCCACACGGTAGATGGCTACCCTGTCACAAGCATTAATACCCTGTATCTTTCTAAGCAAGGGATTTAGGGGAGCTGAATTTCAAAACAATAATTGTGTGAACATAGTCATTGTTACAGCTGTATATAATGGTATTTAAAACAGGATTAATTTAACTTTTTACATATCCACCCTTACTCTGGTCCCACTGCAGTCAGATACACAACAGATTTCTTTTATGTTAGAAACTCTAAAAGCTAAATAGGTATAAAGCAGTAACAGCTGGCTTATTTTTTTTTTTTCTTTTTCTCTATAACATTGCATAAAAAACATTTAGTTAACATGTATTATTTTCTTAATAGAACTTACTCAAATTGTTGATAAATATGTAAAATGAAAAAGAAGGGCCTTACCTACAGTATGATGAAGAAAAACCACATCAACACCATCGATACATTTTTGTTGATAGACAGCATTTTTTTTTGGTGGGTCCCTGTCTGTCTTCTCATTGAGGCTATACAGGGTTTGATATCTAGTCCATGATGGAAAAAATATATTATTGTGAAAGCAGCAATCATGCCTACCAATGTAGTCTGTGCTAGAGGACTTAAACACTGTGGAAATGATTACAATTGATAATATTTTGTTGCTTTGTTTTTTACAGGAATAAAAATCATCATTCAGCCACAGTCTCAGGCAGTGCTAGCTGGTCAGACTGTGAGACTAGGCTGCCATGCTGCAGGACATTCCAACATTCAGTACCAGTGGTTTAAAAGCAAAGAAGAGGTGAGCACTGTACTGGAGGACACTTTCACGCGAGAGTGAGGAACGTTACTAGTTTATAATGTTATTATTAAGAAAGAAAGTGATTGTGTACTTCAGCAAAAACCAACCCCCCTCATCTGCAGTTCCAGCAAATTATTCCACCGTTTTGAAACATATTTTCCTACTTATTTCCTTTTAGAAGGCTATGCACCTGGACTATTGCCACACACCGAAGAAATATGCCTTTTGCTGGGCCAGTTCTGGGTGAACAGAACTTTCATTGAACCTTAAGCACAAAATCGCCTGTGATTGGTATCCTACAATATTAAGCATTTTTCCAGTGTTACAGTATATGAGGAGCATCATTACGACAGATGTAAAAAATACCAACATTACATTTTTGAGAAAGCTTTGATAATCTTTTTATTGCTACTGTATAACTATTGTTTGTATCAGAAAGCCTATGTGCACCCCCTCAAAAGTTTGATATGCCCCCCCACCAGTTGAGAACTGCTGGATAAACGACAAAGCCTGCGTTTAAAGCCTTGCACACACCTACAAAGGGTCCTGATAATGACAGACTGCATTCATTTATATAAAATCAGCAGTAATATGGATTGTGCTCAAATGAAACCCGGAAAGTTCCATAGGAGGCTAGGAGTCTATGATAAATGACAGATAAAAACAGACTACCTCTAATTTTCTCTGAGAGACATCCTTCCTCTCCTACATGTCGAGACGTACACAGACACACATTAGGGCTTCTGGCTTTCGGTGTTTTCTTCCGACTTTTCGCCTGTCCTTTACAAATTAATTTCACAATTAACAGTTTCTCTGTTTTAATTCATTAATCAAAACACATTAAACAGTGCTCAGGGTCATTTTAAAAGGGGAGTTACAGTTAAACATGACGAAAACACGGATGGTGGCTAGTAAATGACTCCTGAGAAGAATATTATGTTAATTTAAGGTAGGGCTAAGGAAAGGTGACGTGTGCGTGATGAATCATTACCATTTTGCTAATTTGCATACGTTTTGCACCGGGTTTTGTATCATTGATGGCAGTTCTGACAGCGCGCGTGAAGAAGATGCCAGCGCCCAGAGTGAAAGGAAAATTTGCTTCCAAATGTTTTTTAAACCTCATTCCGTTCAGAATAACGTCCTCGATCACAGATGTGCCAGCAGAGGAAGTTGAAGTGATCACAACGAGCGATCATATCCCAATCAAAAAAAGACACACTGAAAAAAAACACCACTCTAGAGCAGGCAGTTCTCAGAAATCCTGCTACGATGTCAACACGAAATGTGCTGCATGTAAGTGTAAAAAGTGGTCAAAAATGATGGACAGAATGGGCTGACACCTGCTTCTAAAACACAGAGTAATTGTGAGGCACACAGAATATTTTTGAATTCCTAAGAAATTATTTCTTGTAGGAAATCCGTGTGCTGTCTGACCATTACTCACAAGTGCTTTTTACTGCATATAATTCATTATATCAGTATTTTGACGGAAGACATGCAATTTTTTTTGTTTTGTTTCAAAACCAATGAGGCATGTTTTTGCTAAAGTTCACAAAACAAAATTCAATGTACAGTCATCTTTTTCAGGCAAAACAAATTGGTTAAGAACAAATATGTACATAGATCTTGCATTCTGGTCTCAGAATGCATATAAAATGACCCAATCTGAATTAATTGTTCGTAATTTACTTTACACATCTTAAATAATAAATAGTGAAAAAACAAAAATAAAATCTGTTAGTTATTTTTAAACCCTTTCCTTAGCCCTGCCTTAACTCTCTCAGTTAGTGGTATGCAGTAGTACAGAAGAGTCATCTATTCGGGTGATGATATCATATTTTTGAAAGCTATAGGAAAGCACACTAAGCTAATCAAGAGGATAACAAGCTGGCTGTCCAGAGATTCTTGGGCAGGACATTTTTTCTTTTTTTTGTGGTTTTCTAGCCCAAACTAGAAGAGATTATCACTAAGCGACACACCTCAAACTTATATTTTACAATGGTCTAGTTATTATTTATTATTATTATTTAACAGACGTTTTTATCCCAAGTGACTTACAACTGCTGCTGCAGAGTCACTTACAATAGGACCTCAGTTTTACGTCTCATCCGAAGGACGGAGCACAAGGAGGTGACTTGCTCAGGGTCGCACACAGTGAGTCAGCTGAGCTGAGCTTGAACCTGGAACCTCCTGGTAATAAGTCCCTTTCTTTAACCACTGGCCCACCAAGCCTTCATGTCACACAGATATTCTTAAGGGTGATGTCAGACCAAGAAATACACAGGCAACAAGTACTGTGGGGGTGAGTGCGCTCGTTTTTATTATGAATAAAATGTTTTAACAAAACAGAAACAAAAACAGTATACAAAAAGAAAAGTGCATAATAAAGCAACAAACAAACAAAACAAGTATCTAAAGTCAGCACGAGTAGCAATTGTTATTTTAAAGATCTTACTGTCACTCCGTCTCCTTTCTCCAGCTCCAGCTCTCATCATCCCAACAGGAGCAGCTGCTTTGCTTTTATATATGTGAGGCTGTGTGGTCCAGTGGTTAAAGAAACGGGCTTGTAACCAAGAGGTCCCCAGTTCAAATCCCACCTCAGCCACTGACTCATTGTGTGACCCTGAGCAAGTCACTTAACCTCCTTGTGCTCCGTCTTTCGGGTGAGACGTAATTGTAAGTGACTCTGCAGCTGATGCATAGTTCACACACCCTAGTCTCTGTAAGTCGCCTTGGATAAAGGCATCTGCTAAATAAACTAATAATATATGTGGCCATCTCCCAATTGGTAATTACTTGCTTAATTGGGAGATGGACACATACTCTAAGTTTTAGCTGGATGGAGGATTTTAACCCTATCCATGCTGTAAAGCAATAATAACACACATTGTGTTTTAAACACTAAACAATACATTAAATCATAATACAACAAATACAAAATACACACAGGGGCGAGGTGTACCCCGTCACACACCTATATACCATTAAAGGAGGATTTTATAAAATCCTAAATCCTAAGTCATCACAAAAAGTAGTACAAGAGGACACACTTCTTATGATCAAAGAAAATGGATGGAATAGTTTACTGGGTAACATTGTTACCACTAAAACACCAGGGTCATAAAATGCTGCCCAGGATCTCATGGTGTGGTACAAATGAACACATCTCAATGGACAGCTTCTTCACATTCACATTTCTTACCTTTCAAGGAAAACCCAGAAGCCAATTCAGGGGGAATTGTTTTTACACCAGATGCAGTATGCTTGTGGTGTGGTAAGAGTGTACAAAGTGCATATACTAATAATTAAAAAAAAAAAATAGGTTGGCAATGGAGACTATAAAAACAGTAAAGAGTAGTCAATGACAACTATGAGGCAACTATGAGGCATGTTCTTCTTACCTTTGTGTAATTTCCAGCATCTGGTTTTGAAACCAGAATCCTGTTTAAGAAATCTTAGGTGTGTTGAGTCTAATTATACTTTTTTTTTTTGTCTCTTCCATGTCCTGTAGGTTCCACATGGGAATTCCCCAGAGCTGGTTTTCAACCCTGTCCATATAAATGATTCAGGTTTCTACATCTGCAGAGTAAACTCTGGAGGATCCTTTCAATTCAGCCAATGGGCGCAGCTAGAAGTATGTGACATAACTACAGTTTATGGTGAGTCACACGCTACATTAAATGTAGACCTTTAATGTATTGTGTGGAGAACTATTTGCCTCTCTTCCTATACAAAAAATCGCAAAAAAACGATTTTTTACAGTTGTAGGAATTGGTGTCCTTTTTTCAGAACACCCTGGGGAACTTTATAAAGTACTTCGGAAACCACAAAAACTTCAATTTGTATTATTATGTATTCCGCTTAGTGTTTTCAAAAAGATACATTTATAACAACTTGTTATTCTATGACCTGAGGGTCCTTACAATACTTCCTGATATTTTTACAGATATATGTTTTTTTTTGTTTTTTAAAAAAAATATTATTCAGTAGATTTGGGGTTTTCAAAGAGATAAAGGTACAAAAACATTTTATTCTGTTACCTGAAGGACCCTACAGCACTCCCTGAAAGCTTTGTTACATATATTTTGAAATATGGGCAAAATACAAGACAGTCAATGGTTTTATTAATTTAGAGCCTTTTGTTAAAAAAAAAAAACACAACACATGGTTTAGAACTGAACATTTATTTTAAAAATAAATAATACTGAGAACACCTCTATTAAAACAACTGAATCACTTGAAAGCAAATTCTGATTTCTGCCAACAATGATTCATCTAATCGTCTTGCCATCTTCAAATTAAATTCTCTAGAGTGAAAACATTGATATTATTGTGTGCATATTTATTTCTGTACATAAACTGTAAACATATACGCAGAATATTATGTTATCAAAGCAGTATTTTACAAACAGCAAGAACAACAGAATAAATAGTGCTAAATGAACTACCAAATGCTGTTTATTATAAGCAAGCATCATAAAATTGCAATGCCATAATAAACGTTTATTTTCTGGATCTTTATAAGCAATAATGGACACAGCTCTTGATTATTTTCTCAAAATAAATATTTATGAATAAAATAATAGTTCTTCAGTCCATTACAATCTGTAATAATGAAAAAAGGTAAGTGATTGTGGCAGGGCAAAAGCCTGTAAATAGTGCTGTAAATAGTGTGTGTGGGAATGTAAGTTTGGCAGGGATGGGGGTAAATCTGTCCCTGTTAGCAATCAGAGGTGTGGCCTTTCCCCAGTTAGGTAATTGATGCTAATTGGGGAGTAGACACATGCATAAAAGGAAGCAAAAGCCTTTGTGAGCTGTGAGCTGTAATTTTTTATTTTTATATTGTTTAGCAATATGGTGGTGAAGGCTAATGCCCAGCCTATCAATCAATCAATCAATCAATCTTTATTTTATTGAGTCATAATTATATATATATATATATATATATATATATATATATATATATATATATATATATATATATATATATATATATATATATATATATATATATATATATATATATATATATATATGAACATAATTTCAATCTTTATTTAACATTGTGTAATCATAAAGTAACCAAAGAATTATATCACAAAAGTCTACCGGAAGCCATAATAGTAGTACAGTAATAGATATAGAAATGTCACATTTTTCAATTTGTCTCAGTTTTTTGTTAAGTATATGGAAAACTACAAAGCAATATGTAATTCAATATGTTAAAGTAACATTATTCAGCAGGTTTCATTCGACTTTATGAAGCAAAATTAGTTAATTCTATAGGGTGATGCTAAACTTTGGCCATAGCTGTATATCAAATTTCACGTTTGTTTTCTTTTTTTTTCTGTGTAGGCTCAATGTTTAATTCCACTGAAGGCCGACTAAAGATTGCCATCCAACCTCAAACTCAGAAGCTGATGATCGGAGACACTCTAGACCTGGAGTGTGGTGCAGTGGGGAAGCCTCTTCCCAAATACCAATGGTATAAAAATGGGGCCCCACTGAAAGATGCAACCAAGAAGAGATACACGGTATGTTACATTTACATTGACCTGGACACTGTATATTACATAGAAATAAAACTTATTAAAAAATGCTTTGTAAAATCTGTTTAAGATTTGTTGCCAGTTTTGGCCGCAGTAGACATAGTGTATTCTATCTTACTTCAGTTATTCCCAGCATGCAGTAAGTAAAGTGATGACTGAAACTGTTGAATATATTATATACTGCAAAATCCTTCTCATTTATTTATTGGAAACAGATGCATGATATCACCTTGGGTCATCAGGGAAAGTACTGCTGCCGAGTATCCAATGAACTTGAGCACCTATGGAGCCGGGAGGTTGAAATTGTCATTGGTAAATATATTCTGGGTTTTTAACATCAAAGAGCAAATCCGTGAATGCTGTTGTTATCATACGTTTCCTCCTCCTCGCATTTTTAACTCCTTCAACAACACCAAAAACACCAAGCCAAAAACCTAACAGTGCCACCTGCTTGAAGAGTCTGGGTTGGAGCAGATGTGAGTTAACTGACAGCTACCTTCTGTCCTTGCCATCTCTCATGACAGAAGCCTAAGCCTGAGTGCAATACTGTGCATTATATTAAAGGTTGTTGTTCCTTGCCACAGAGTGCAGCTGTCCTGTCCATTATCAAGAGAGATCAACTCTCAGATAGCACTACTGGGAGACATTAACCTCTTTACTTTCAAGTCCCATGTCTTTGACCTGAAAACAACTGTAATTTAGGGGGTTGGGTTTGATACTGGGAGGAAAGATGTTCCACATTAATATTTCTGTTTAGACACTGAAATACGTGGAACCAGCGAGTAAATATGGTGATAGTTTTTTTTACAAAGTTATCTGTAGCTTGTATTGGTTGTATATGGTAAGAGAGATATTAGTTACTGTGGTATACATTTGATATCGGATATGAACACTTTGCCTGGATTTTGTATTGTAACCTTTGGGTGTTGTTCCTAGCTAATCAAGCCAATCTATCAGTTAGGTTTTTGCGTTTTCCACCGCTCCTCCTCCAAAAACACAGCGCCACCTCTGCAACGGTCTCCCTCTGGGGGCAAGTGACTTCCCAATCTTAGGCCCAGCCAAGCTGACCTCGACCTCCAAGAGGAAGGTTCTCTGAGAGCCAGAAGGGACCCCTGACCAAATCTTAACATCTTTCTATCATTCCAGTTCCCCCTAGGGGGAGCATACATGCTCCCCATTGGTGCGGTCTCATCTCTGCGAGGGGCAGTTCTCCCTGAGCCAGGTGGCAACCCTGCACTTTTCTCAAATCTCCATTTTCTATCGCTTGTTCCCCTTGGGGTCAGGAGACATGCTCTCCAGCCTTGGAGCCTGATCGGTTCGCTCACCTCTGAGAGGGTTCTCTCCTCTGAAAGGGCAGCTCTCCCTGAGCCAATGGGAAGCCCTGTATTCTTTACTAACAACTTGCTTTTATCTATGCCAGTGTTCCTCTCTGGCCTCTTTGCATGTTTATTTCCTTCTCTTTCAGAAATCCTGTCGCCCCGCCCCACTGCTGTACTCTCTCAAGTAAAAATGAACCATATATTTTACTTCATGTTTACAAATCATTCAGTCCAGTGTGACATTCCCTATTGATAATGCCCCCAGTGCTTTCTTGTCACTAAACTGCCATTTCTAGTTGATAGTGTGATGCAAGGCAAATGCAGATTACCAAAAACAAAAACTTGTTATTTTTAACTGGAAGGGCCAAGACACTGTTGGGGGTTTTCAGGAGCAATGGAATGTTCTGAAGGTAGAGTATGAGTAGAAATCTGTTAGTTTGTGATTGGTTGGTGGAAAATACCTGGTGCTGCTTTCGTAAAACTTATTGTGGGTTTTAGCAATGTGCTTAAGCAAATTTGCCAGTCAATTGTTAGAAACTGCAGGGACACATTGAGATAAAAAACAGATTACACACAAGTTTTAGGAATACAGCGCCTTGTGTATTTAATGCACGTGGGATCATTTGGTTTTACAAATGCATGCCAAGTTATCAAATTCATTGTAATTTTACTGAGAAAATGAAATTATAAGTGGAACTTGAGTGCCATTTTCATCTCAGAGGATATGGGTGAATGCTTGAAGTTGTGTGTGCTGTGCATGTTTTTTTTATTACTTTTATATTGTTCAGCAGTTTCCTTTGTACTGTAATGCATGGCTCTCTGGGGTCACTCTTAGAAGCACCTTAACAAATGTTTTCAATAATTTATTTCTGTGATTAATAACATCTTGGTGTAATAATAAAAAAATGTACCTTTAACAAAATCTGTCTGGTTTGCAGAGATGGTTTCCAGGTCCCTTATCTATATGATTTATATATATGAAATCAGAATCCTTTTTTTTTTTCTTACAAGATGAATATATGTTAACAGAAAAATTATAGCAGGGTGGCCAAGCCTGGTATTCCAACTCTGTTCTAAATTGTATAATTGAACCAATTAAACCAATGACCCTCCAGGACTGTGATTGGACCCCTGCTCTATAGCATGTACGGGTAGTAACAGCAAACTGTGCTACAACCACAGAAAACTTAGTGAAATCATACTTTCAAAGTTTGTAGGTACTGGCTGTAGTTATCTTACTGTATGCTGTTGATAATGATTTGTAATGATCCGTTTCCCATTATATGTTTTTCAGATGATATTAACATCTTCGGGGATAGTAAGTGGAAATCTACTGTTTACTACTTTAACGAAATGTGCTTTAAAGAATGTATTACCGTATATGCTCAATATAGTGCCCAGTCTCTACTGTCCAACCTTATTTAAATTAATACCCATGCTTTACAAACACCCCCTCCCCCCATTCATGTTTTCAACATCTTAAAATATAATGTTACTTACAAGTCCAAAAGGATTTTTTTCTTATACACAATTAAACAAATTAAGTATTATCGACATAGATTTTGTTTTGTGTTTATCTGTAACAAAATAACAGATTAAAAAAGTATTTTGCCATGGCGAATCGAACATGCAATAAACCTTGTCTACTACGGTATGTAAAAAAAAAGTCCATGTCTCAGCTTTCCTGTTTCATGGCTGAAAACAGGTGCTAGAGGGTTGAGCCCTTTACTGCCCTAGATATGTTCCCATACTTATGTAATGCCTATTTTCTCAATGTCAAATATATTGGACACTGGGCAGCAAAGGGTTAAGCTCAGAAGAAAGATTGTTAGGGGAATTAAGTTTCCCCTGCTTTATATATTTTGTGAAGATAGCATATATATTCTCCCACTTCCACATCGTTTGCAGCTCACAGACAAGATTCCAGCAGTGTCCTTAATTTTACCATTAAAATAGTGTTTCATTTCAACCATGCCATGTAAAACCTCATTTAGTAGTTCTCCTGCAACTTGTGTTAAGATTAACTAAAACATTTTTAGTCCAGTAACTGTTGTTGAAATGTTACAGGGCTGCATTATGACAAATGTTATAATCAATAAATATTAATTTAAAAGGGACATGTTTATGTTACACAGTCAACACTCGGATATCCGTTACCCAGATACACATCAGTCGTGTTTTACCGCCCTTGTATTAAGAATAAAATCAATCCCCATTGTATATATGTAACTGTGGCAAAGTGGTGAGTGAATACAGGTGCGTGCAGTGCAGAGTTGATACAAAACAGACAGACAATGATTTCCAGGTGCAAGGGTGTTTATTGAACAATGTCCAGAGCCTTGTAGGTTTGATATACTAACCATTTACCAAGGAACAGATCACTTACACTACAACCCCTATTTATGCCCTTGCTCATGACCCCTAGGTTAACAAGCGCATCTGCTCCGCCAATCCTCGGATGCCACACCGTTTCCTGTCCGAATCATTGAGTTTGGGTACCGTAGCTCCACCCCCTTCCTAAACGACCGACTTCCACCTACCCGAAGGAATAAATTGTCATACCATTTAGTTAAGGGTACTCTCTTCCTTTTATACAGTGCCCTCACAGGTCGGGTGGGAGATCTAACACCAAGAATCATTAAATCTCTGTCACAGTAACAAATGAATGCACTTAACCGTCACACACGATTTCCGACTTCGTCACCAGTTTTCTGATACAAAGCCCATCTCTTCAATGTTACAGTCTGTTACAGCTGTTTTTTTTTTTCTCGCATGCCAAATCAGTCTGTCTTTATCGTTCAGTTACACAGCGCTTCCTCCAATTTCACATGACGAAAATGTAGCAAAAACAAAGCGAATGAGAACATTTTGATTTAATTTTGCTGTTGGGTCGTTAATGGGAAATTTTACATACTGCTACAAACCATACCGGATTTAAAAGTATGTACTGGATTACAGTCCATGTGTCCACGGTCGTCTCTTTTGGCAAGTGATATTTTCAGAATCATATTGTTCTGAATTCAAATACTTCTGGTGAAAATATAATACTGTACCAACAAAACCAACTACAGTACATCTAAATGGAAGCCTTCTTATTTTAAAACATTGTATCTTTTTTGTGTTCCCTGACAAAACGGACAAGGTTTTGGAATGGGACGAAATAATCGTTGAGGCACGTTTAAAAAAAAAAAAAAAATTCTGAAAATAATATTGCATTACAATGCAAAAATAGACAGCAGCAGATAGGTGACATCTATATTTATAGCCTGTTTAAAATTAAACATTCACAACATTCTATGGTATTGAGATGAAATATGAAACCTGCACATGAGGCTTGTCAGAGCCACTGGACATTAGAAATTACAATGAGCAGAACACAATTCAATCACTTAACTGCCCAGATAAAGAGAAGATTGAGAAAATAAGCGACCGGGTGCTATTTCGAGCAAATACGGTATATATTAATAATGATTTGACTTACCTCAAATACCATAAGGTGTGCTTGGTGGGTTGGTATGTGCACATGCATGGTGTGCTTCAATTTTGTACAGAACAAGCCATGTGGATAACAATGATGTAAAATAAATAAATAAATAAAATACCCGTGTGGGCCTCTTAACATCACAGAGAGATGCAATGCTGAGGAGTTGTTTCTCACTTCATTCAAACTTCTGGGTCCATATATATGTTTTTGTTTATTTGTTAGTTTATACATTCAAATTGTAAAAGTGTGAGAAGGCTGCCGCTGCCTTAGATCTAAAGCCTGCATGATGCTTTTGGCCTTGAAAGGGTTAACAAGTTAAGCCACAAGAGCTGAAGCTGCTGAAGGGGAATGCTTTTTGAGTTCTAAACAGTGCATGTCTGCTTAGTAGGGTTAATGTTTTTCACAACATCAAAGTAAAGAGGAATGGTCTTATCTCACTACATGTAAAATTACTACAAATAATAATGAGAGTTTAGATTACATTTTTCAACTAACTGTAGTTACAGCTTTCAAATAAGGATAATATGTCAGACTTTTTTGGCTCACCTGGTAAAGGCATGGTAAAATACTGCTGGAAGTGTTTGATACCTTGACATAAACAGTTTTGTGTCTACCATCTATGCCTCTTCATAGAAAACTCAATTCATAGAAAACTCAATGGTGGGAGCCCCAAGGAACAGGCACTGCTCTGCACCCTCTATTACACTGTGGGACAGCTCAGTCCTGCTAAGCTCACTAACTAAAAATAAACAGTTTCACAGTAAATAAACCCGTGTGGCTTGCTTGCACCCCGGGTCTGTAAGCCTTGTGCTGTATTGCCACTCCTCTCTCTGAGTTGCTGCTCCAGAGCCTCTGACTTGTCAGGATTCGGCCGTGAAGTCACGCTCCACTATGTTTCCTGTTTGAGCCAGAGAGGATACAAAACAGCACATTTTTATTAATTCATTCACCCCGTGTAGTCCCACCCCCCAGCCAATGATAGAACGTCAGCTGATTTTCCTCACAGCTGAGTCCTGTCAGCAAAAGATTGCCTGACAGCGTGGGAATACACAGAGAATACGAACTCCCCTACAGGCTCCCGCATGCGCCTGACAGTCAGTCCAAATCCCTCCCCTCTCACAGACACGTACTAATGGAATCAATTAATAGGTTCTAGTATTAGAAAACATGTTCATTTGTTAAAGCTAATACTGGACCAGGCTTTGCATTTCAACATTCTAAAAAAACATTTGTTTAAATTGTAGCGTAAAAGATTGTGATAACGCAAAGAAATGTGGCTTTGATTGGTTAATATTACTGGCATGAATCCTGAGATTCAGGCATCTTTTCAAAAGGCGCTATTTTTAAAATGGAACCAGGAATGAAGGGTTAGGCAACTTCAATGTTATTTTAAATTGCATGTAAAATTTCACTGAAAAGTTATCTACCTATAGCAACTGCCTCAACAAAAGGGATTCAGGGTTTACTGTGTTTAGTAATGGTCTGAAGAGACACTGAGAAATACTTATATTCCAAACGTTGTCAGAGGATTGTATTATGTTTTTTTCTTTATATATAGTTTTGCTTTATAACTTTAAATATGTTTTTAGGTTATTCAGACAGTGTGAAACCAGGATGTGCTGAAAGAATTGATGGTAAATAAAGCACATTACTTCTTTATTTCTTTACACAAATGCAAAGACACATTTTTGAGGTTCTTGTAAAGGTTTGAACCCTATTTTAATGCAGTTTTATGTTTGTGTTGCTGTTTTTCTAAACATTTGATGAGTAACACAGCGATATTCCTTTCTGTCTATGTAATAATAGAGTGAGATACTGGTAGTTAAAAAGGCGGTAAGAATTCATATTAAAATGATAAATGTTTAAAGCTTTGTTACCACATTCCGAAGCATTCACGTTTAAAACAATGCACATCTGAATAGTACAATGGAATATATGAATCTAGAACAAATGGAATGCTAATGCAAATATTGAGACCTTTTTCCCCTAATGTATATTTAGATGGATATTTGATTTTGTTTTTCTGAGCTCTTCACTCATCGCTAATAAAACAAAGTGCTCCTGCCGGACAACATTTATAATTGATCCCTGTCTTCAGTGAAAACTAACCAAAATCCTAAATTACCCAGGAATAGTCAAATAAGGTTCAAGGCAATGGGTGGAGCTATCAAGGTACTTTTTACCCTGCCTAAACTTGAACCACTGCTACATTAAAGCTAAGTACCTGAGACACATAAGGACAAATGTGTGAGTAGTGTAAACTGTAAACACTTAAAATGCTGTAAGTGCTGTTTGTAATTGTATTTTTCTTACAGCTACAGATAAAGTGGCCCTGCTGATTGGTAACATGTCGTATAGGAACCACCCCAAGCTGAAGGCCCCAATGGTTGATGTGTACGACTTGACAAACTTGCTTCGGCAGCTCAATTTTAAAGTGGTGTCTCTCCTTGATCTGACCGAGTCTGAGATGCGCAATGCTGTGGACGAGTTTCTACTACTCCTGGATAAAGGAGTCTATGGTAAACAATTGTTTTACATACACAAGAACCCAAAAACATTTAGGGTGCTCAAGCTTTATACATGTTTTGTGCCAGCTACTGATTTTATGTTGCAAGGGTCAAAGGTTATCAAAATGGGAATTCTTTTAATTAAAATGGGAAGCGTTTTCATCATGTGGAGCATGTTACACAGCTCCGCTTTTGCATTTACTCAACACCTACCCTTTTTCTCTATCACATGTGATGTATTTTTTACCAGTCAGAAATGAAGGAAAGACCTCAAAACTGTAATGAACCAGTCATTGCTGGAGCCACCAGATGAGTAAAAAGTGAGAGTTTAAAACAAGCAGTATGCATAGTACTGTACTATGCTACATAGATATGGATATATACATCTACAGCTAAAGATGGACGTAGTGTTTAGGCTATCACATTTTACTCAAACCACAAAAATGTTGGACGGCAGTGGCTTAGTCACTGGCTTATGCTTTTTATTGAGTCGTAATGCATGCAGCCTCTACACTGTGTGGGCCTGAGGTTTATGATACACGCCAACGCTTCCTGTGGCTCTTCCTGTATCAGATCTAATCCTCATAACATCTGCTAACTTTACTGCAAGTATATTTTTTAAAGAAGGGGAGGGGGTTTACAAATAACTGCTCACAGAACCAGAAGTCGTTTTTTGGCGCCAGCAATCCATGTGGTTCTAAGTGAGGGAGAATATACTATAGGCTGCATGTTGCAGACATTAATAATAGGCTTTTTCCATCCAGCTGAAGAAGGACGTAGTCCGAAACATTCTGATATAAAAACATTGATCAATTATTCACATAGTGTACCTACATTACCTTTGATTTTGCTCTTTTTGGTACACAGCAGTTTTCCTTTTACAAATATATATATATATATATATATATATATATATATATATATATATATATATATATATATATATATATATATAGTAATTATAGACTGGAAAACAGGGCTATAGTGGAAAATTATTGACCCGAGGGAAGACTATTGTTACCGACAGGGGGCTATAATGCCCGAAGCCGCATTGTACCCTGGATTGTACCCGCATTGTACCCTGGTAACAATAGTCTTCCCGAGGGGCATTTAATTTTCCACTATGAGCTGAGTCTGCAGTACATATTTAATATATGAGTCAGTCAAAATAATAAGAGAGGCAAGTTTGGATAGTAAATATGACTTTATATACTGTAAAGCCATAATATTTTTATTATGTGTTTTTTGCGGATGAAATAAAAAATTAAACATTTTTGGCACGAATACCTTAGTGTTGTACATATAATGAAGCAATATACTACCAGTGCAACAGGTCGCCAACATTTCTGGAGCAAAATAGGTTTTATGGGTGTGATTCGCCTAATATTTTGGTCTTGCTTACATAATGTTATTTAAATAGTGAGCGGATAGGTAGGTTTGTTGATTGTCAGAGTAGTATTGTTCCTTGGGATAACAAAACACTGAGCTCAAGTCATGTGATTTCATAGAAATGCCAGGTGCTCAGTGTTTGGTATTTGAGTTGAGTTAAAATTGCCATATAAATAGCCATTCACAAAGACACGATTTTAATTAACGCAAGAACAGCGAAAGATATGACCATGCCCCGCTTGAGTAATGAAGATTGCCTGGTTGCTATCGGCATGATTGTAGGCGGCCTGTCTGTGAGAGAAGTTGCCCGGAGAACGAGATGTTCTGCTTCAACAATCAGACTAGTCCAGAGAAACCAGGAAACCGTCTCTGTGAAGGACAGGCCACGTCCTGGAAGGGAGAGGGTCACCACACCGACCCAGGACCATTATGCTGACTGTTGCGTTGTTCAAGCCAACCGGTGGGGCGGTGGGAGTGTGATGATGTAGGGAGGAATCTCCTTTAACACAAGAACACCTTTGGTGATTGAGGGCAACCTTACTATTCAGCGATACATTGACGAAGTCCTTGAGGCAACAGTTTTTCCGTTCCTGCAAGCCAATCCGGAAGTGTCGGTCATTCCAGCTAGAGCTTGTTATTAAATTATGGTAATAGATATAAATAGTCAGCCAAAGTAATAGGCCAAAGTAGTTTCTGTACAACACTACAGATCCAAAATATACTGTTGCTTCCTGGTATCTATTTACTTGAACTGCTTGAAGTCTTACATATCATTGGGGCTTCTTGTTTTCTGAATGATGAAGACCAAACACTGACTTCAGGTTTGATTATGAGTATCCTCCAATAAAAATGTACTATTTGGCAGTGGTCATGTGACTTTTGTTTACAGATCATACTTCTTGTTCTGGTTTACCATGACAAATTGTAGTAAAGCATAATAAACGGTAAGAAAGGTAAACCACAATTAAGTATGGCAAAACAGTGGTAAAAAAAAAACATGATTACCCATAGTAAGGATGGGTAACAGCATAGTAAACGTCAACATTTTTGGAAAATTTACTTTGGTAAACATATATAAGATATAGACCAAAAACATTTTATGTTTTATGTTTTATGTTTTATGTTTGCTGGAGCTTGAAATAAATTCAGTACATACAGTGTCACAGATCAGCACATCTTTCCTTTGACTAGTCTCAGCAAAAAAGCCAAGTTAAAATAATGACCTCACCAGTTTAGTAGTCTAACAGTAATAACTTATTTTTTTTAATAATGCATTTCCAGTGGCTAAGCAGGACTACATGTGCTGGAATATGCAAACAGTCACTCATGGTGGATCTAACTGAGGCATTAGCTTTCAAAATAAGTTATATTTAGGCACTATTCAGGATCAAGGGGCTTACCACTCTCTGATTGAACAGGTGTACTTATTACACACTCCAGCTGTATGCATACCACAGCATTTCAGAATCAAGGAAAATATACTGAACAGTACAAATGTTGGGGCTGCTTTTTTTTTAAATAAATTAAAAATCTCCATTTATTTTTACCACCGATTTTCTCCCAATTTGGAATGCCCAATTATTACTGTTATTTTTCTCCTTCACTGCGGGGATTACCCACACAGCTCAGGGACCTGAGGCTCAGTGGGCGTCCTCCGATCCCACAAGCCAATTGGCATCTTTTTACACCCAGGAACTTGAGAGTGGATGTCTGCAGGCTACCGGCCTCTGGAGGACAAAGACTAGCCCAGCAAATCTCCACTCCCAAACTCACTCGGCGCCTGGCCTGTAGGAGTCACCACAGAGTGGTGAGGAGAAACAGTCTAAACCAGATCCCACCTCCCCAACTCCGGGAGCACCAAAGCCAATGCGGTGTCCCCCTGGAGTCCCCAGCGAAGACCAGCTGCCTCGCACAACCAGGATTCGAACTTGCGATCGCTGGTTGTATAACTCATCCTGCACACCGCGCGGCAGTGTTTTTACCAGGTGAACCATTCGGGGACCCTGACTTCTTTAATTACATTTTGGTTATGTTTCAAAGATGTCATGAAAAAAAAGGTGTTTTGCATATAAAGTAGAGCCAGACCCCACACTCATTGGTTACTAAAAACAAAACTTGAAACCAGAAACAGGTCTTATGTAAAATATATGTGAAGATTCAATCAGATTTTTTACCAAGCTTACATAGCTCTCCTGGTTTATTTGGTGTTTTCTTATTATTATTCCATATTTTAAGATGGACCTTTAATTAATTCAAATAAATGTGGTATTCACATAAATTAAATCATTTAAAATAATACAAGTTTCTGAGTTTCACACATTTCAGTCTAATCAACATCCTCCATTTCATATTTACTGTATTATGAAGTGAAGATCGGTTTTCAGTTTCCCTTCAAACATATGTCCTGCCATCATGGATTGACTGAATCTAAAGTATTATATCTAAATGCATATTGTTGTTCATTAAAGTAAATTTGACATTCTAAAGATTGATACAAGTAAATTGGACTTTTCAATTGTAGAACTTCCCTTCAATGATGCATCTCAGCCTCTTTCTAGACAGGGTAGTAAAACATGAGCTCCATCTGATCAGCTAGCATAGGAAAATGCAGACAGAATTTGGAACTTGTTTTGTTGAACAGGGAGTGATGGGGTCTTATAAAAGTAATTAAAAATGTCAATGAAAATTACAGAAAATCCCAAACCAATGTAATTCAAATAAGATGGTGACCAACTAGTCACACCAAATCCAACACTGGTTGACTAAGAAGACAATGATTTATATATCAACGATTAACCCTTTATTAAGACCAATTAGATTATATTTCTAAAGAACCCCATTCTATTATTAGGAATTATGGAGTTGTAATCATGATTTTATAATTAACTATTAAAGGCGTTTTTCTTTCACTTCACTAAATGTATCCCTTTAGCTTATACATTTTACTAAAAGGAAAAAAAGCTACATCATTTGTAAACAGAGCCTTCAGCAAGTATTGGGGAAGGTTGTTTGTATTCTGTGCCTTAGAGCACAGTTACTACGATACGTTTTCATGTTAATTAGGATAAATATTAAAGGGTTTGGATACAATTTGTGAGTTTGATGGTATTTACAGTAGAGTAATGACATAAAGGAGTGACGTGATCTCACTAATTAGACTTAACCTTTAATTCTAACCCTTTTATATAAAGAACACGGGTAAGATATGTCCTTACAGTCCTTAACGGCTGTGGCTGTGTTCCAATGTATGAGTGTGTGGTTGATTGAGTAAGCAGTCAAGAAAAGTATCACATCACTTCAGTGCAGATTGTTGAAATAGTCATATGGAGTCAGATTCTTTGAGTCACTGACATGGAGGAAGGTGATGTACAGAGAAGTTTGAGTCGGACATTCCGATTCATTTGGGTTTGATATTATCTTGACATTAAAGGTGACATTTAAACAACAGTATTTGTTTTTCTATCACCATTAGCAAACCCTGTACTATATAGACCAGAGGTTCCCAAACTTCTGAGATGCATGCCCCATGTGCACTCCCCCCTTCTAATAAACAGTACAGTATTTAGAAAAGATGATAATCAACATATAATAACTAATAACTAATTGTTCTGAAGACAGAAAGCAACATAGCACAGTACCACTGTTGAAATACTAATAAACTTGAATATAAAAGAGCACCTAATGAGTCATATTTACCTCAGTGAGTAGGACAAGCCTGCTTGGTAGTGCACAGCTTGTGGGATCTCGGCTTGATTTCAGAGAGTTTCAACCTCAGATCTGTCTCTGTAGTCAAGCGATTTCTGTACTTGTTCTTGATATAAATAAGCGAAGAAAACCCTGTTTCACACAGATCTGTTGAGGCAAACTGAACAAGTATTTTAATGGCTGCTTGTGACAATTCAGTAAACTCTTTTCTAATTGAAAGCAATAACTGATCAACAGACATAACTTTGAAATGATGTGTCAAAGCAGAGTCACCAGCAACATCAATCACATTCTCTTTTAAACTCACAGCAATCTTGGCCTTTGCTACAAAGTTCTGAAAATGAATTTCGACCCAGGCAAAATCCTGGAATTCAGTTTTCGTACTTTTTCCTGTGCGATGAAATTGTTACAGTTCTTACCTTGCAAAGAAAGTTTAAAGGGTACATAAGGACCTTTTTATTTTATTGTGTTACATGTTCCCATGTGTTGCTACAACTGTTTACGTAAGGTGTGTGTATTGTTTTAATTATTATTATTATTTTTTTTTTTTACATTTTGACCACTTTTTTAACTTTTAAATTGCATTCCCTGCCTCAAGATGGTTTTCCATGTACCCGCATGGACTTCTCAGAACTACATTTCTCATCGTCCTCCTGCTCACATATGTAACTGAGATGGATTTACCAGAGAGCAGGAGGATGATGGGAAATGTAGTTTTGAGAGGTCCGTGCAGGTACATGTCAGAAACAAATATTTACAGATCTTGTGCCCCCCTGATAACCTTGTTACACACCCCAGTTTGAAAACCTCTGATATAGACACATTACATGTTATTTGTTGAATAAAATCCAATTAAGTCCATTTCCCACTGGCACTCCTACCCGGGTCCCAGCGACCCATCTCAGGATGTGGTTCGATACAAAATGACAAAATGCAAGATGGCGGTTCGTAAGCCGACGAAATAACAAACAGCCACGTCTGCATGAAGGTTTCATTTCTGCAATGAACATTTCTGTTTATTCTGTTTATCCATATTTTTATTGATTGAGACACACCGTGAGCCAGATTGCAGCAAAGATGAAGAAACCTTTGCTCTAATCAACATTTGGGCTGACGGTTCAATCCAGAGAAGCTTGGAGGAAGCGTCCGTAACAAGCTGCTTCAGGGGCATTGATATGCATATTGTGTACTTGCGTCTGTCACCCAGGTCAACCCTGCTTTATCAGAAGCAGTGTGAAATCGCGTAGCCGACCCGCATGACACCGGGTCCGATCTGGGTAGAGCATGCCAGTGTGAAAGGGGCTTTAGACTGTTTTTCCTGTGTTCAAATCATCTAAGGGACATTTTTATTTGTTCTGTTGAGGCTAGTCCACTATAGAGGATAACTAGTATATTGGAAGAGAGAAACAGAAAGTTATACACCACAAGTCCCCGTATACCCCATTAAAAAGAACAGGCACCATAACAAGTAGTTCTGAATGTACCAATGTTCCCCAGAGAGAAACTGTGCATCTCATCTATGTCTCTTTCACTTCTCTGAGAAACGCTTGAGAATCTTTTTTTTCAATCTCATTTAAATATGCTACTGTATGTGTCTCAAATGGTTATCCTAAAACCACTATTGAAGAAACAAATGAGACACTGCATATTTCCAATAAGACATATTTCAGCAGTTGAAGGTAAATACATTTGAGCTGACATTTTTAATTTGTATTCCACAATATACTGAGATATACTGTATCTGAAGATGTAGATATCCACAAAATATAAAATTGCACTTATAGCTTTTTATCATACATGCTTGATCTCAATAGAGAAAGTCAGCTCACGGTTTAAAGACAGTTTATTATGTGGCTATGAACATTTTCAGATGGTTTCACACATGTAGCTCTATTTTGTTTGTCTTCTGATCAGCATTGCTTCCTGCCTCAAAGCTGCAACATTTGAAAGATGCATTGCATTCACTACAAAAATATTACACAACCAAGATTTTTTTGGCCAGTTGGTTTTATACCTTATCCATGTACTTGCTTGATTTGAGTATCTGGTTTATCTAGTGACAGAAACAAAACATAAAATTAATTTAAACCCCAATCTAGGCCATTTAAATTGATTTAAGACATGCTAGCACATGTTCTCTCGTCTGTGAAAGGCGCGTTAAGCAACATCAAAGATTGCTTATGTTCTTTACAGATTCTTTAACTGTGGGACACACATGAGTGAGAGCCTTTTTAGACAGTATAGAGTTGCAGTATGTCCTGTAATGTCTGGTTTTGATTTATTGCTGTAACTGCCAATGGCAGGTTACCACTGTTTACTGAGTGCTCATCTGTTGAGGGTTTTAAGCAAAATGAATACATTTCAAATTAACAAAAGCAAATGGAAAATCGCATTAATTACAATACAATATTGCTTGGATTAATCATGATCAGACCTTAATCTCAATTAAATTGTAAAGTTCTATTCATTTTCATCCTGTTGGGTATGGTTGGACTATATTGGTGCACCATAACTTTAAGCCATATATCAGCATGAAGTTTTAACACCTACTGTCATGTAATGGAAATCATTATGTCAATTTGAAATTACTATACAAATTCTATGACTGAAAAGGTTATCGCATGCTTACATACATTATCTATATGTAAATCACAAGGTTGTCAGATCTGACAAGATGGCTGTAAATGTTGAGCTCCATATAGCACATACTTCAGCTTAGTAGTGGTGACAGTTCATCAGAGCAGTCAAATTATTGTTGCTGCTGCATCTTGTTTATGTCTTTTCCAGTCAAAGTAATCATCCACATCATGAGCTTAGTTAGGAGCATAACAGGGTTCATGGATTGGTCTGGGGAGTGTTTCATTTCACAGGACAATTAGGGGCTGCAGAAATGTCAACCACAGCAGAGCGCACAGAGGACACATACACTCCTTAGCCCTTTAAACCCTGCAATTTTCTCATGTCCTTTAGAATGAAATGCTTATAAGTAGGCTTGCTACTATTCTATTTTTATTTTTTTGCCAAATCAACGATTAATATCAACGTTTATTTTAGAAAGAATTTACCAGGTTTTTTTTTTTCGATCTTTATCTTTCAATTCAAGCAGAGAATGGGTGAAATCGACCTTTATACTTTAAAAAAAGGACTTTTTATGCCATTAAAAAACGACTTATTTAGCAAAACCCCTTTATCATATTCAACATGTAACAAAACCATGGTTACCGACATTCTAATTGAAATAACGTTTGGTCAAAGCTGAGATATACATTTGAAAAATGCCTCAAATAACTGTAGTAAATGCAGCATATACAAGTGTATTACACAGACCTTTATAGCATAAGTTTACGAGTAAAATATGCACAGAACAAAACATTAGATAGTTGAACAGAACTAACTTGCACTTATTATTCGGAGTCTGAGCTCCCCCTCCTGCTTCACCACAGCCAGACTCAGAGTCACTGGAAGGCAAGGCAGATGGGCCCACTTCATCATGCCGTGGAGACTTCAGCCGTCGGCCAGGGTATTGTGCACAATATTCATTCAGTGTTTTTCTCTTGCACCCCATTTTCAAATTAAACTGTCACTGTATACCTAAAGCAAAAGCTTACTTAAACCTTAACCTGCTAATTTCAAAATAGGCGCTTTGAGTGACAGGCACTGTAGTAAATGAGAGCATTCCAGCACTGCTTCAGTCAACGAGATCTGTCAGAACGGTGAAACTACAGTACTAACGGACCACTGAGATGATTGACAGCGACCCCCAGCCATTCAGAGCGGAACGGAGACAGGACAGACAGCAAATATAAAAACTACCCAAGCTAGACAGGATTTCTAAATGATTATTTTTGGTAAAAAAAATAAATAAAAATAGTAAGTGGTTTTAACGACATTTGTCGTATATAAATTTATTTCAGTCTAACTCATATTTTTGGGGAATTCGACGTTTAACAAGCTTTACAGATTAATATCGAAAAGTAGGAAGCCTACTTATAAACATAGAAAAAAGAGAGCCGTTGTGTTTGTGAAGCCAACATTGATTTTGGTACTTTGCCGTAAATACAACTTTTATTTGATTTAGGGTCAAAACTAGATACTACAATGCTATAATCTCATTTTATTTAATTGCCTTCATATTGTAACGACCCGGACAATTGTATTGTTGCAGGACTTGTTGTCTGTCCCGTTTGTCTTGTCTATCTTTTATGTTATGTGTATTGTAAGGGGAACGGGTCACGCCGTTAGTTAGCAGCGGGAAAAGGGGGACTGCAGACCATGGGTCGATTGGTTGAGCCGGACAGCGGCGAGAGATGAGGAGAGGTTATATAAGGTGGTGCATGAGTGACAGAGGAGGGAGAGACTGAGAGTGACAGAGAGTGACAGCGACTTGAGAGAAAGCGAGAGAGATAGCGAGAGAGATAGCAATAGAGGATAAATAAGGGTTTGTTGTTTTAATGGCGTGAATTCCGGCCCCTGACAGGAATTCCCTGTTTATTCCAATAAAAATTCGAGACCGAGAATTCCACACTGTCTCCGTGAGTCCTGCTTCATAAACCTGACAAAAACGCTACAATATTTTCCTTTTATTGATGATACTGTATAATCATTCTGCATACCGCAAAAGTTGCCTTAAAAAAGCTAAACAAAGAGGCATTTTTAACACATCTTAATAAAGGGAGATGGATAACCCAGCCTTCTTATTTTGTTGTTGTTTTCCTCAGGTCTCCTCTATTATGCTGGTCATGGGTATGAGAACTATGGCAACAGTTTCATGGTTCCTGTTGATGCCCCCAACCCCTATAGATCTGCAAACTGTCTGTGTGTCCAGAGTATTTTGAAACTGATGCAGGAGAAGGAGACTGGTCTAAATGTCTTCTTGTTGGATATGTGCAGGAAAAGGTAAGGCATCTGTCCTTAATTCCACCTAATTGCCTAGTTTTAAATATTAAATCCACAAGCCTGTTCTCTAAAGGCTTGTGGCAGGCTGGCTCGCAATGGTGAATTGTGATGACGTCACGGACCAGGAAGTAACTGAAACCAAAACAATGGATGGGCGGGTGAAGCTGAGTGCAACGGCACTCAGCGTATTTATTAATAAATAAACAAAAACAAAATATTTAAACAAAACAACAAAACAAAAAGGCGCGTTGGCCAAACAAATAAACAGACAAACAAGTAAGTGACGTGCTGGCTAAACCAGCACGTTTTAGCAATTGTTTTGTTGTACCTCTCTATCTCCCCGTACTTCCTCTCTGCATCCAACACTCAACAACCAAACCCGGACAGCTGCGGTTCTTATACTCTGGCCGAGGGGTTAACTAGTTGTTAATTATCTTATTACCCTCGGCCACAGTCTGCGCAGCGTTTGGTAAGGATGCATGACTGTCAGCTAGTTAAATAATCAGTAGCTGATCAGTCATGCATCCTCACGGGTTTTTAAATTATAAATAACAAAAACAATAACAAAAGACGCGGGCGCTTTTATCCGCGCCGCAAACAAATACAAATAATAATAAATAGGGGCGGGACACTCCGCCACACATGCCCCTTGTGCGCAGCACACATGGCCTTTCCGGCCACCTCCCCCCCTTATTCCCTAAAGTCCCGGCTATTATTATTATTATTATTTATTTCTTAGCAGACGCCCTTATCCAGGGCGACTTACAATTGTAAGCAAATACATTTCAAGTGTTACAGTACAGGTAATACAATAAGAGCAAGATAAATACAATGACAAGTTCAAGCAGTCCTGGCCCAGGAACAGGGAAGCAAGGTGTCTCCGGGGGCGGCCACGGCGGGATGTCCTCCTCCCACCCCAACAACTGTAGCGTCCTAGTGGACCACGCACAGCCTGGCTCCTCTGGCCAGAAAAATTTTGGGGTAGTCTCCAGACCTGCCCCCTTCTTCATGGCCGCAGCTCCCCTCCGTGGGGCTTCGCCACAGTATTTCCTGCAGCGAAATTGCTGCAGGGGAGCTGGTCTCCTGACCTCCCCCTTCTTCATGGCTGGCAGCTGCCCTTCATGGGGCTCCAGCCACAGTATTCCTGCCGCGAAAGTGCGGCTGGGGAGCTGGTCTCCTGACCTTCCCCACTTCTTCGTGGCCGGCAGCTGCCCTTCATGGGGTTCCAGCCATAGTATTTCCTGCCACGAAGCGAGGCAGGCATCCTTGGGCGAAGTGAGGCAGGGCAGGAGCAGTCCTTCCCATGACAGTGGAGGTGGAACCAGCAGGCATTCACCCTCTGCTGGTGGAGCTGGGAGCGGCAAGCTGTTCTCCCACGGCGGTTGAGGCGGAACCAGCAGGTATTCACCCTCTGCTGGTGGAGGTGGGAGGGTCAAGCAATCCTCCCACAGCGGTTGAGGCGGAACCAGCAGGAATTCACCCTCTGCTTGTGGAGCTGGGAGCGGTAAGCAGTCCTCCCAAGGCGCTTGAGACGGAACCAGCAGGCATTCACCCTCTGCTGGTGGAGGTGGGAGGGGCAAGCAGTCCTCCCATGGTGGCTGAGGCAGAACCAGCAGGCATTCACCCTCTGCTGGTGGAGGTGGCGGAGGCAGAGGCAGCTCCTGCTGCTCTGCTCCTGGCGGTGGTGGAGACAGAGGCAGCTCCTGCTGCTCTGCTCCTGGCGGTGGTGGAGACAGAGGCAGCTCCTGCTGCTCTGCTCCTGGCGGTGGTGGAGACAGAGGCAGCTCCTGCTGCTCTGCTCCTGGTGGTGGTGGAGACAGAGGCAGCTCCTGCTGCTCTGCTCCTGGTGGTGGTGGAGACAGGCAGCTCCTGCTGCTCTGGTCCTAGGTGGTGGAGACAGAGGCAGCTCCTGCTGCTCTGCTCCTGGCGGTGGTGGAGACAGAGGCAGCTCCTGCTGCTCTGCTCCTGGCGGTGGTGGAGACAGAGGCAGCTCCTGCTGCTCTGCTCCTGGTGGTGGTGGAGACAGAGGCAGCTCCTGCTGCTCTGCTCCTGGTGGTGGTGGAGACAGAGGCAGCTCCTGCTGCTCTGCTCCTAGTGCTGGAGACAGTGGCGAGGGCTCCTCACCCTCTAACACTGGAGACGGCAGCAATGGCTCCTCTCCCTCTGGCGTTGGAAACGGCAGCAACGGCTCCTCTCCCCCTGGCGCTGGAGAAGGCAGCGATGACTCCTCTCCCTCTGGCGCTGGAGACAGCAGCACTGGCTCCTCTCCCTCTGGCGCTGGAGATGACAGCAATGGCTCCTCTCCCTTTGGCGTTGGAGACGGCAGCACTAGCTCCTCTCCCTCGGGCGTTGGAGATGACAGCAATGGCTCCTCTCCCTCGGGCGTTGGAGACGGCAGCAATGGCTCCTCTCCCTCTGGCACTGGAGACGGCAGTGATGGCTCCTCTCCCTCTGGCGCTGGAAACAGCAGCGGGGCCCCTCCCATATCTGCAGCCAGGTAGTTGAGCACCATGGCTGCGATGTCTGGGAGGGATGCTGGTTGGTGTTTCTGTTCCCAGGCCTCCCAGCGCTCCCCATCTCTCGCCCACAGGAGATTGATCACAGCAGGGAGGGCGACCATTATATCCCTCTCAGGCTCCGCCAGCCAGTCCCAGATCCCCTCTGAGGAGACGGGATTCTTCCACCTCAGAGGATGCGGGTCCTCTCTCACCCTTGCTGGATGCTCAGGCTCCTTCCTCTCCTGCCATGGAGGGGTTGGTCCGGTGCCACGTGCCCAACCTCACCAACCCATGGCACCACTCCTCACCCTTCAGGCAGGTGAGGCAGGCGTCCAGCGTGGTAAGGACCCGCTGCTGTTGCTGCGCCTCCTGCTGCTGTTGTTGTTGCTGCTGCTTTCTCCTCCGGCTACTCTTCCCCATTTTTTTTTTTTTATTTTTTCCCAAAAAACACAAAAAAAATACTTTTGAAAAACAAACAAAAAACGTCCTTTTTCTTTCCTGGTCCGGCTCTTGGAGGCGTTGTTTGTCCCACGCAGGACACCATATGTGGCAGGCTGGCTCGCAGTGGTGAATTGTGATGACGTCACGGACCAGGAAGTAACTGAAACCAAAACAATGGATGGGCGGGTGAAGCTGAGTGCAACGGCACTCAGCGTATTTATTAATAAATAAACAAAAACAAAATATTTAAACAAAACAACAAAACAAAAAGGCACGTTGGCCAAACAAATAAACAGACAAACAAGTAAGTGACGTGCTGGCTAAACCAGCACGTTTTAGCAATTGTTTTGTTGTACCTCTCTATCTCCCCGTACTTCCTCTCTGCATCCAACACTCAACAACCAAACCCGGACAGCTGCCGGTTCTTATACTCTGGCGAGGGTTAACTAGTTGTTAATTATCTTATTACCCCTCGGCCACAGTCTGCACGCGTTTGGTAAGGATGCATGACTGTCAGCTAGTTAAATAATCAGTAGCTGATCAGTCATGCATCCTCACGGGGTTTTTTAAATTATAAATAACAAAAACAATAACAAAAGACGCGGCACTTTTATCCGCACCGCAAACAAATACAAATAATAATAAATAGGGGCGGGACACTCCGCCACAAGGCTCCAAAGGTCATGACAGCTAGTTAAGCCAGAGTTCCATTTTGAATGACAGGCCCATTGGTTGACCTACCATATTAAAGCGGCTGTGACACAAATCTTGTAAGGGTGTGCCTAAAGGAACCAAAACCTTTGTTTTTCTTCTTTTTTATTGCAGGAATGTTTATGATGACATTATACCAAATGTAGAGGCCTTAAGGGTGACCGCCAATATTGTCTTTGGATATGCAACGTAAGTTCCTGTTGTGCACATTATTGTTTTTTATAAATGGTGCAGTTACCCTTCCAGTTACCACATACATTATTGGTACTCATGCTCTGTAGAGGGCTGTCCATTTTCAATGTAGATGCCAATTTTTCGTAGTATTTTGTATGACTGTTTTGTTTTTTTTGGGGGGGAAGGGGGGTCATATTGTAGAGTTACACTTTAAATCTGTTCCATGGGAATAATACCAATGAGCTGTTACCAAATAGTCACTATATCTAGAAAGAGTAACAGTATACTCAGGCTAAACACTGGCTTGGTTTACATGCAAGAGTAAAAAAAAGGTCTCACCTATTTGCCATGCTATTTAAGCGCTGTAAGGAAAATGACCCACCCTTTTAAGATATGATTTAGCCACACACTTTCTGTAGCACAAGAAATATACATGGTATGTACATGCTATGTCATATATGTTTTGTAAAATGATTAAGATGGGAACAAACCACACATTTTTAACATAGAAAATACCATTCGCCTTTTAGAAGTGAATGGGCCTGTTCAAATTATACAGAGTCAATTCTATTTCAGTATATTTATGAAAACACACCACTGTTTAACTTTAAAAGGTGTCAAGATGCTGAAGCTTTTGAGCTCAACTCAACAGGATTCACAAACGGTGTTTTTATCAAATTCCTCAAAAAACGCTTGCTGGAAGATGAAAAGATTACTGTTCTCCTGGACAAAGTGGCTGAAGGTATGTGAGGCCCCAGGGTTTGCTGAAATCAAACCATTTTACTTTTAACCAGTCTAACTGTAAAATATAAAAGATCACAGAGTTGATGAAGCTGAAATTGTGGGTGGTACATTTGGGAAGCCAGAAACCTACTCAAAAGAAAAGACCTTCCACTATGTGCACACCCCTTTTTAATTGGACTTCTGTAAGTGGAGTGGTGGAAAAGTGTTTTTAATGAACGCTTGGGTGACCGCCTACTCAAAAACTAAATCTGAGATACTGAATTCCGAAATGGTCACTTAAACACCCATTTATGTGTAGGCTCTGCATCCTGTTTAAATATTTTACATTTTTAAGCACAGAAATCCATACATACTATGTGTTGTATATAATGGTGATGTATTTTGTGATATACTTCAACATGTGCTTCAGAAAATGAATACAATAGAACCTGAATACGATTGAATTGGCTAAGAATATGATTGAATTGGCTCCAGGGGTCCATCAGATATGTAAAAATATCATATCTCAGAGGGAGTTGTTATACTGCATTGTAGAGGCTTTATTAACATCGGAGCATTATAAATGAACAACTATATTAATCCTTTGCTTTCTTGTTTATTTTTATTCATCATGGTTAAACTGGGAAGTTACCTAATGTGAGAGCATGTGAAAAGCGAAACTGAATTCCTAAACAAATTCCTTATATCTGCAACTGAATCCATTTTAGATCCATAATAATATGTGCATTGATCAGTTTTCATCAGTATCGTTCAGTTGGTAGCAGCATGTGTAAATGACGCATGCCGCCAGAGATCCATCGGTTAATAGAGGGTATTGTATATGACAGGTTCTACTGTAATACAATAAACAAATGTTTGGTTTTTGTAGATATGGGCACGTTTGATCCAACCAAAGGGAAGCAGGCTTTGGAGATCCGCAGCAGCTTGTCAGAGAAGAGGGCTTTAACTGACCCCATACAGTCGTCAGGCTGCTCGGAGGAAATCATGGCACGCAATCTGCAATGGGAAAAGGCTCATGGTACGGTACACAATATTCATTCAAACACTGGCAAGGTTTGCTGTTCCTATGGAATCATCTGGTTTCACCACACTTTTAGGAAGCCAATAAAAATGAAATGGATCTATGAGAGGGCATTCTAATAATGCCTGATGAACTTGATTTACACAATGAGCATCAGAAAGATTCTGTTTTTTTAAAAGTCTGTTTATAGTCCAATATTGTCCAATATTCTTTTCTGGACTTCTTTAACAACACTAAGTAATGTTCAAACTGTGTTGCCCCCAAAAATACTTTCTTTAAAAAATGTAATCTTAAGAAAACCTATTTATTTCTTATTTTATAAGAAAAAATTACAAAAGGAAAAAAAAAAACTTAAGATTTTAATAAATCATTCTGACTCAATAAACAAACAAAAAAAAAAATGCTAAAACTGTATTTATTTTTAATTTTTTTTAGAGCCATGACTAGCCAAAACTGTACAATGAAGAGGTCACTTGCTGAAATGTTTGTCTACTTGACTTTTTCATTTTTTTTTTTTAGGTTATTTTATAACTTTGTTTATTATCAACAGAAGTAAATTTACAGAAAGCTATCGGCAGTGGGGGAAAAAAATGACACAATAGAATAAGCTTAAATTCACACTGCAATTGATGGAAAATAGAGGCGATAGAGAAAGGACAGAGAAAAAAGTGGGAAAGGAGAAGAAAGAGAAAAAATATATAAC
The DNA here is from genome assembly GCA_030684275.1 of Acipenser oxyrinchus oxyrinchus. Classification (NCBI taxonomy): domain Eukaryota; kingdom Metazoa; phylum Chordata; class Actinopteri; order Acipenseriformes; family Acipenseridae; genus Acipenser; species Acipenser oxyrinchus. Next base: position 78,256,902 of record CM060247.1, on the reverse strand, counting down.
TGAAAACTTAGAGTCACATTCAGTGGATGCAAAGAGCAGTGGGTGGAAGAAAGCTTTTAGCAGATCTTCAACTGGCTCAAGGAGTGAGGGGAGCTGGAATGTTCAAAGAATGTTAAAAAGGGCTGCCATGCTATGTATAATTTTTCTCTTTTTAAGTGTGAATTAAGTTTTTTCAAGAATAAGGATTGCATGACATACCTAACCGAGTGGATGTGAAAGGGTGGGGCAGCTTGCTTCCAGTTAAACAGAATTAGGCGTCTGGCAAGCAAGGTCGCAAAGGCCAGGGAATCTGACTGCAGCTTGGTCAGAGGTGATGTCACTGGGCACTACACCGAAAAGGGCAATAAGTGGAGAAGCCAACCCGAGACATAACCAAAACATATGTTTAAGGGAGGTGGACCCTGCTTTCATCTGTCTCAGGTTGGATACAAATCTAGGAAGATCTTAGCCAATTTAGTCTAAATTGTATCAGTCCATGTCTGGCACAGAAAGAGGAGGAATGAACCTGAGACAGGATTCACTCCCAATCCTCATCTGAGAAATTGAAACCTAAATCTGCTTCCCACAACAATTTAATTCTGGAAAGTGAAGGGCAATGTAGGGGGAAAATAGTGGTGTATATTTTTGAAATCATGCCTTTGCAGTTTTGGGTTACACTCAAGTATAGAATCAGTAGGAGATACTTTGATCAAGTGAGTTGAAAAATGATTATCTTTCTGCATGGCAGGGGATGAACCCTGGAATACTTTGGAAGCAATTTTGAAAGGAAAGGTGGATAATTTATGGCAGCCGAGCTGATGGAGAACAATTCACTCTTATGGAGATGCAGTTTATACCCAGATAATTTGACAAATTGATCTAGTATAGAAAGAACGTGAGGTAGAGAGGATGTGGGGTCAGAAATGTACAAAATAATATAATTTGCTTAAAGATGCTCGTGCCCCCCTCCACACAGAGCTCATCCTGTCTGCCATGTAGAGAGAGGTGCAAAGGCTGAAAGAGGACAGCCCTGTCTTGTGCTGCGATGGAGTGGAAAATATTTCGAGGAAGTGTTGTAGTACAGACAGAGGCCAGAGGAGGTGTAAAGTAACTAAATCCGGGATATAAAGTTACGGCCAAAACCAAAACTCTGGAGGGTAGAAAATAGATCAAAGGCCTTCTCAGCATTAAGTGAGACAAGAACTTCTGGGGTGGCAAAGTAAATAATATTGAGCAGGCGCCGAAGATTAAAAAAGAGTGCCTGTTTTGTATAGAGCCCGTCTGGTCTTAGGACATTTTGGAAGTACAACTGACAAGGCGATGGGCCAGCACTTTTGCTAGAATCTTAATATCAATATTAAAGAGGGTGGCATGAGCTACAATCAGGGGGGTCCTTGTTCTTTTTTAATAATAATGATTTTGAAGCTTGGCAAAGAATCGGAGGCAAGGACTGAGAAAGAAAAGATTCAGAAAATACAGAAGATAGCAGAGGGGAGAGTTGAGGGGAGAATTAATTTAAAACTCTGTGGGAAACCCATCAGGACCAGATGACTTGCTTCTCTGCATCGATTTAATGGCCTGATTAATTTCCTCAATGGCAAAGGACTCTTCCAGGTGAGCTTTGGATGGGGATCGATGGTAGGAATAACAAGGTCCTGAAAAAATGAATACAGTGAAATAAAATTATTTGAATTGGTTGTTGATCTCCTGTTGATCAACGGAATCGTGCCAGGCTGAGTATGAGTTTGAGCACTGGCTTAGCTGTTGCGCTAGAATTTTACTGGCCTTGTCGCCATGTTCAAAAATAGCATGATGTGATTTATAGTAGCAATTGCTCGGTCTGATTAGTTGACAACAAAATCAAATGTTTGCAAGGCCAGGGGTAGGAGAGTTGGCATATTTCTGCTCTAACTTTAAGATGAGATCAGGTATCTCAGAAAGTCTCCCTGGATTGGGCAGTATAATAGATTATTTGCCTGTGAATGTAGGCCTTCAAGGTCTCCCACAGAGTAGAGGAAAAAATCTCAGGAGTTGAGTTAGTATCCAAAAAGAAAGATATTTGTGAGAAAATAAACTGGACAAAACTGATCAGAAAGTAGCAGGGGGCTGAAGAGCCAGTTGTTCCACTGGACTTTCCCGTCAGGAAAGGCAATTTCCAAAACTAAGGGGGTGTGGTCAGATCTGACAATGCTGCTATAAGCACATGAACAAATAGAAAGGCGTAATTTGTTATCCAGAAAAAAAAATATCAATATGAGAGAAAGTATGGTGGACATGAGAAAAGAAAGAGTACTGTCTTGAAGTAGGAAATAGAAAGCACCAAGTGTCAGAGATCCCTATTGATCAAGGAAAGAGAGAATTGCTTGAGAGGTCTTTCAAGGTGAGACAGGTTTTGAGGATTAGCGGTCTAAGGTCGGGTTTAATATATAATTAAACTTTTTTACTTTTCTCTTTTCCTGCTTACATCCTGTTCCCTTAGTCCCACCTCTTCTCACTCCCTATTGGCTTCCGTCCTCCCCAGTTTTTCATAAAGCTGAAAGCTATTGGCTGAACTCTACATAAAATTATACAAATGTGCCAATTAAAGACATTTGATAATTGGCACATTTACTTATCAACAATCAAGACTTTCATTTGACAAGTGTTTTGTCGAGCCTTATTATCATAACGTCTATGTGGCACTGTGGCCACGCCCTTGTGCGTAGTTTGTGTTATGTGTTATATGTTGCATGTTGCGTGTGTTAATGTTGGTGTATAGTCATTGGTACACGGGATATAAGCGGGTCTGTGTTTCACGTGTGTTTAAAAATGTATAATTGTAGTTAGGCACGAGGTTGCACATAATTAATTCACGTGCTGGGATTCAAGTGAATAATTAATTAGTAATTGAATCCCAGCACAACAGTATATATAGATGCACGTTTCACTCACTCGGGGTTGGGTGTTCGAGAGTGGAGAACGGGTGTGGAGAAGGAGAGAAAATAAAATAGTAGTAATAATAATAATAATAAGTGTTTTACTCACCGTGTTTGTTTGTCTCCGTGCACCGTTTGTTAAGTGTTAGTTCGTTTTGTTTGTCTGTTTATTTTGGTGTAAGTGCCGTGTGCTGTTTGTGTGCTTTTATTTTGTTTATTAAATGCTGAGCACAACCAAGTGCTCAGCTTCACCAACCTCACTGTCTGTTGTGTATTACTTCCTGTTTCTGGTCTGACGTCACCCACTGTCCGGCCGTCTTTGTGACACGTGGTGTCATCGTGGGATTACCAGCGCCTCCTAGACGCAGACCAGAGCAGGAACCGCAATTTGTTGTTTAAAAAAACGGAAAAAAAAAAAAAAATGACAATGGCAGAAGACGCCATCAAACTGCGGGACTGGGTCCTGGAAAATGCTGGGCTGGAGGCCCAGTCTATGCCCATAGCCATCCGGATCCTGTGGCTGATGGACAGGGAGAGATGGGAGGCGTATGAGAGGAACACACCCCAAACTCCCTGGAGGAAGGTGTGGAGTTGGTCCTCAGCTACCTGGAGGCAGCTATAAGTGGAACAGCAGCCCAGGTAGCAGGATCTCCAGCAGGAGGATTCATGGCCAGCTGCACCTTCCTAGAGATTGGGGAGGAGCCTGGCGTCCACAGCCCAAGCGGGAGGAGCCTGAGCGTCCACAGCCCAAGCGGGAGGAGCCTGAGTGTCCACAGCCTAAGCGGGAGGAGCCCGAGCGTCCTTCGCCTGAGTGGGAGGAGCCCGAGCGTCCCTACGCCTGAGTGGGAGGAGCCCGAACGTCCCACGCCTGAGTGGGAGGAGCCTGAACGTCCCTACGCCTGAGTGGGAGGAGCCTGAGCGTCCACAGCCCAAGAGGGGAGTGGTGCGTCCACAGCCCAAAAGGGAGGAGTCGGTGCGTCCACAGCCCAAAAGGGAGGAGTCGGTGCGTCCACAGCCCAAAAGGGAGGAGTCGGTGCGTCCACAGCCCAAAGAGAGGGAAGTCGGGCTTCCACAGCCCTAGGACCCAAGCTGCCAGCAGAGGGAGAATGCTTGCTGGTTCCACCTCCACCAGCAGAGGAAGAATGCCTGCTGTCCCCATGTCCACCAGCAGAGGGAGAATGCTTGCTGTCCCCATCTTCGCCAGCAGAGGGAAAATACCTGCTGTCCCGTGTCCACCAGCAGAGGAAGAATGCCTGCTGTCCCCGTGTCCACCAGCAGAGGAAGAATGCCTGCTGTCCCCGTGTCTACCAGCAGAGGAAGAATGCCTGCTGTCCCCGTGTCCACCAGCAGAGGAAGAATGCCTGCTGTCCCCGTGTCCACCAGCAGAGGGTGAATGCCTGCTGTCCCCATGTCCACCAGCAGAGGGAGAATGCTTGCTGTCCCCATCTTCGCCAGCAGAGGGAAAATACCTGCTGTCCCCGTGTCCACCAGCAGAGGAAGAATGCCTGCTGTCCCCGTGTCCACCAGCAGAGGAAGAATGCCTGCTGTCCCCGTGTCTACCAGCAGAGGAAGAATGCCTGCTGTCCCCGTGTCCACCAGCAGAGGAAGAATGCCTGCTGTCCCCGTGTCCACCAGCAGAGGGTGAATGCCTGCTGGGTTCCCATCCACCAGCAGAGTGTGAACGTCTGCTGGTATCACTTCCCCACTGTCACCACCAGGAGGAGAGGAACAGGAGCTGCTTCTGCCTCCACCACAGTCCCCTGCAAGAGAGGCGGAGCCGCACCAGTCCCCTGCAACAGTAGGAGACCACACGCTGCTCGCACCTCCATCGCCAGGAGACTGCACGCTGCTCCCACCTCCACCGCTTCCTCCACTAGGAGCAGAGAAGCAGGAGCTGCCTCTGCCTCCGCCCGAGCAGAGGAGCAGGAGCTGCCTCTGCCTCCACCGCAGGGAGCAGAGCAGCAGGAGCTGCCTCTGCCTCCACCACCTCCACCGCTTCCGCCACTAGGAGCAGAGCAGCAGGAGCTGCCTCTGCCTCCGCCACCTCCACCGCTTCCTCCACTAGGAGCAGAGCAGCAGGAGCTGCCTCTGCCTCCGCCACTGCCCGAGCAGAGGAGCAGGAGCTGCCTCTACCTCTGCCACCGCCAGGAGCAGAGGGGCAGGAGCTGCCTCTGCCTCCGCCACTGCCAGGAGCAGAACAGCAGGAGCTGTCTCTGCTTCCCGCACCTCCACCACAGGGAGTACGGTGGCGGAGCCCCAGAAAGGGGAGCTACTGGCTACAAAGACAGGGGAGAGGTCAGGAGACCACTTTCCCCAGCAGCAGTTTCGCTGCAGGAGTTCTTGTGGCGGAGCCCCACAGGAGGGAGCTACCGGCTACGAAGAAAGGGGAGAGGTCAGGAGACCAGCATCCCCAGCAGCAGTTTCGCTGCAGGAGTGGACCAGCATGCTGTCAGCCGTGCCACTACCGGCAGGGGTGCTGACAGCATTGCCAGCCATGGGCCCACTGAAGCCTCCCTTCCCAGCCCGAGACTTTGTCCTGGACTGCTGGGTCTTTATGGGGAGGTGGCCGTTGAGGCCATATGTGCTGCGCACAAGGGGGGGTATATGTGGCACTGTGGCCATGCCCTTGTGCGTAGTTTGTGTTATGTGTTATATGTTGCATGTTGCGTGTGTTAATGTTGGTGTATAGTCATTGGTACACGGGATATAAGCGGGTCTGTGTTTCACGTGTGTTTAAAAATGTATAATTGTAGTTAGGCACGAGGTTGCACATAATTAATTCACGTGCTGGGATTCAAGTGAATAATTAATTAGTAATTGAATCCCAGCACAACAGTATATATAGATGCACGTTTCACTCACTCGGGGTTGGGTGTTCGAGAGTGGAGAACGGGTGTGGAGAAGGAGAGAAAATAAAATAGTAGTAATAAGAATAATAATAAGTGTTTTACTCACCGTGTTTGTTTGTCTCCGTGCACCGTTTGTTAAGTGTTAGTTCGTTTTGTTTGTCTGTTTATTTTGGTGTAAGTGCCGTGTGCTGTTTGTGTGCTTTTATTTTGTTTATTAAATGCTGAGCACAACCAAGTGCTCAGCTTCACCAACCTCACTGTCTGTTGTGTATTACTTCCTGTTTCTGGTCTGACGTCACCCACTGTCCGGCCGTCTTTGTGACAGTCTATTATTATCATAATGCCTAAACTCCTATTATAATTATACAATTTTAAACCATAAAAAATTAAACCCTGCCGAACTTCTGGGTGTCAAAAACAGGAGGAAAATACTACAACAAAAGAAAATCTAAAAAAAAGCTACAATAAGCACACTGTCAAATTTTCAATGTAAATTTAAAAATGATTATTTCTGTAAAGTGTGTGTTCTGTTTTCTGTTAACTGTGTACTAAGTAGGCTACAGTAAAAAAAGAAAATGCGCTAAAATCATTTAGTCTTATTAAAGAATAATATTTTACTATTGTAACGACACGTTCAGGCAATACGTTGAAAGACTGAGAACTCTCCGAGCTGCATGGCCTCTGAACTGTGTGTGTGTGTTGTATCGTTTATTGGTTGTTTTCTGTCTGTGTTTTTATTGGTTATCTTCAGTGCCTTATTTGAATACATGTATCAAAATGTTTATTATTTTTTTTATGTAAGCTTGTCTTCAACCAGGGCCGGCATGACTTTGTTTAGGTGGCGCGGAGTCCTGGTTGTGGGTTTTGTCGGTGGTTCCAGAAAAAGGCAGTGTAAGAGCTTGCTGTGTTAAACTGCATTCCTGACTAGCGTCTTCATTACACTATGTACAGTAATGTGTAAAATGCAGCAGCATGATTTGTTTTGTGTTACCGGCAGGCTAAAGTAAAAAAATAATGTGCGCTACAAGTATTAATTAGATTTTACTACTGTATTTATTACAAATGATTTATTTTTTATTTATTTTTTATTTTTAATTGGACAATTCATGTCTCCCTCCAGATATGTCCGGTTTAGCGAAGGACTACTGATTATGAAAACCTTTTTGATAAAAAAAATATTTTTTATTTGAGGGTGAAGGTGGGGGGGACTCACTGAGGTCCAAGGCCCTGGGCCCACAAAAACCTGGCGCCGGCCCTGGATAGGAAGTTAGTTATAAATTGACTCGGGAGAATACACATTGATAAGTATCAGTGGGGTATTGAAAAGTTTACCTGAAAACAATGACAGCGACCATTTGGGTCTGTGGTCACCTGAGAGGCATCAAAAGGAGTGTTTTTATGGATAAGAATAGCAGTACCTGACCAGAATTAAACAGCTGCCCCACCCATGCCTTACGTATGCGGAAATGATCGGATGTGCGAAGATGGAGAAACGCAATGTTCACCTTAAGTTGTTGGAGATGGGATTGGACTTTATTGTGATTCACTGGATGATTAAGTCCCCTGACATTTCAGTTTACAAAGTTAACATTACAACCTGCTCTGCAGGCCCTACTACTTGAGTGTGCCATCATAATAGAAGGAATGTAGAGAACATACACAACCAGTGAGCACATATAATAACAGGTAAGTAAAGAGCAAGTCAATTGAAGTAATAAACCAAACCAAAAATCTGTTAAAACAGCTCCATCTAGTGGTTGGGTGCAGGACAGGTCATCAACTGTCAAGTAACATTTTCCACCATTTTTATTTATTTTGTTATTTGTTTTTATTTAGCAGACACCTTTATCCAAGGCGACTTACAGAGACTAGGGTGTGTGAACTATGCATCATCTGCAGAGTCACTTACAACTACGTCTCACCCGAAAGACGGAGCACAAGGAGGTTAAGTGACTTGCCTAGGGTCACACAATGAGTCAGTGGCTGAGGTGGGATTTAAACCAGGGACCTCCTGGTTACAAGCCCTTTTCTTTAACCACTGGACCACACAGCCTCCTTACCATCAAAAACAAATAGAGAAACTAGTAGTAATAATAATCATAATAATGAATGAATCAATCAAAAAATAAAAAAAACACCATACTATTTTCAGGAGTATAGCTCAAAAAAAGAGTAAAGTTACTAAACATATGTGGCGGAGTGTCTCGCCCCTATATATTTATTTATTATTATTTGTATTTTTGTTTGCGGCGCAGTTAAAAGCGCCGCATATTTGTTATTGTTTTTATATTTAAAAACCTCGTGAGGATGCGTGACTGATCAGCTAGTGATTATTTAACTAGCTGACAGTCACGCATCCTTACTAAACTCGTGCAGACTGTGGCCGAGAGGTAATAAGATAATTAACAGCTAGTTAACCCCTCGGCCAGAGTATAAGAACCTGCAGCTGTCCGTGCTGCGGGGTGGGGTGTACAGAGGAGAGTACGGAGAGCGGAGAGAGCGAGGCGAATAAGAGAAACAACTGCTAAGTATCGTGCTGGGGTAAAACCAGCACGCTTATTTGTTTATGTCTATTTGTTTGGCCAACGTGCCCTTTTGTTTTGTTGTGTTTTGTTTGTTTAAATATTTTGGTTTATTTAGTTAATAAAACGCTGAGCGCCGTTGTGTTCAGCTTCACCCGCCCATCCACTGTTTTGTTTCTGTTACTTCCTGGTCTGTGACATCACCACACCTCACCACTGCAAGCCACCCTGTCACAACATAGATTACATATGTACCTATTGAGAGTATGTCAACACTATAGTAACACACACACACAACACACTGTATACACATGCATACACACATGCAATCCCCCCATACATACACAAACATTCTCCTTCTTCCTTCACTTAATTAAGGACCACATTTTGGAAAGAAAAGAGGAAAAAGGAGAAAAAAAGGAAGTAAAATTAAATAAAATTAGAAAAACATGACATGTATGACAAACTCCTCTCAATGTGCACTCGACCTTTTACTCTTGCAGAACTTCCCGAAAGTATGTGCCTGGAGTTTGACTGTGGAGTCCAGATTAAACTGGGATTTGCTGCAGAGTTCTCTAATGTCATGGTGATTTACACTAGCATTGTGAAAAAGCCAGAGGACATGACATCCTGTGAGGCGTACGTTACAAATTTCACACCGGTAAGAGTTTTTCAGTAGTTTGAGATGTCTGCCAGTGTCTAAAAACTAAAACTCGATTTATACAATTCAAAGAAATGTAAAATGAAATTATGCAAAGATGAAACTGATATGACTGCCTCTGCATAGCAAAGCAGTGAGCTCTGGAATTTAGTTATTGGTAGGAGGTGGTACAATGTAATTGGGGTCAAAGTAAAATGGCAGAAAATGTAAAAATGTTGCCTTTAATATTTCATAACTCACCCACTTTTTTATTTCCGATCCACATTTTATTAAGCCACTGGATGTGAGTAATTAATGCACAGGAGCTTCTCTCTCACTAGATACGCTGAACTTGAGCTGTTATAAATCTTTTTAATCTTTAGTTTTATTCATTTGGGACAAGTGGTGAGAAATATATTGGGTTAATTGCTCAATGTAAAGGTGGAGCAAAGAAATTACAAATATATATTTTACTATTGATTTTGCGTGTTCTTAACAGCTGCCTTTTATATTTACAGGACCTAGATGTGGACCCCAAGGAGACTAACAAAGTAACCCCAGAAGAAACAGGCAGCTATTTATTATCCAAGAGCCTCCCAGAACACTGTCTGTACACCAGGTTGAGCTCTCTGCAGAAACTCAAAGTATGTGTAAGGTATTATTGGGGTTTGCTAAACGTAGTACTGATGTTCTGTGTTCTATGTTTTTCTATTGTATTTTGTATCTTGCTCTTAATTGTACTGTAATTCTTGATATGTATTTTTTGTATACAACTGTAAGTCGCCCTGGGTAAGGGTGTCTGCTAAGAAATTAATAATAATAATAATAATAATAATAATAATAATAATAATAATAATAATAATAATAATGTTGTATGCAAGAACATTTTATGTTTTAGTAATTCGGCTGCTGCAACAACATAAATCTCAGAAACCATTTGAGATACTGGGGGCTATTCAATATATCAAAGTACCGCCTCTGAGTTAGTTATAATTTGAGAACCATGGTTATGAAAATCCAATATTTAACTGCATCAAAATAATGTACAATGCCAGAGAGGGTCCTAGTTAGTGATTAAAGCGTGATGGTATTAACGTCCTCCAACCTTTAGATCAATTGAATAGCACCCAAAGACAAGTCCACAAACATTTTAATTTCTAAATGATACATGTCCAAGTATAGGCACAAATTACATTTTGAGTGTAATACTGAAAAAAAAATACTGAAGCCCGTACGTCCTTTTAAAACTGAGACCAATTATAAATAACTTAAAGACACATGATACAGAAAAGTAATTCATCCATATAGTTAAATACACAACCATAATAACGTCAGTCACAGATGAAGACATCAGCTGAACAAATCATCTCCTTGACATAGTTTTATTTATCTGTAGTTTTATTTAGCAAGACTTTGGGCTGTTCCTCCTGCCTGCAAGGGATCCTTTCTTTAAACAAGATACCTGTCTGTATTTCAATTTGACTGCCCCTTTAATGAATGAAAATTAAAATCATTATAGAAAATATAAAAAGACATGGCATTCTGCAACATCACTCACTTGGCTCGCCAACCATGTCAAACACATGTTTGCCAATGGCAGACTTAGTAGGGGTTGAAATGTTGAAGTGCTTATAAGGTTTGTCTAAACCCTTTCCAACCCTTTTTAGTGACATCAGAGATTTACAAATGCAAGCTAATATACATTACAGATTATTAGTTAGTACATGTATTATGTTTATATATATATGGATACATGGATAGTAGCTATATTTAACCTTTGGCCCATACTAGAAAAAGTCGTATTGCACTTTTGTGATGTAAAAAAGTCATATTGTAAATCAAGATTAGCTTGAGCAAAAGCTGTTTGTCTCAAACTCAACACGTTGTCCTGTTTTTAACACCAAACCGACACCGTTGTTTGAAAAACTTTTATTGCTCAACAAGAAGATGTAAACACGTCCAAGAAAACCAAACTTGACTTGGCTCTGGTAAAATCTTATCTAATTCTTACCGGTAACAAAGCAAGACGGCTGTGAGTGAACCTGTGAACCTGTCACAGTGTGTATGGGCTAAGCAGGAAGCTCCTGTAAAGGTTTGATTTATTCTTAAAAATAATAAGCAAGTCTTCTTCAGGTAGTTTCAATCAAAAGAGTTTATTCAGGAACAAAGTAAATCAAAGGTAATACAACAATGATCACAGGTCTCAGCTGATGGTATTCTGAGCTGCCCTGGTACAGAGATGGTATGTCTGAGCTGGCATCAGTGTAGATGTTTCTCTTCTGAGCTAAGAAATGACTTGTACAGCACAGATATACAGGTACCTTACGAAATTTCCTTGACCAGATTTGATCTTATTTCCCTAGCGTGATACATGGTGTGAGACAAAGTACAGTAACAGTTAACATCTGCGTTTCTTCTTCATTTCACCGTCAGCAGAAACCCAGATAACAAGAAGTTACACTTAAGAACAACTTGATAGTTTTGCTCAATTTTCACAGATGGCAAAGCGCTATACCCATGCATCACAAGGTCGTATGACAAGGCTGGTGATTGCAAACTGCTGATGTACACCAGCTGTGTACAGCGTAATTTTAAGAGTTAATCCTGTGTTGATTCAGAGCTTACATTATACACAGGAAAATCACACAATGTTTACAATGTTTCAATGTTTTTTTTACCATTTGAAGGGGCATGTATAGATGTATGTATGTATGGATGTATGTCAAGCATACACTTTTGTTTGTACACCGTGCACTTACATTTTCAGCATGTTTTCCAGTTGATGTTTTTCTTATCCACCAAACTCACTTTCTGTACCACAGGGTCTTTATTTGAGGTTTCCATGGCACTTGGGGGTAGATGTACAAAGATGGGCCATCGCAGTGCAAACGTACCGCAATTTGTATTTTCGTTGTGACAATTCGCAAAGTATACATTTTGTCGTACGTGCTAAGAGAAAATATTATTATTATTATTATTATTAATTTCTTAGCAGACGCCCTTATCCAGGGCGACTTACAATTGTTACAAGATAGCACATTATTTTTACATAGAATTACCCATTTATACAGTTGGGTTTTTACTGGAGCAATCTAGGTAAAGTACCTTGCTCAAGGGTACAGCAGCAGTGTCTCCCAGCTGGGATTGAACTCTCGACCCTCCAGTCAAGAGTCCAGAGCCCTAACCACTACTCCACACTGCTGTGAAAATAGCAGTAATATACTAATTTAAATATTTGTTGCGTGATCTTAGCGAGATCTGTAGCATTGCAAGAGTCGTGCGACATTGTTCAAATAAATAGCAGGAGTTGAGTGGGAGTTGGTGCAAGAATCAAAATAACATTGTTTTTGTTAAATGTAAACGTCATCTGTACAATGCATTCTGTTCCGTCTTCATATTACCTATTTTAATACTGTTATATATATAAAAAAATAATAAAGTCAGTTTAATCCCATTAGATTCTATAGTGGGGCCAATGCTGCTGCATTGTGTACAATGCAAATAAAAGATTCTTTTAAATTGAAGCAAATAAAAACTGCTGCCGCAAAGCATTCCCTAAAAGATCGCTAACAGCATTGCGCTTGTTTAGTACATTTCACCCTAAACTTCCAAATCGTTTGTAACTGGTTTGCGACTATTGAAAAGGCACAACACTTTAGTACATCTACTCCTCAGTGGTTTGCAGTTCACTACACTTTTTCCATGATTTTACTGTGCATCTGCTGTGTTTTGCCATGGTTTTACCCTACTGGTTTTGCGTTGTAAAGCACAATATGGACAGCACACACACTAATTCCTTTTTTTTTTTTTTTAAAGGGGCAGCTTTCCTTTACGGTGTGCCTACAGGGCAAGTTCAACTCCATGGATGATCTGGTGGACTGGAGAACAGAGGTCAACATTGGGAAGCCGCTCATTGCCAAGTTAGACATTCACCGCATGGTCAGAAGAAACAGCTGCCTTCAAACCTGCCACATACCACATAGCCCTTCCCATAGCCCCGCCCATAGCCCCTCCCACAGCCCGGGGGTGGAGACCCACTATCACCAGCACTACCCGCAGCACTATCAGAATTCCTACCTGGGGGTCTACCACCACAACCACCCTCTCATGACCATGGGTGGTACGATGCCTGTGGATAACGAATGCTGCATGAATTCCAATTTGTCTTCTTACGACCAAGAGGGGGAGCCTTACGCAGTTTCTGCTAGCAGAGTTAACATTCCCATCGAGACTACTGCTGACATAAACGAGCTGCAGACGAGCTTTATTGACAGCCTTGAAATTAATAACAGATACTTATAAACATTCCACAACTGAGACCATGGTTAAGGCGTACAGACAATGAACTGTACATCCCATATGTTACTGACTAATATCTTGTTTTGCATTGGTTTTTCCTTAATTATTTATGATAAGTAATAGAAGGGAGTATATTTTCAGGAACTTTTGACTAATTTCCTTTTACTTGTATCAATTGAAAGGGAAATATAAACAATGGTTGTCCAGTATGTAATTATAGTAAAGTACTAGCAAATTGGGAGTTATGTCTGTATGATTTGTAATCATTGGGTTGTATGTGGGATGTTAGGATTCTTGAACTCTGGTGAAAGCACCTTAACACAGACTTAGAGCTGAGTTACAGAAGTAATTTGAGTATTTGAGTAATTATAATTTGAACCACTCAGAATGATTACTAACTTAAAAAAATAAATAAATAAATAAATAAATAAATAAATAAATAATAATAATAATAATAATAATAATAATAATAATAATAATAATAATAATAATAATAATAATTTTGAAGTGAATTACTCTTTAAGAACTGATATTCAAATCAACAGACATTGGGGTCTATTTTTATTTCCAGTGGAAAACCCTGCTGGTGTTTTATCCACTTTCTAACATTTGAACCAGCAATAAAAATACAATAAAAAATGAGGTCCACAAAATCTTTCAGGGCAGCTGTATTAATATAGTCCATTAAAATAGACACCATTATGTCAGTTATCTTACAGGTACTGTTATGTCCACTGTGAACCCAGTCAAATGTGTTTAAACATCTATCACACTAAGACAAAAATGGACAAACTTCAGTAGCAAATAGCGCTGGTTGCCTGGTGCTTGACTTGAAGACAAGTATTTTGAAATAATATTTTCTGACAATAATACAGTATACCACTGAGGGTTAAGTGTCTGCTAAAGGTTGACTTTTAGAGTTTTATCAAAAATATGACTTTAGAATAACTTACAACTGTAACAACATGAAGGAAGATTGATCTTTAGTAGTATCCTATGTACAGATATATTAAACAGGAATGAGGATCTGTACAAATCAATCCTAATTCAGAGACCTGTAGATAGACCCAGTGACAAGTCATTTGTCATGGGTTTTGATTACGCACTGGCATTGCTGGCTAAAGGTCAGCTTCCATGAGTCTGCTGAGCAATTTTGTTTATTGTTTCTTCAAATATGTCTCCTGTAATTGGAAACAAAGTTTGTCTGCTTGTCTTTTATTGTTTAAACAACTGCCATTCTATTAGGTGTTGTCTGTTTTTTCTTCTTTTTTCATAGTACTGTTTTGTAAACGGTTTTAGTTGTTATTGATTCAACAAATTCATATTTCCATAAACAAATCCATTAAATATTTAATTAGTTTTGATAGCAGTTTTTAGAATTTTAGAACACGTGATGCTTTAGATGGGTATTTCAATAAGAAAAAAATAAAAGTACTGTGTGTTACACCAGGTAATGCTAAAGAACTAGCAAGTAACCATATAAAAATACAGTACTTTCATTTTTTTTAAATTTTTATTGCAGGGTTTACACAGAGGAAATAACCAAAATGGTCCTATACTCTGTTTACACCAGGGAAAAGTTGTATTTTTCTCCCATCATTAGAAGCAATTCAGAACTTAAAATGTTGTTGTTCATTTCTGCACCACTATTGAAAAAATTAGGCAAATTGATGCTGCAAACAGCAAACTGGTGAAACGTTGTTCTATTTGTTTTTGCTGGAAGCAAAGCAAACAATCTTTAGATGTGACCTCCCAGACATTCCACAAGGGGGCAGGTAATCATTGAAATGCAATGGGGAATATTTAAGCCTGGTGTTATATTTATACTTTTCTTTGTAACATAGATACACGGTCGATGAAACTAAAAATCCACTGCAGCAATTATTTACTATTTTAAATAATTGAATATTGGTGTAAACAGAAAAAAATAAAATCATTTATAAAGGACTTTAAGGTAGATCTAATACTTTTCTGAAAAAAACAAAAAATATAGACAGATTGCTACAAAAATGATGTCTATAAATAATAATAGAAAAAAAACATTGTCTGCAGGTAATGACCTAAGATTAAAGGTCAAATTTAGATAAATCCAGGGACATTTACAAAAAGAGTATTGCCACAATTTGAAAACTAAAATAAATATGCAAAAACATTTTTATTGCGGTTAAGCTGTCACAAAGCATCTTATAGACATTACACTGTGTGTACTCAAATAAAATGTGTACTTATAGTAAGGTAATACTGTCATCAAGGTGCTAGAATGTCTATCGTTAATGAGAAAAAAACGTTTTCTTCTACACGTCTGTCTGCCAGGATGGCAGGCTTTTTTGTGTCAATTTTAAGTTGTTCTTTTTATTTACCACAGGTGTCAGTTTTTAAATCACACTTTTAAAGCCTTTTTAGGTACCATTTTTACAATGTTTGCTCTGCAGTAAAACAATATTTCATTACAAAACATTCTAAAGAATGCCGTTTTTAATTCAGAATTCTGTGCCATGCAATGTCATTACATCCACTGTAAACGGGAAAGTCCATTCTGAAGTTTAAAACAACAGGTTACTCATCTTACTAAATGTGCATGATGGCTGTTATTAAGAGTGCATTGAAGCATAGTATAATTCTAAACATACAGATATGACAAGGTTTTCCTATACCCCAAGACAGTTCCTAATATACAATAGGCGGATGGTGTATGAAACTGACAGTTTCGCATTTTGAAGTTTGACCACTTCTGAATCAGAGGGATACCTGCTGTCATTTCAGCAGTGCATTCCAATAAAAAGGAATTTATAAAACGTGTTGTTTTTTCTCATGGCCTTCACTGAATTGTACAGGAAAAACAACAGCACAAGGGGGATTGTCACAAACTATATGTCAGATTGCTGGAGGCCTTTCCGTTCTTTTCTGGTCACTAGTCAGGGCAACTCTTGTGACAATGGATTTTTTTTAACAGACTACAGTAAAATATGATACAGTACAAGATACATAGAGACTTGATTTAATTTGTCATTTGGTCTGTGAGATAGCAGGGAGGGGGTTAAAGCCTCCCTGAAGAAAAAAAAAAAACGTGAAAATGCACGTTGGTTTATTGTTTAATTGTTTTGTGTTTTTTTAATCAGTTTTGTTAATTGTTTTATAATGAATCATTCCCTGCACCTGGTGCTTATTATTAAATTAGAGCCAGGTGCAGGGTATTTAAAGAAAGCAGCCAGTCTGTTAGGGGCTGCTGAGTAGAAGGAGGCAGAAAGAGGTACTCTGCTTCCCAGCAGTCGTGAGGGAAAGCGTGGTGTATTAAACCTGTGTGTTTAGTTTTCTGTTTGGTGGGGAAACAGCTTAGCTGTCCCACTCGTAGTCAGGGTGTTCCTGTTTGTTTAGTTAGTGCTCATAAAGAGCTAGGTGTTTGTTTTGTATTTTGTTTATTTTGGTGTTTATTAAAAATAGCGCACCAGCGCTTAAAAATCCATTTCTTGTGTGCTGGGTCAATTTTTAAAGGGGCAACGAACCCGAGTGGGTGGGTTGATTCACTTTTGGTGTCAGAAGTTTTGAAGCCCCTCGACCCAGTAAAATGGATTTTAAAGAACTGATCGAGATGATCAATCGTAACATTGCTGTTCAGGAGGAGCAGACAAGAAGGATGGAGAGGCAGACACAGGAGCTGGGGTGGGCACCACCGAAGACTTCGAGGCGGGAGCCAACCGAGTTGGAGCGGTTGGTCCAGGTGTGGGAGGAGCCGCGCTTCCGGAGCCCAGAGGGGAGGAGCCGCGCTTCGGAGCCCAGAGGGAGGAGCCGCGCTTCCGGAGCCCAGAGGGGAGGAGCCGCTTCGGAGCCCAGAGGGGAGGAGGTGAAAAGCATACCTCCACCTCAGCCCGACCACCACCCCTACAGTCCAGTTGGCGCCGCTGCTTCAGTCCCTCACCCCTTGCTCCTAGACACCCTGCGGTCTTCCTAGACCTCCCTGTGCTGGACCTGGAGCCCAGGAGTCTGCAGCACTGGCCACAGCTCTGCCCCTGGTGCCCTGCTCCGCTCTCCCCGAGCACCCAGGCGTCGCTGGGCTGCTGCCAGGCGTCGCTGTTGCTCCCCTGGGTGATCGGACATCACTGCGCCCGGTTCCCAGGGGAAGACCTATGTCCACTGCTGCATCCTCCAGTGCCCGGCCTACGCCTGGTCGGCCCTGTCAGCCCAGTGGGGTCCCGTGTCGCGGTTTGGCGGTCCCTTCCTGGCAGCGGAAGGACCGACCCATCCTCAAGTCCGCCCATGGAAGAGGGCTGCAATGGACATTGCTGGACTTGAGGCTGGGTGGTCTTTAAGGGTGGAGGGAGGTGGCGTGGTATGGCCGGTGTCTTGAAAAGACATGGGGGGATGTGTGAGATAGCAGGGAGGGGTTAAATCCTCCCTGAAGAAAAAAAAAAAAAAAAAATGTGAAAATGCACTTTGGTTTATTGTTTAATTGTTTTGTGTTTTGTTAATCAGTTTTGTTAATTGTTTTATTATGAATCATTCCCTGCACCTGGTGCTTATTAAATTAGAGCCAGGTGCAGGGTATTTAAAGAAAGCAGCTAGTCTGTTAGGGGCTGCTGAGTAGAAGGAGGCAGAAAGAGGTACTCTGCTTCCCAGCAGTCATGAGGTAAAGCGTGGTGTATTAAACCTGTGTGTTTTGTTTTCTGTTTGGTGGGGAAACAGCTTAGCTGTCCCACTCGTAGTCAGGGTGTTCCTGTTTGTTTAGTTAGTGCTCATAAAGAGCTAGGTGTTTGTTTTGTATTTTGTTTATTTTGGTGTTTATTAAAAATAGCGCACCAGCGCTTAAAAATCCATTTCTTGTGTGCTGGGTCAATTTTTAAAGGGGCAACGAACCCGAGTGGGTGAGTTCATTCACAGTCTTACTTCTTTGTGAGGCACTGGGTTCAGCGGTAAAATACTGGCAAGAGTGGAGCTCAGGAGGCAAACTCAGTGTTCTTTCCACCAACCCAGAGGAATGAGAAACATCATTGGTGGGTGTGACCGGGTAGTGTTAGCAGTGAAAGTCAGAGACCAGAAAGCTGTAGTTTTAAGTGCTCATGCACATTTTAATCACACAGCACATCACAGCACAGCACCTTCACCATCACTATTCTAAACTAATGCCCATGATCAACCCTCTTTATACACCTGTGGCTGGAGCAATCAATTAATCATGTATTCAGTTTACGGCTTCAGCCACATTCCCACATGTTTTTGCAGGGAGGTATTTAACCCCCTCCCTGCCACCCAATATTCCTCACACACCTGTTCACCAGCAGGGCTTTCACCCTGCCACACTGCCACAGAGGGCCGTCTAGAAAGTCATACATGCAACTGTGGGTAGTACCAGCTTAGTGTTGCTGCAGTTTGAACACCAAACCCAGGTATAATTCTTGCACCATGTCTAACAAAGACTATATTGTAACTGAAGATGAAAACATAAAGGGAATGCAATACTGTAGCATTTATGAGGTAAAGTCAGACTAGAATGTATTGATAGATCTCATTAAAACCCTCAACTACATTTTACCAAAGGTTATTAAAACCATTATCTTTTTTGTCTTTGTTGTAGGGTGTATGTTGCTGAAAAGATTACTTTCTTCATAAGCTCTTTCAGATTCTAAGAAGGTGACAGAGCAGATACAAGTTTTCACAGGGGAAGCCAAGCAGCATGTGCCCTTTTTTCAACAGAATTAAGACATGTAAAAAGATACCTGCACAAGGCACAGTTTTCAGCTTTTGAACCCGATCCCCTCTGTTCCTTTGGTCGAAACAGATGATCTCTCTGTAATTGGACCATGTATCTCTTGGAGGTCTCATTCAAATTCCACAATATATTCATTACAGGAAGAACCCCTTTGATCTGTACTACTCCACAATACCCCACAGAAGGCACTGTTCATCAAAGACCTTAACAGAGCGTTACCACACATAGGGATGCTGCTACATTTTCCTTAATTTACAGGAACGATTGTGTGTTACATTAGTTCTTTTTCATATGATTTTTAGCATACAGTCCTTTTTTTAATGTGTTGTTTTGTTTCATATTCTCTCATGGATGTGTTTTTTTTTACTCTTTCAACAGGTGGTGTGGTCATATAAGGTTCACGTGAACATTGGACAATTTGGTTATATATATATTTATCATCATCATTATCATCTTCAGCCTTTTTCAATCCACTGCTGGATGAAGGCATCCCCAAGATTCTTCCACAAAAGCCTGTCTGCTGTGTCCCTCATCCATGTTGCTCCGACATGTTTTATAATTTCATCTTGCCATCTTCCCAGAGGTCTTTTTCTTAGTCGATTTATACCTCTTGGGATCCAGTCTAGTATCTTCTTGGTCCAGCGATGGTCTGTTCTTCTTGCTACCATTTCAGCTTTTTTTCGCTCTTATAATAACATTGCATACTTTTGTTTGCGCTCTTATCCATTTTTTCCTTTTCCTATCTCTTCTTCTTATTCCCAGCATACATCTTTCCATACTCTGTTGAGTTGTTTATAATTTTTGAGTCATTTTTGCATTGAGGGTCCAGGTTTCACAGCTAAGTTAGCACTGGCAGCACGCATTGGTCGAAGACTTTCCTCCTGAGGCAAAAGGGTAGTTTCCCTTTCAGAACCATGCTTAATCTTCCAAAGGCACTCCAGACCATTTTTGCTCTTCTGTTGATTTCGCACACTTTCGGTTCTCCATTGCCAAAACTAACTGTCCTAAGTATACGTAGTTATTGACTTCTTCAAGCTTGATCCCATTGACTTCAATTGCCTGTGGAGTGGTATATTTATTGAACATGACTTGAGTCTTCTTCAGGTTCATTTTCAAACCCGCTTTGATGCTAGCCTTGTGTAATTCTTGCATTCTTGTTTGTAATTCTTCTGGGCATGTTGTAAATATGAAGATGTCGTCAGCAAATCATAGGTGATTCAAGTAGGCTCCATTGATCTTCAGCCCCTTATTTTCCCAATCCAGTGTTTTGAAAATGTCTCTTAGGGTGGCCATGTAGAGCTTTGGGGAAATTGTATCTCCTTGACGAACTCCTTTTTTAATCTTGATTTTGTTGCTGTTTTTAGGGGGTCTTTCTGTGGATGTTGCATTCTTGTATATGGTGCTGATCAAGTCTCTACGTTTTCTCAATTCCTTGTTTTTTCAGAGAGCTTAATGCAGATCTTATGTAAACAGAGTCAAAGGCTTTTTCATTGTCAATGAATCCCAAGCAAAGTTGTAGTTCATACTCGTTGTTGGTTTCAATCACTTGCCGTACAACTTGAAGATGAACGTGTGCTAAATCCACTCCTGAAATCTGAAACTTCCTTGAAACCTTCACTATCGGTCTTGCGGACCTCTCTGACGTGCTGTCAATCTCTACTATATTCTTGATTTTCTTGTGGACAATGAATCCGACGCCTCCTGTTCACCCATCTGTAGTGCCTCGGTAGAAGATGTCCACTCTTGGACTCTTGGCAGAGCACTTTGGCAGAGTATGTTACTCAAGCTTTCACAGCATGGTTGAACCTGCCAGAGTCAAGGGAATCCCGCTGTACTTCATCTTGAGTATCCGTTGTCACCCTCCTGCCACTTTGAGGCAGTGGAATATGGACTCTAGGAGGGATATATATATATATATATATATATATATATATATATATATATATATATATAGAGGTTGGCATGGGTAGAAAATCCAGAACCGGGTACCTGCTGTGAAAAATATCCAGGTATCCGGATCTTTTTCGGGTAATGATTAAAAAATAACTAAAAAAAAATAATCACATATATTTATGTTTTATGTTTTAAGTGCATGATACATTTTTAAATACTATATACTACACATACATTTAGTCCCTTCAAATCTGTAGACTTGTGTAACTGGTAACCTTTTTCAGTACTGGAAACATCGAAATAATAATAATAATAATAATAATAATAATAATAATAATAATAATAATAATAACATCTCTGTTTAAATACAGTTATTAATGTTAACTGCACATCATGCTGCGGGACTCTTTGCGACATATATTGGCAATTTTCTGCTGCTGTTGTTGTTGTTGTTAACATGGCTGTTATGTTCAGCACCACTTTACCAAGCAGGAGAAAATGGAATTTGCAAACACTGCCAAGGAAATATTTAATTCAAAAGGACAAAGCACACTTACTTAATGTGCTCCACATTATTTTATTTTCATTTTATTTATTTTTAAATAAAGGCTACTTATTTGTTCTTTTTGGTAAGAAACTATATCTGCGCAATAACAGTAGATAAAACATTCCGTATAGGAAGCCACACGGTTATTATTAATGGATCACAAAGTTATCACTGACATAAACCAAGTTATTATTATTAAGGTGTACTTGTCGCTTACTGTGTTATTGTTTTCTGTAAAACATTGATATCCTGTCAGTTAAGAAAAGGCTTAATGCCAAAGCATGTTCAAAAGTTGTCTTTATTACGCCGGCCAGAGACCTGCGCTTACAACTGTATTGTCATATTTTCTGCACTTTCTTTAAATTCTCAAATTAATAAATTGAAACCTGGGTAGTAAAAGAGACCGGGTAGCGGGTAATTTACACCCGGGTTTTAGGGTTTTAGGGTACCTGTGCCGACCTACTGTATATATATATATATATATATATATATATATATATATATATATATATATATATATATATATATATATACAGTACTGTGCAAAAGTTTTTAGGCAGGTGTGAAAAAATGCTGTAAAGTAAGAATGCTTTCAAAAATAGACATGTTAATAGATTATATTTATCAATTAACTAAATGCAAAGTGAGTGAACAGAAGAAAAATCTAAATCAAATCCATATTTGGTGTGACCACCCTTTGCCTTCAAAACAGCATCAAGCATCAATTCTTCTAGGTACACTTGCACACAGTTTTTGAAGGAACTCGGCAGGTAGGTTGGCCCAAACATCTTGGAGAACTAACCACAGTTCTTCTGTGGATTTAGGCAGCCTCAGTTGCTTCTCTCTCTTCATGTAATCCCAGACAGACTCGATGATGTTGAGATCAGGGCTCTGTGGGGGCCATACCATCACTTCCAGGACTCCTTGTTCTTCTTTACGCTGAAGATAGTTCTTAATGACTTTCGCTGTATGTTTGGGGTCGTTGTCATGCTGCAGAATAAATTTGGGGCCAATCAGATGCCTCCCTGATGGTATTGCATGATGGATAAGTATCTGCCAGTACTTCTCAGCATTGAGGAGACCATTAATTCTGACCAAATTCCCAACTCCATTTGCAGAAATGCAGCCCCAAACTTGCAAGGAACCTCCACCATGCTTCACTGTTGCCTGCAGACACTCATTTGTGTACCGCTCTCAGCCCTTCGGCGAACAAACTGCCTTCTGCTACAGCCAAATATTTCAAATTTTGACTCATCAGTCCAGAGCACCTGCTGCCATTTTTCTGCACCCCAGTTCCTGTGTTTTCGTGCATAGTTGAGTCGCTTGGCCTTGTTTCCACGCCGGAGGTATGGCTTTTTGGCCGCAAGTCTTCCATGAAGGCCACTTCTGACCAGACTTCTCCGGACAGTAGATGGGTGTACCAGGGTCCCACTGTTTTCTGCCAGTTCTGAGCTGATGGCACTGCTGGACATCTTCCGATTGGAAGGGAAGTAAGCATGATGCGCCTTTCATCTGCTGCAGTAAGTTTCCTTGGCCGACCACTGCGCTCTACGGTCCTCAACGTTGCCCGTTTCTTTGTGCTTCTTCAAAAGAGCTTGGACAGCACATCTGGAAACCCCTGTCTGCCTTGAAATTTCTGCCTGGGAGAGACCTTGCTGATGCAGTATAACTACCTTGTGTCTTGTTGCTGTGCTCAGTCTTGCCATGGTGTATGACTTTTGACAGTAAACTGTCTTCAGCAACCTCACCTTGTTAGCTGAGTTTGGCTGTTCCTCACCCAGTTTTATTCCTCCTACACAGCTGTTTCTGTTTCAGTTAATGATTGTGTTTCAACCTACATATTGAATTGATGATCATTAGCACCTGTTTGGTATAATTGTTTAATCATACACCTGACTATATGCCTACAAAATCCCTGACTTTGTGCAAGTGTACCTAGAAGAATTGATGCTGTTTTGAAGGCAAAGTGTGGTCACACCAAATATGGATTTGATTTAGATTTTTCTTCTGTTCACTCACTTTGCATTTAGTTAATTGATAAATATAATCTATTAACATGTCTATTTTTGAAAGCATTCTTACTTTACAGCATTTTTCACACCTGCCTAAAACTTTTGCACAGTACTGTATATATATATATATATATATATATATATATATATATATATATATATATATATATATATATATATGATTCAGTGGTTTACTCTGCAACTTAAGAGGGAGAAGAGCAATAATTTGTTTCAAATGTCAAGCTTTTTCATAAATATGTCACTGAGGATATTGTTCCTCCAGCACAAACCCTCACTTAGCAGCGCTGATTCACTTCATCAATTTTTTTGTACTGTCACTTCCACCTTTCTATGCTCTATATTATACAGAAAAGAAAATATGCTTTTGTTCAATATTTCAGTCAATCCACCAGGATGTCAACGATAGTCTTATATTAAATGAGATGTTGCAATAACATTGCAGAGAAAGTGTATATCTGATATAACAGATTGTGTTTAATACAACACAATCCTTGAAGCAATGAATACATAATATAACTTAAATATTTGCTTTTCATTTTGATGACCTTGATAAACAGGGTGATGTAAGGATACGTGGGTGCAAAACCCCCCTAATGCTGCCATAAATTGTGTTTAGCAGCCATAAAGTCTGATTTTACTAGCCGCTACAAATGCGCCTTATGTAAAGAATGGTGTTCACCTAGCGTTCTGCACCAGCTATCAAATTTGCACTTTGCCATCATTAATCCATTCAAAGTATATTGAAATGCATTCAAATGAAGAAAAGAGCATGGAATTGGGCAGGATCTGGGCACAAACATTATAATGTGATGTAAGGATTTTGCCTTGCACTTAGGCAATTGCTTACCCTCCAAAAACTTTACACCCCTTCTTACAAGGTGCAAAGCATTGTAGAAGCGAGTAACTAAGAGCTGTATAAAAGCACACACCTGCAGAGACCTGTCATTGGCTTCAGGATGGCTGCTGTGGTACACTTCCTGATGCGGCGACACTTGGCTCTTGTTGAGGAGAGGCAGGAACACATTCGGAGGAGGACAAGACAAAGAAGACCCTGCATATTCAATCCCAGGGTCACTTTGTTTGGGATTCAGTGCTAAAGCGTTATTGTCTCACTCTGCAGGTCATCCTAGAACTAATAGCTGAATTGAGGGATGAGCTAGACCCCAGCGTCAATCTAGGAACCGCTATCCCTGCACATGTCAAAGTGTTGTGTTCTCTGCACTACTTAGCATCTGGATCATTTCAGATCACAGTTGGAATGTCTGGAGGGATAGTGCAATCCACCTTTTCCAGAGAGCTAGGCAAATGTCTGGATGTCATGCTCAAAAGGGCAGGCCAATACATATCATTTCCTCAGGATACTAGCATAACTGATGTTGGCTGAGGCTTTTTCAAACAACTCATGCTGAGTGACCTCAGCCGTAAGGACTCTAAGCTCCTTCTCAGAAAACGTTTATTTTCTGTACCATGCGCTAATAAGAATTTGCTGCCCTTACTGTGAAATTTTTTTTGGCTTGTATTTTTGTGCTCTACAAAATGTCATACAGCCACTACTGCTCTCTGTACTCCTAGCTCTGCTAAATAGACCGATGCGCTCATCGAGACCCTCATTATCATAATTGCAGATCATTATTTGTGTGTGTGTTGAGTAATTTGCATTGCTCTTAAGCTTACATAGGGCGCAGTGCACAATAATTGCCTGGCCGCAATGCAATTTGAATTTTGCATTTGCATTTTACATCACCCTCATAGTGTTTCTAATAACAAAATCTTTCTGACTTAGATCGAAATAAACAAATATGATGGGAGTGGGAGCTAAAATGTTTCAAATAACAGAAATAAAACCTTTTATAATGAAAACTATTAAATTATACTCTTAGACAATTATAAGTGATTCTGTCAGTTGTTTTCTTCAGAGCATAATTATATCCCACACTTAGGACATTGCTTCCTATTGAGGGTGAAATACTTCATGGACTCATTATCATGCACCAACTAATAGATTCTTCAGTTTCTGGTTTTTTAATTAATATATATAAAGGGGCTGGGGGACACCAATTTACTTTATGCAAAATTCTACTGAATACTATATTGAAAAAGTTGTAGTAAATTTCTTTTTGGATTCATTTTAAAACACAGGTCCATTAACTACAGGTTGTTACACTGTAGGTACTATTTACTAATATTTATCAACATGCATTATTCTGTGATTGAGGATGGAATACATTGACAACATGTTTTACAACTGTTAGTTATAGTGTACAGTATACCTATATTTTGAATTCTATCCATTTTTTTATTCATTGGGACTTTGCTTAGCAGGTATTTGTTGTGTAATCAATCCTCAATGGTTTTAAATCTAAACTTGTGTTTCGCTTTTCGTTGCTGCTTAATATCCCCTGAGATTTCCCTGATATTAAGCAGCAGAAAAAAAGAGACATGCTGAGTGAAATGGTTGCTCTTACTCTGAGAATTACAGTACATCTCAAACAGACATATCCTTTAGCTCAACATTTGTGTCACCTAAACTACTTAATACAATCTGGCAACCATATTAGAATCATCTTGCAGTATTTACGGCAACCAAGCATCTGTGAGTGTGAGTTGCTATTATTGTCTAGTTAACCTGATCCAACTTGGCACTGAAGAGGTCAACAGTGGTGCAGGATCAGTATAGGGCTAATATTTAGTTTCAGATCAGTTTAAATGTGTAAACACATTCCAAGGAAGATGGCACATTGGAGCAAAACCGATCACAGAGATTACATTTAGTGCAAAGGAAGAATTCATTTCTCGATTCATAATTGAATGTGAAGCTATCAAATAAATTATTAAATCGGTTGATTTTATTTGTTGGAGAAATGTAATTCTCGAATACTGAAACAGCTCAATGATATATAAATAATTTGCCCATAAGCCTACAGACACACTGTGGCAAAGTGGTAAGTGGTACGTGCAGGTGCAGGGGGGATGCAGTGCAGTAATGAAACAGAGAGAGTTATAATCCAGTTTGGAACAGTTTTTAATTGTATCCAGGTCTGGTGACCAAATATTAATCCCCGGCAATACACAACAATGTGTAGTGCACGGAGTATATAACAACAGGGATGCAGTCCCAAATAATAAACAGGAATATCCATCCCACAATATACTAACACGGTCACCAGTCCTGGGTGCGTGCAGTAGTGCTCGTGGTGGGTGATAACAATTGAACAGTGACTGTGGTGTAGTGTTGCTCCGGGTAGTGCTGGCCCAAGCGACAGCTCCAGGGACGTGTTAGCCGTCTAGTGATTTACAAAAACAAAAGACAATTACTAACAGCGACAAAACAAACAAAACACTCACAAACTCTTTTCAGTTTTTAAAGGGGTTTCTCCCAGTCCTTCCAGTTCCTTGTTTCCTGAACCAAGTGAAGGACAAGATTTGCGATTCTCATGTCCCCTTTATGCTATCACGCATGACCCCTTGGTAAACGAGTGCAGCTGTCTCTACTGTCTGCAGCTGCTATGTCGTTTACCTTCCAGGTCAATACGTTCCTGTAACAGAGTCTCGCCTTCTTCCAGACTGACCGACTTCCCGGCCCGGGCAAAGAACTGTCAGGCCAGGCCGTCCAAAGACTTCTCCTTTCGCTGCTTAGCGCCCTCACAGGTCGGGAGGGAGATTTACAATCAAAACTCATTGTATTTCTGTTACACACACTTTTATTCTTTAGAATTCCAAGTTCTTTTGCTAGGAGACAGAAAGTATGAACACCAATACACCAACAATCAACCTTAAACAACTAAGGCAGGTTTCCACCAGCAAGCAAGTGAAAGAAAATGTTGGTTTAAGGACAAGCAATATATTTGTCTCCACTGGACACAAATGAGCTAAACAATGTACAAACAATGCTCTCCTCACATCAATGCTGCCACCTATAGAAATTTAGAATGGCTGCACTGGGTCAAAGTATTTTAGAAATAATAATTTTGCACTAGCACCAGCATTATCTCTAAATTCGGTATGACTTGGTTCTGGATTTGTGCACACCCCTATGTATTCTCCTTGCTCTATAGAGCAAAAGAAATGTAACTTATCAAATCCACCAATAACTTAAGTCAAACTAAATGACTGATTAAAACAAACAAACAAAAGAAATGAACACACTCACTTGTATATGCCACCTCCCATTCAGTACAATTACTCTGTGAAAGATGGTTGTGAATACCACTATCTATTATTACAATGTCTTAAAATTTAATCTTTATTCATGACTTTTACTGTAGATAATATGAAACTTACAGAATTACAGAAAAAAAACCTTCCTTCAATAACATGCTGCTATTGATAAATGGCAAGTATATGAATCATTACAGCTAACAGTATTACAGATATTTCTAACAGCAGTGACCTTGGCAAGAAGCCCTGTTTATGACGCACTTGTATTGAAGCTACAGCAAATTGATTTTGTGTTTGTTCCTTTAACAAATGTTGATTGGTTCCCATCACCCATGCCCAACCACTAACACCTGTTACTTAATATTGTCTGCATGTCAAAAAATAATCCAACCTTTGAAGTTAATCTTCATTAATTAAACTGTGAAAAGTAAATGCTGTGTTTCACAGGCACTTTCTTTTCAGAAATTTTGCCAAGGGTGTTTTTTTCCAAATTGTAAACCTTCACATCTCTCATTTGTATGTTACCTTTGTAGGTTTTTAGGTTTTCTCTTAAAATGTAAATGCATCACATTCTTGTTTGAGAAAAACATATGGAGAATTGGAGTGACCCTATGTGTATCAAGTCATTCCTTTTGTATTTAATGAACATGTATCTGAGGTGCAATGATCTTGTTTTATTTAAAAGCTGGTTAATTGTAATAACATTATTACAAATGCATTCATAACTATCCATCCTCCTACCAGAGAAAGTGTTTTGGTAAATGCAAATAAGAAATCTAAAGTGTCTGCATGCTCAAAGACAAACATATCATACAAGTTAAGAATATTGCAACCCATTTAACATATCTTCCTTTACCCTGTATTCACTTCAGGATACTTTCCACTGCTTTTTTATCACTGTAGAGTTGAACCTCTAATATATGTTTACTGTATCTGAAAGTAACTCGCCACATTTAAGCTTTCTTTTCCCGTTAAAATCCACTACATTGTTATCCATCTTGGATTATCAAAATGTCTAACACAGTAAGGTGATTTCGTGAGTTTTCTCTCCAATGAAGCAGAGTCTGTGATGAACAAATAGGTGCTTTGCCATATTCGTTGGAACCAAAAAATAAATAAATAAGTACATTTCAGTAACAAACACAACAGTGATTTGTTGCTTTACTTTTTTATATTCTCATGATGGTTGGTGATTTCCATTACATGAGAGAAGATTTTGAAACTTCATGCTGATTTGAACTCGTCTCTCGCCAGGATAAGCACTGACTAAGACGTAGCTTTACAGTAAACTAATGTGATCCATCTGCGTCTCCATCCGTTTGCGTTTCCATCTCATGATGTAGATATCCTTCTACCTGGTGTTGATGGCTGAAGTGTAATGCTGGCTCCAGGGATCAGCTTATTGCCTCCCCAGCGCATCAGCACACACAACGGCTGTGATGCTCGCTCCAAGGATCAACCATAGTGCGATCTCCCCAGCACATCAGCATCACAACCATCTGGATTGAGCTAAGTAGGGTACATCTCTGGGGTCTTCAAGTGGGCACCTTCCATCCTCGGTGTTTCATCGACTAGCCCACAACACCTCAAGAGGGCTCGACAGTGATTCTGGCGTCCCAGCAACACCCCCCTCCGTCCCCCACTCAACTCAGCCCAGCTTAGTTACCCGTACATCAGCGTTGCTTTCGTTCTATTGTGCTTGAGATCCCCAGCCAGAATCTTTCCGTCTCAACCACATCCAGTTGCTGCTCCTTTCTGCTGCTTCAGATAAGTTCTTCACTATGCGACACAACTCTTGACCACTGAACCCAACACCTCTGAGAAACGGGGTTCCACTGGGTAAACCCAGACTCCATCCTCGCTGTTCCGCTTCAGCAGCTAGTTGATCATACCGAAGTTTTTTCCTCTCATACGCCTCATCCACAACATCCTCCCATGGTACTGTTAACTCTACCAGATGTACAAGGCGTGCTGATCCAGACCCCAAGACACCATGACCCCATGTCTGGACGAAGGTTAGTGGTGGCAATCGATAACATTTGATACATTAATTTATAACTTTTGATATACTTATAAAAATAAGGATACAATAAAAGTTAGTTTTCTATAACAGAGACAATACAACCCAGACACAGCAAAAATGCAATAACAACATTCCCTCACCAAGAACATACAAACACCAATCACTTTTCTCAAGTGTGTGGTGATTTCATAGACTGCATGTCATGGCAATTCCCCCTTAGCTTGGTCCAAGATTGCCATGTCTGTTACCTTGAAGAGGTCATGTGATATTAGAATGGCATTGCTATGGGCCCAGGCCCTTCTCACAAATGCTATCATGAGCATATACCACTGTTTTCTTTTTTCAGATGATTCTAATAATTTAAATGTAGATGCCACTAATGCCATTAGGCATTTCTGTAGGAATCAGTAACAAAGTATGCAACGACAACATATTTAACTCAAACATCATTAGCCTCACCATTTCTATAAAGTCTGTCAACGTAAGGAGGAACTGGCAGTCTTGAATTATTTAAGATATATATATATATATATATATATATATATATATATATATATATATATATATATATATATATATATATATATATATATATATATATATATATATACTAGAAATATACACATAAAATTAGTAGGTTATATATATTATTATTATCCCAGATAATTTAATTGTTTAATATATGCGTTTGTGCAAAATAACGTTACAAGAATGTATACTTTTAAGGAGCATATTTTTTAAACAAGTGTGTGTTTTTTTAACATGCTTTTTTGGGCTTGATTTGCTTGCATTGAAATGTTCAATTGCAATCATAACCTCATGAAAACGATAATTATTCGGCTTTAGATATATTATAATAATATTATTATTATTATTATTATTATTATTATTATTATTATTATTATTATTACTTTTTTCAGCTCTCAGACGTTGAATGTGTTTAGTTAGCTATGCCCCATTCAATTACATAGCTGGTCTCCCGGATAATATGACTGGCATTTGATCTAACCAATGAAAACGTGTAAAAGTTGGAAACGGATCTCTTCAGACCAGCAAAAATGATGTGGGAGGTAGGAGGGAGCATGGAGCATGACGGAGGGAGGAGGGAGATTCAGAGGAGGGAGGTGGGGGTTACAGAGGAGAGAGCATGTAATGACTCCTTCCTGCCTGATGTACGAAGATGTCCTAATATGGACACCGTATACTGCATGTTTAGTGAATGAGGCCCATAGTATCTAAAGCCATACTAAAGTAAGATTCAATCAAGGTAAAGGCAGATTTTGAGAAATATATAATGCATCAATATTAAAGTATACTAAAATAGTAGGGAAATGTACAAAATATATATAAAAAAGATATTTGAAGCTAAAGTATGGTCTAAAGTATAATAATAATAATAATAATAATAATAATAATAATAATAATAATAATAATAATAATAATAATAATAATACTGCATTTACATTATCCTTTGTCATTGGTCAGAGAAACAGGCTCCAGAGCTTATGAACAAGGGGATTAAGCAGATCTATGTGCACCAATTTAGCATCCATCTATTTGGGCAGATGATCCTGTAACAGTGTCACAGACGTCACTTGCACATCTTTTTCAGGTTATTTCAGTTACAGGAGATGTAGCATGTAGTCTAATAAAAACAACAAAGAAGACACCTGCCTGCCTTTCTAATTTGCTGTCAGCATATGAACAGTTTCATGCAAAAGAGGATAAGAGTGAATTATTATACGTGGTGATTTTTACCACGGAATCGCCCTATAATTATAAAACAATCAGCTATTTAAACATCTCTTAACTTGTTTGTATTGTCTTCATTTACCCTTCAATGGGGGTCACATTTAGAGAGGCTAAACGAGTTGTATTTACTTCTCCCACACACTCTCTGAGCTCTCTGAGTTCAGTTAGCCTGACATTAATAGGTGATCAGTGACATAAACGATGTTTTTCACCGCTCAGTAGGTGGTGATACGAGAGAGCTCTTATTGGTGACAGAAGCTGGTGTTTTAATATCAAACAGTCATTACTTACATAAAACACTGAACGCATCCCCTATTCTGCAGGTTATCATCTGTTTGGAGCACATTGCATGTCATTATCTTGGAGATAAAAAGAGGTGTGAATGACAAGACATTCATCATCAGGTGCAGATTCATGGCAGCAGTCCCTCCACCAGTTGTTTGAAAATGTTCACACTACAAATATTACCTGACTGTTTTGTATAAAGTCAGTTTTGATTTAGTATTTTATTATTTATGCAACCAGACTGACGTTGGTTTCAACAGGAAAAAACAAATCAGTAACATATCATTAGATTGGTAGATAGGATATAGCAAAGAAAACATTTTTACTTCCCATAATCAGTCATTCACAACATGTCTGTAAGCAAATATGCATTTGTAAGATGTATTTTATAAAAGGGCAATTTATTTCAACACAGTACATAAAAATACAAAAAGTGCCATCAATATCATTAACAATATGCTACTGATGTGGCCAATTGGTGGCTGCACTATTGACCTTGATCACAGCTTGGCACAAAATAAGTTATTCGATGTGGCATGGGGCAAATTCATACACATACAGTAACAGAGTGCTTCTGTGGATTATTTGTATAATAGTTCAATGTGTGTGTGTGTATTTAAAGTTTATACAGTGCTTTCATTAAAAATGGGCTAGTAGTGTGCATCAAATTTGTTTAAATTATTTAAAAATGTTACGATGAGAGCACATTTATAGAGGAATTATTGTAAATATGGCATCAAGTATCTGTTGATTTGTAGGTCTGAAATGAACCTTTTTGAAATACATTTCTTTACTGTAGACCATATCCACCCACCAACAAATATAAACAAAAAGTAGCACTAAAGGAACATTAATTAAAATGCAATTTTTAAATAGTGGTTTATTTTTATTACATGAAGCAATGAACTCTCAAGTTGCTTGTCATGGATGGTGTTTTTTAGCTGTGTGTGTCTCTTTTCAACCATGCATTTACCTACATTTAGTACACACTTTTACAATACAACTAACTCATAGTTTTATTAGGTATATTCTATATTAAACTGTTTGCATTTGAAAATGAAAATTTGAAAAGAGGTGCTAGAGAAATACTGCAAACATATTATTCAAGGTTCAAAAGCTTCAAGTATCATATCATTTCCTTTCTTACCATTAACCCTTTACGATGTTTACAACCATTCTGAGTGGTTCTGACATCTGTTGCTCCAGTACTGAATTCTACACATTTTGCCCTGTATCACAATCCATCTGTGGAAAGGTCCCTAGAATATATTTCATTGGGATCAACTAGGATTGTACATGCATGGAATCACTCAGAATGATTGTCAACATCCAAAAAGTGAAAATACATAACTAATATCCTCAATATACAGGTAGTGGACAAAAACATGGAAACACCAATGTAAAGTCACTTAACAGGGCGCTGTGGAGTTCTCGGCAGACCGTTTTTGATGAAACTGGAGTATGCGCTTCCGTCCACTGTTGCCCTTTGCTAATGATGTCTTTCCCTCGAAGTTTCATGCCGACATCACCTTAGACACCGTTGCTCGTGTTGAGCTGTCTTGGTCATTGAAGCTCCTGCCAAACGTGCCCCAACAATAACCCCTCTTTTAAAATCACTGAGGTCTCCTCTTGCAGCCATGCTAGCCATAATTATAGGCAACTAGGCCTGTCCAGCATTTTTAAACATGACCCTAAGCATGCTGGGATGTTATTTGCTTAATTAACGCATGAACTACATCTGTGTGGAAGCCCTTGCTTTGAATATACTTGGTGTTCCTCATTTACCCAGGTATTTCCATTTTTTGTCCACTACCTGCATAATAGGGTCTGATCTTCACATCTTGGCACTGTCGTCCTTCATATATTTTCTGTTTGTCTAGTCCTCTGCCAACAGTGTTCATTATTGTGAATGGAATGAAGGACACATGAGAATGGAGGTTGCAGTTCAGTCTATGTATTTACAGGTAAAAAGTGTGAGAATACTAGGACAGCTGGATTCAGGGAAGTGAACCAGGCTTTTTGTAAAAATGTATCTTAGATGTTTACTAGCCAACTGAAGAACACAGTATTCATTTAACTGAGAGGTTTGTGTAAAACAAGCATATATAAAACCAGAGACTTCAAGATGCTGACAAATTAGTTTTTATAAATAAATTGTGGAACAACATAACATAAAATATACAATTTTGATTTATCACTTTGATGTATTTTTATAGCTAAAAATCAATTCATGGCATCAATTTGCAACTGGTTCTTAAAATCCACAAAATATTCTCTTTTGTTAAAAATTCATGTGCTTTTTTATTGCAAGTATAAAACTTGAGTGCCTTCCACAGCTTGCATATTCCATAATTATTTAACGTGGCGCTTTAGAAATAAGTATGGTTTTTCAACCAGCACAGTTAGTACATATCCCAAAGTGACTGTCAGAACGATGTGTCCCAAGTAAAGGTAGAACTGTAAAAAAAAAAAATATATATATAAAAAACATTTGGCACTTGGTTTCTTCTGTGCTATTGCTTATATAGATTTTGTTTTAGTAATCAATTTTAGTCTACATGTATTTGAAGATTTGCTTAGTGTGTTACAAATTCTATCAGAGAAAACAGAATATATAGCTATAGGTATTACTGGTATTTTCAGTTCCACTTTTGTAAACTAAACATATAAAAACACTAAAACCACACTTTATTTATGTATTTATTTTTTAAATCTTAGCAATTACACCTTAATTGGGAACACAGTATGTATACTTAAATGGAATTCAATGTATTGTAACGGTTTGGATACTCACAAAGTTAATGTCTGTATAATGGAATAAAGTTTCCTGAATTCCATTGAATATAATAATAAGAAGAGGGTGTATCATGAAGCATGCAAAACTGATGCTTGAAAATGGGATCCACACATTTAGGGAAAGAAATGTATTTATATATCCTTTAAAAAAGAAATGAAAGTGTTACAGATGCAGAAGAATTCAAATACACTAATAATAGTAACACAATTGTAATTTAAGTTCAAACTGATGTTTAACTACCAGTATGTATTAAAGGTGACATATATTTTAAAAAATCATATAAAAAAGATGGTTAACTGAGTCCCTTCTAACTATCCTCCCATCCTCCCACACACGTAAGACTGAGTAATTAGGATATGTGCTTTTAATTATAATTTCTACTTTCTCGTCACCTTTTTACAATGTTTGAATCAAATCTTTGAATTCTTTTTTTGATATACTGTAGTTTGTGCTAAGGTGATTTGGCTTGAGCTCAAAAGCTGCTCTTAAATTCTAGTTACCAGATAGACATTTATGTCAGCCAAAGTGTCTATTTTGTGTTAATAAGTGACAATGCCATCTAATGAACACCTGCTCTGGATTTAGTTTACTTTTGTATTGCTGGCAATACAGAGTATGTGTTCAGTAAATGGATATGCTTTTACTACTTTAAAAATACACACAAGACAATACGAAATGTAATTTAAAGCCATTTACTCTTCAATATGCGTCTAAAATGCTTATTCCTACTGTATCTGCGCAAGCTAAAAAAAGGCTTGAGAATTTAACAGTTCTGAAGGCCTAAGTTAAAGGGCCGTATTAATGTGTAACGTTTTCCTTCAGCTGAAGTAGTATTTTCAATAAATCTGTGTTGCCCTGTTAGAAATTCAAGCAATTACCAGAATTGGTCTGTTCTGATCAGAGCTAGTAGTATGCTGGTTTTCTGCTGGTCTTGCTGGTTCAAGTGATTTAATGTTTGTTAAATAGGTGGTTAAGATAATTAAAAAACAGTACTAGTATATGGTCTATACTAGTAAATTAATCTAGTAAGGTGCCCAGAAAAGTTGAAATGTTCTTAACACTACAACACTACAAACTGGGTCACAAAGCAGTTCTGTTGAACTGCAGTAACAGTAAAGATACAGCTTTATTGACATTCAGCACAGACAAGAAAGTAACACTGTAAATTAACAAAGTACCTCCGAAACCTTCATCACAAGCAAATATTATCCAGGCAACAGCAACAGCCCAGAGAGTCCTGTGCAGCCCCTGGTATATAGCGTGAGGTGCAGACGGATAATTGGGAACCTCATATAAAACATACGCTAGGGCTACCAGCAAAGCCATGGAGGTCAAAGAGGAAATCCAGCCAACTGCAGCCTGCCACTGAACGAGAACCAAGGCTTTGTTTTTTTTTAAGTATTTCATAGGTTATTATGTAGTACGATCTTTGCTCAAATTAATATGTTACCCACTATTACCTGTATTCGGTATTTTCTTGTCATGTGACTTAATCTTTACCCTGTATAACTGTTAGATTTATATAAATAATTAGCATTTACTAAACTAATTTTAGATAACGAGCACTGGAAACAAGTGTACCACAGGCATAAAAAACAATACCAGTGAAAAATGGAAATAAGAACTATTACATTAAATTACCTGTTTCTTTAAAAGACGCTCTTTCTTGGCATTCATGAACATGCCCAGAAGGATTCCAATTAAATATGGACCATATCTGGAATACGGCTTATTATAATAATATTCAAAGTATGCCTTGTAAATCCTGAAAGAAATGTTTATTGTTAGACACATGAGTCCTGATACTATATACAGTGATATACAATGGGAATATTGTGTTAATGTTTTAAATGCTTAGGTTAGGTGTCATATTGTGTTATTAAGAAGGTAAAACCTTGGCAGATACTGGGTACGATGATTGAAAATATGTATTGAATAACCTAAATTACAGTTAGAAATGCAAACATGTACATATAGAGCCTTGAGGGGCTAATGCGCCATTTTCATAACAAGCTATACTGCAGTTCTGCATAGATACTTTATAAATCTATACATTTTAAAAAGATATGGGCTTGAATTCATTGCTCCAGTGAGTCACGTCCATGTCTACAACCTTGCTGTTTCTTGCTTGTATTATACCGTTCATTTATTTGCCTTTTTCTTTGCTTCATAATAGGGTTCATCATGAAACACAAAAATACAACACGAATACATACCATTCACTTGGTAGATACAGTGGTAATTGGAAATAAGCTGTTAGCAAGGCACTGATAAAGCAGGGAATTAAAAGGAAGATTGTTGCTACAGCAATCAGTGTGAATGTATTTCTGTAAAGATAGAAAACAATGTTTTTTGGGGTTTTTTTTGTTAATTATATTGTAATGTACAATGTGAAGTTGTGAGGCACTTACTGTGAAGGAGTAGTACCACCAGTATATTTGATAATTTCCCCCCAGAATTTCTATGTAGAGTAATAGGCATATTATTTGGTTTATTTATTGGTATTGGAAGGTTCCAGAAAGCTGGTAAGCTATTATCTTATTTAGTCACATTGTGATGTAGTCCAATGTTAGGAGTAGAGCTTCAGATTGAGTAAATTGTACTTCACAGTACTAGACCAAGGGGTATGAACTGTATTATTCACAAATCCCCACCCTACATGGGGTTTTAATACTGAATTTTCTTGAAAAGGTTTACTAAAGTATGTTAAAAGGGAAAAAAAGTAGCAAACACAGATGTTTCTTAAAGCATGCAAAACACAACAACACAATTTAAAGCTTAACTTTATTTATCTTCCAGTACAAGTACTCCTGCACTTACCTTCGGAGCAGAAAAACCAGCAAAGGTGTTGTAAAATAGAACTGGACATCAATAGCCAGATACCATGACCATGGAATGCACTAAAAATAAGAAAACACACATTTATATTGGAAAACAACAGGTAACCAAATGTAGCATACAATATGAACTGTTAATATTTAGTTTTGAGTTCTAAGTCTAATAATATGGCAATGAACTGGAGTGGTAGGCCCCAACAAAACAGACATCTTGTAATGATGAACCAGTTCCATTTAAATACACCATATGTATAATGTGCATGACTGAGCTGTTTTGGGTTGAATTGTTTGTATATTTGCAAATGTGCAGCTAAAAATGCTCCTCTTTTATGTTACTAAAACATCTTAGGATATTTTATAGAATATTATTACTCAAATGATCATCACCCCTTCTTCAGAAATGTATTGTACATTTAAACCCCTCTCAGTACTACAACGACTACTACTAATAAAAGGAAAAAGACTGAAATTAAACATACCGAGTTAGGGTAAAAAAACAAATTATTTATAAGCAGCATGTTTGTCCACCAATATTTTTTTACAAATATCTATCTGCATTTCTGCAAAACTCCAGAAGGAACCCTTAGGGACAACAGAAAGTAGTCCAATAGATAGGCAAACCATGAAAATGTGGAGAGGCTGGATCCTGCAACACACAATAACACAAATTCATTTAGTGCAACACAACTGGGCATGCAGAAAATAATTCATAATTCGTATATATATACTGTGACACCCCGGATATGTTTGCCATCTTCACTCTTTTGTGTAAAAATAAAACCACAGAAATCAAACAAAACAAAAGCGGGTACTCCCCCTCTGGCGGTGGAGGCGGGAGGAGCAGGTAGTCTCCTTCTGTCTCTGGAGACTCTGGCTCCCCCTCTTGGGCAGTGGGCTCGGGCTTCCCCTCTTGAGCGGTGGACGCTCGGGGTCCTGTGCTCGCATCCGGGCAGGCAGCTCCTCCCTCTCTGGCTCTCGGTTTGGGCATTCTTGCCACCCGTGATCAAACCCTTCACACAGTCTGCACCAGTATGACAGGACATCAGGGCACTCCCTCCAGCGGTGGGCCTGTTCTCCACAATATTCACACCAGGGAGATCTACTGACAGGTGTTTGCTGTTGGTGCGTCTCTGGCAGCAGAAACTCCACTTTAGTCGGCAGCGGCTCTTGCTCTGATGGCAGTGGCTCTGGTTCCAGCACAGGAGACTTGAAGGAACCTCCGGTTTCAGCGTAGGAAACTCTGGTTTCTTCACAGGGAACTTCGGCTCTGGTAGAAACAACTCTGCCTTGGTTTCTGGGAGAAGTTCCCAGTGCTGGTAGACCCCCAGTTCGCCAATCAGGCCATGAAGGCGCGATTGCCTCAGCTCAGCTTGCTCATGGTGGGGCAAACTAAAAAAGTTAAAGAACATCAGCAACTCCGGGAACCTGCTGTGGCTTGAGTCGCTCTTCATTGTTCATTTTTTTTTCTTTTTCTTCTTTTACACAAAGACAATTAAAAAAAAAAATGTGAAGACTTTATGCCCGCATTCTCCAGGACTTGCAGGGCTGTCTTTAATGTCTTTTTTGTGTAAAAATAGAACCACAGAAATGAAATCCCCCCCCCCAATTCTATTTTCTTAAATGATTTCAATAAAATAAGGCAAGCATATTGTACCTCTTTAATCTGTTAAGCAAAAATGTTCCCACAAGCTGTATGGTCATCTTGTCATCTGCTCTGTGAATCAAGCTGAAAAGTGATTTTACACTCAGGAGACCACTGCAAAACAAAAAGCCACACATAAACAGTGGATCAAATCCCTGCTCTATATTTGTATCTATGTGTTCAAGCTAGAATATAAACAGGGCTGACATAAAGTCGCTTTGGTGTTTGCTGTGGCTTATCTAAAACATAATGTACTCAAATGTAAAACCAGCAAAAAATGATTTACCCATGGAGGGACATTACACATTTAATTAACTATGAAATACAAAACAGACAGTAAAATGAAAATGTTCAATTTCAGCAGCAGGTTTGTTATATACCAATACCCAATTTCAGGTACTCTTTGTCGGCTAGATAAGGCACAGCAGGTATGTATATTCCACAGATGACTTCATTATATGTGTGTGTAGCGTGCACGGGGGAAGGCAGTAGCAGGGCTGGTAGGTGACGTAATCACACACAAAGACATGAGCCTGATATACGCTCCTTGCAAAGGAGCCGGCTCTTTTGTACAGCGGTATTGGTGCTATGCTTTAGTGCGAGAGGTCCCGGGTTCGCGCCCGCCCTCCGGCTGTGTGTGGATTGCCTCGCCCTGTGTGATGCGCCTGCCTGCGGGAACCGAGACCGCTACATGTGCAAAAGAAAAATAAATCTTCCGATATTCTGAACATCAAAAAAAGTGGGCTTCAGTGGCAGTCATGTTATCTGTCTATTGTTATAATGGATAAACTGAATTCTATGATGCTTACCCAATAAGCAAGAAGGTATCCACAGCTAAATAGGAGGGTCCACTTAATGCAACAATGTAACCTGGATTGTTTTCAACACTGTCTTTCCATCTTTTAGCATTGTCTGTAAAAGCAAAATACAACTGTGAACAAGCATGCTTTATACACATCTGATCACTCGGACAACAATCTTTAAAGCACTTATTCTGCACTTATTCGGCATGCCAAGGGTGTTAAATACAAGGTCAAAACAGTGAAGAATTAATATAAATATAATTCTCTCGGACAGTCAATTAAATACTTTATTAGGCCACTTTTAATTACACCTTAGTGTAGTCTCCTGTAAAAATAGGTAATTGATTATAAACAGAAACTAAGGAAGTGATCATGAAGCAGCATACTCCAGCTGAAGGTCTACTACGACTGCATTTAATATAAAATGGGAATGAATTTCAATCTATTTAACCATTTAAAAAAAAGTTTTTTATCCTTTTTGTAGCTTCGATAAAAACTGACCTTGTAGACGAAATGAAGAGAGTCTTTTATTTATGACAAGAATCTACAAATACACAACAACCTTTTCAACACATTTCCTTGTGGTCTGCTGTAATTTCAGACATTTCCTAGGTAGTACCTAAGTTTTCCCAAGAGCTTAACTGGATATTGTATCCACAAATGATCCACAGGAGACTCAAAATTCGAATTCCATTCAGTGCAGAATAATGTCCTTTGTCCTTTGTAACCCACAGTGATGAAAAATTATTTTGCAACGAGAATGTTTTCATAACATTATCCAAAAAGTAAACCAAACCTG
Organism: Acipenser oxyrinchus oxyrinchus; assembly: GCA_030684275.1. Classification (NCBI taxonomy): domain Eukaryota; kingdom Metazoa; phylum Chordata; class Actinopteri; order Acipenseriformes; family Acipenseridae; genus Acipenser; species Acipenser oxyrinchus. The sequence goes on along the minus strand of CM060247.1, from coordinate 78,216,425 downwards.
AAAAGAAACAGTCATCTGATAAGACAGTGCCACAAAAATAAATTGTGTTGCTATTAGATGCTTTTTTGTTGTTTTGAAATGATGTATGTATAAAACTTTGGTCTAAAAAAGTCTTAATCATGTTTGCATTACAATGAAAATTGGCCTTCCGAAACCCTTCCACCCAGAAAGCAATCCATTTGAATTTTTATGAAAAGTTTGGTTATGAATGTTTTTGAAAACTGGTTTGTGAACAGCAAACGTGATTTTGATTAATTTTAAATGGGTTTAGAAAACAGTCATTAACAAAAAATAAATCCTTAAAGCAATCTCGTTCCCTTTCTTCTTCCCAGCCAAAAACATAATAGATTCACACAATGTCCAATGACAACACAGGTTGACACATTCTACTGGCTGCAGCAAACAGAGCTTTATTATAACTGAGCATTGTGGAAGCTCTTGTGTTATGATTGGATTAATTGGATACTTACGATTTGTGTTGTTTTCTTCCACTGGTTTTCCCAATTTGTGTTCTGTTGGTGATTCTACATCTGCACTGAAGTTATTGGCATGTTTCTGGTGCACATCATGTTGAAGAAAGGTACCATAAAGATTTGGATCTGACTTAAAGTTGGAACCAACAGTGGATAGATTCCATTTTTGTTTTTTCCATTTTATTAAGGCTACATAAATAGTTCCACCTAGGGGTAGTGCCACAATGAAACTGCAAACAAACCTGCAAGGGGTTATAAAGAAGGAAACGTACACTTTAAAGGAATGCCTAGAAGACAACTGTATTATACCATGTAAATAGCCGCGCTGGTCCACATACCAGATGTATAAACACAATTTATTTTATGATTTTCAATAGAATCAGATAAAATATATATTTAAAAAAAATGCTATAGCAGGATTGTTTTCAAACTATAGTGTAATGGATTTGTGTAACTCTGAAAGAAAAAAAATAAATGATATTTGGTCTATCAATAAGGACAATACGAGTAATTATGTTTTTTTCATGATCTTAATTTCACAAACAGTTGATTTCACAGAACCTGATTAGCAATAATCTTGTGCTATCTAATGTTACCACTGGTTAATGTTGGACAAACACAGCTATGTTACTGCACAGTACCCTAAATATAATGTGGGACCTGCCAGTTCACAAACAATGTGGATATTAATCTGCTACCCACGGACTGTACCATCCACTTTCGTTAGGGATTAGAACATCAATTTACTGAGTGAGATTTGTTATATGAACACCAGGTCCTTTTAGCACTGCTTAATGATCCAAATTAAACCTTATGGTGCTTATTAATTTCCCAAAATGCATACTGGTAGTTCAAGGCATACGTAAACACTTACAGGCAAACTATAGCAGATGCATCTGGAGTACCATTTTTTTTCAGACATTTTGTTGTCGATACTGGTATCTGTTGTGTAGAGTTGTGAAGAAGCACGGATGGAATGGGAGGCACTAATGATGTATCCTTATACTTAAATACATCTGCCAAAAAAAAGGATGTTATGTAAAACAAAAGAAAAACTCAAAGTTTAGGAAATGAAAACGTATGGTACAAAATGATAATGTATGGCATAGCGTGTAAATGGAATAAATGGGTATTATCTTGTTTTATACTTTTCAGATTCCTTTATTCCAGATTGTGTAATATTGTGTTTCAAAGCAATTGAATCAGTATTGTTCAAGTATTTATGTAGCCCGCTCTTAATTGTTTTTAAATATGGTGCGTGCATAGTTTATTTGAATCTTCTTTTACAGAATAGCTTTAATAGGGATACAAATTACACTAAAGAATGGCTTACTTTTTTCCCATTTTGGAATAAAACAAGTGAATGACAAGTGCTGACAGATAATGCTGCGTTGGGATTATTCTACAAGGAGTAGAGGTTTTCTTAACATAATATAGTAACAATACAGTACTTACCATTTGCCACTAATATTTCAATTTCAGCCTCGTCACAAGAATCTGGAACACACAGGCCCACTAAGTACCCAGTTTGTTCCTATTCGCAAAACAAATGATTAGAAATTGCATACATGTATTTTTGTATGCATATTGGATTTAATATATGGTTAGATACACACCTGGAGAGGGTACGTCAGGGCAATTTTGGCTTGAATAAGCACCAAAAATGTGTCAACCGCACCAGAAATGGTGTACATTGAATATGTAAAAAATGTGCATTTATGTTTATGACACAATATGAAGCGAGAGCTGGATGCATGGATTGGATGGATTTTAAAAAAATATATATATTTACCTGTATTAACATGACCTGGCAGTATTGCCCTCTGAAATCACCTGCATTGGCTAAAATGCATTCACTGAATGATCCTGGTCTGTTCATATTTCCACCCACAAAATCGCTGCCCATTTTTCCAAAAGCATCATACACTGTAAACAACAACAAAATAATTACAGCCCTCAGTCCTTAACTGGAAGACAATGAAACACAGGGTTGGCACTCAACAACCCACAAATATTTATTATGGATTTTATGCAGTAAACAGTATTGTATCGGTATTTTGTCAAAATCATGTTTTGTTTTCTTTTTTTACATTTTAAAATAGGTTATACAAGTTTTCAGTGACTTTTACTTGAACTGTGCTTATTTCAATATGACTTGTTAAACACACCTACATTTTGCTTTCACAATGGCAATAGGTGTTATACAGCACAGCTGTTATAACCACTGTTGTCACTTTAAACTCCTTTACTGTTACCTCATACCAATAATGCCTGCTACAAAAACACCCTAATAACATTCAAATAAATATATCTAGCTTTTATTCTCATACTTTCATATCATCTCAGGGGATATCTCAGTCTGCAGCCCAGGAGCGAGTCCAGTGAAACAACATGCCTTCTCCTCATCTTTGTAATTATAATTTCAGATAAACCCATTTTGTTGCACAAACAAATAGACACAACTATTGTAATAATTTCAAATCACCACAAACACATTTAAAACCAGGCATCTTGTGGGGATTCTCGGTCTTTAAAAATTTTGTGTTTTCAATTATTTTATATACCAAAGTTTCAAATGAACCAACTCATCCACAAAACATATCAATTATTGTAGTACTTACTCAAAGCAGCATACTCTCTTGGGATGTCCTCATTAAGGTCCTCAATAAATCTCTTGGTGTCTTGCATACATTTTCTTGATACTTTTTCTTTAAATGCCACACAACTTAAAACTGAGAGAAGCACGATAAAGCATGTAAACAGAGTCATTTTGGGTACCTGGTCTCAATCTTATCCTTGTGGTTTAAATACTGATTGAGGGGCACACGTGGTTTGAAGTATGCAAAATTAATTTCACCCCTGCTCTCTAGCCTAATACCAGCAGAAATTGGAGAAATTATAATTTATTGTGTGTGAAAGGTTGTGACTAGATTTTGACCTTAATGCTATGTTGTGTTTGTTTTGTCAAATACTTTCCATTAGCCCAACCATCCAGATTAGCATGCATGAGTCAGCTGGAACATCATTATTTATTGGGCGTAGGACTGCCTCCTGTCCATTTATTTGAGCAAGATGTCCTTCCCGTTTCTTTTACGTGGTGATTACAAATAATTATTTTTATTGCTGGGATGAACATCCAAATATTCTTTCAACAATTAAACTATTATTTTAATAATCCTTCATTTTGAATCAGCTGGAAATCAAAAGCATAATATCTAAAATCTCTTGGAAGTAAAATAAACCCAGTACTTAATCAAATTACCAACTAAAGATAGGAGATTGAGTGTTTTGTTTTTTATTATTATTATTTTTTTTTATTATTTATTATTATTATTGCACTGCGGATCCACAGCGAAGCCACCAGACCTATAGTGCCGGAGGACAACACAGATCTGAATGGCTCCACTGCAGACCCGCAGGCGCACTATCAGCCACAGGGGTCGCTGGTGTGCAGTGAACCACGGATTGCCTTGCCGACTTAAGCTCTCCCTACCCAGGTGGCGCTCGGCCAATTGTGCGCTGCCCCCTGGGAACCCCCAGTCACAATGACATAGACTGAATTTTAACCTGCGATCTCCAGGCTATAGGACACATCTTGCACTCCACGCGGAGCGCCTTTACTGGATGCACCACTCGGGAGACCTTTGATGATGTTTTTGATACAATTATTCGTAAATTCTGGGAACAATCATGGTCATTTTTGTCTCTGAATACATTACAATGATTTAGTTTAAGCATTCAAATATTTGTCATAGCACTAATTAATTTGAACATAATTCATTGTTTTTATTGAAGTCTAAGGTAGTTTTCTTTCATACTTTAAGTATAACAAATGAATGGACACATCATTACCTCCCCCTGCAGTCCTTGCTATTTCCAAAACCTATTTTCTGATTTTGATGGAACTTAACATGTACCTGTTCTTACACGTTCATGAGTTTCACTACAGATGAGAAAGACAATGCAATTGTTAAACAACTCACTGCGTTGTGTTACTTAATTTAAAATGGTATATTGGGGCTTATGAGCCCTTCAGCTAAAATAAGAGAGAATATGTCCGCCTGCAATGGTTTGTATTTACATAAGGTCATAGTAAGGCACAGTTTCAGAATGAGTAGTTCAGATTTACTCAAGTGTCAAGAAAGTCTTTATACCAGAAGTGTGGCATATTTTAAGTGTTATTTTGAATTTGCTTCTTGATTTTGGATTCAGGGTTAATTGTAGAGCATGTGTACAAGCTCCAAAAAATAACTTGTTTGTTTCTGGGGTATCTTTGTGCCCCCTACTCTCCTGGTAAAGACTGACATTTTATCATTTTGAATCCAGCAGGGTTGTAAACAGTGGCAATACAGTACATTTTGTGCCATGATGAATTCTGGGTATTAAATCATCAATAAATGATGTATGGTCCTCCGATAACTTTCCAGTGCTTCTGGTTGACACTAAGGGCACTAGTTAGTTTGACCCTTTGATGCGGATTTAAGTTATTTGTGAAACCTCCAAGAACCACGAAAATCACACCAGGATAGACATCAAACCAAGTGAACCGAGATCACTTGAAATGGCCTTCTCGGTTCGCTTGGAAATGGACTCGGTAAGTTTGTCACTTTGCTCCTTTTCAACTTTTTTCAATGTGAAACCAAGCGTATTCCAGTTCATTTGGAAACGAACTGCTCCAGAGACAGAGAAGCAAATTGTGGGAGTGACGTACTTCACAAAAAAAAAACAACCTATGGGGCTGAGTTACCAACTGGTGCAAACGGGGGCTATTTAATGAAATTACGCTAATACCCATGTTTGAGATTTGCTATTGTAGCATGTGTGTTCTTTAACAGAGGTGCACATTTAGATTCTAGTGCCAGGGTACCTCATATAGCACCAGCAACATTAAATTCTGGCACCGTATACATGTTTAAAAATGGTTCCTTAGCAACCATATATGATGATAGTTTCTCATTGGGTCTGGACCACTCACATGACCCACCCACATTCATCCACAAAACACTAAAAACTCTTGAAGACTGTTGAAACACATCATGCATAACCTAAACACTCGATCATTAAAAAGTATACCTTTTAGAGAGATAATAGATTCTATTGTGGGCAATCTCCACATTTTATTGACATAAACATTTCATACATTGACATCTGACACCTATCTAACAGCAGCAAGACACATTCTAAGACCCAGGTAACAACTGTTACAGCTTCTCATGCAGTTTGTTGTCTACACTAAAATTACTTATTTTAAAAAACAAAAATACAAAACATCATATAAAGAAATACATTAATGTATAAAAGCAAAAACTAAACAAAAATACAAAAAAATAAAAAAAAACTCTCACAGAGAATTATTTTTGATAGCAAATTTAACCAAATAGACACATTTTCCACGCACAGATTGTTTTGAAGACAATTGTAAGCTGCATGTCAGAAAAGCATATGTAAATGTATTCAACCCAATGTTTTGTTATGCATTAAGGGTAATGTATTATTCTGAAGTACAACGGTTTGTCAAAATATTCGTGCCACTGGATATACAGGTAGTAAACAAAAAAATGGAAACACAAATGTAAAGTCACTTAATAGGGCGTTGGGTCACTATGGTATCCCGCTCTGTGGAGTTCTCGGCGGACCAGGGTGAAATTTGCAGTCAATTGATCTGCAGTTGCTCGCCTGTTTTGCATTGGACTTCGAATTAATGCACGGATATCACGATCCTGGAGTACACGCTTCCGCCCACTGTTGTCCTTTGCTGATGATGTCTTTCCCTTGGAGTTTCATGCCGACATCACCTTAGACACCGTTGCTCGTGAAACATCAGCAAGTTGAGCTGTCTTGGTCACTGAAGCTCCTGCCAAACGCGCCCCAACAATCACCCCTCTTTCAAAGTCACTGAGGTCTCCTCTTGCAGCCATGCTAGCCATAATTATAGGCAACCAGGCCTGTCCAGCATTTTTAAACATGACCCTAAGCATGCTGGGATGTTATTTGCTTAATTAACGCATGAGCCACACCTGTGTGGAAGCCCTTGCTTTCAATATACTTGGTGTCCCTTATTTACCCAGGTGTTTCCATTTTTTTGTTCACTACCTGTATTTTCATAAAGTATGCTTTTTATCAGTTCACTTTTGCCAGCTCTCCTGTTCCCAATGGAATTGGTAAGGCCCTCATTACCTATCTGATTTACTAATGTGTAGCTTACCCTGAGACAGACACATTTCTGTAGCTCTTTCCTTGTAAGAAGTATTTCAAAGTCAACAATATCGGGTAAGGAAGTTGTTCCAGCAGAGGTTTTCAAAACTTTAATACACAACTACCCAAACTGCATTGTGTAAATGGAGGTTCAACAGTGGTTTAGATAATTAAAATACGGTCTGGCATATTTCTATTCGATGTCACAAACATTTTGACCTCCCATGTATAACACCTATTGTCCATCTTGAACTAGATGGATTAAATAATGTCTAGACTTGTAGTTTTTTGTTCTAAGTATTTGTCTTTGGACATTAGGCAACACTAGAAATATGGAATACTGCAGTTTGTGAGGTTATATAGTAAATTTCAAGCTATAACTTATTCACAGTATCAAACAATTCCAAATAGTTACAAGAAATTGAAGATTTCTGACACAGAAAACACCTTAAAAGAAAATATCCTATAAAAAACATTCAACACCTATATACACACTAAAGTGTACAAAATGTTTTTTTGAGATTTTATTTAAATATTCACAAATTGTATTTTAAATACAGAAAAGGTTTTAAGGGTAATTCTGTAGGGGTGTATCGGAGAAAAGAGGTCTAAAGTGTAGAGTATAGCAGCTGAAAATGTACTACAGTGCTGCCCTTTATAAAGCTGTCTTCAAAAGCCCTAGTAAAGAGTAAGTTGTGTTCTGCATTGTGAAATGACATTATAGGGCAAATGGGAGCCATGACCATACCTCCTTATAACTGGTTTCAAAGATATAAAGGGCACCCTTATAACGAGGTAACACTGTAAGTGTGAACATTTCACTCTTTGCTGAGAGTGCTTGCAAACAGTATTTGGATAGTATTCTTTTTTTCATGAAACATTTCTTACTTCTCTGCTGAGTTCAGTCTTTTTGACTTAATGAAAGCCATGCCATGTGTTCTCATGTGGGTGCTCAAGGCAGCTTCTGTTTCAAAAGTCTTGGCACAAACCTTGCACTTTTTATCCAAGGTACTGTCAGAGACCATGCTCCCTTTGTTTAGTTTGTTCTCCTGCTGGCTGTCCTCCCCAGACCCATTTTGTTTGGATACTGGCTGCGGTTCTTTTAATTTATGAACTATGAAGAGGTGCCTGGAGAGGGAGTTGTGAGAGGTATAGCAAAGGCCACACTCTCTGCACTGGAAGGAGGAGCCATCAGATTTGTGTTGGGGGATGTGCTCATGGAACTTGACAATGTCCTCTGTTGTAAAACTGCATACAGCACACTTGTGGACCTTAAAAACGTTTATTTTAAGCTTTTTCAGGGGCTGCGTTATTGCTCCTCGTGGACGGAATTCCAAAACGGTGTCTTCCAGTTTGCGCTTGGAGCTAGGGGCCTGAAAAAAATGTAAGAGAATAATTTGTATGCAAAAGTATAACTACCTGTTTTGGTGATTTATAATTTTCAAAAAAGTGGCATTTTCACACCATATTTGTATTAAATTGAGTGATACTAATAAGGGGTCAATAAATAAACTCTTGAGGTGGGGGTGGGGGGCAAGCATGGTTAAAATAGAGTAAATAGATGACCCACGGGATGAAAGGATGATATTGAGATCTGTAAATGCAGTCTATTTATGCCCTCGGCAGGTATGATCTGGCCACAAGCTCTGTCGAGCAGTCTTTGTTATATCTATTCAGGTTACAGGGTCTTTAAGGTTAAATACCTATGAGGTAATGGTTACATTTCATATTTGATAGGGAACTCAATATTATTATTTTTTTTGGTAATTATGAATCAACAACTTCATGTTTAAAAGTTCACAGAGTCTATTGAATTGATCTGAACAGTGAAAATCAAAGATCCAACAGTGCATTTCAGTGACTTTAGTTTATTTATGCCTGTCAAAATATGAAAAAACCTAGTAGGAAGATTCACTACCAATTCTATTTTACCTTGTGATCTTCTTTTTCTGGAACCTCCTCAGTGCTGGTGGATCCTGTTATTTTCTTCACATCTGCATCCTTAATGCCATGCATTAGCTGAATATGCTTCTCCAACATTAACCGTTTGCTAAAAGTGTGATTTGGATCTGGACAGTGTCTAAAAAAATGAATTAAGACAGCTATTATTATACTGTAACGACCCGGGACTCTTTGTCTGTGGTTTGCTTGTCTTGTCCTGTCTTGTCCTATCTGTTACATGCATTGTGAGGGAAAGGGTCATGCCATTACAGTAGGGAAGGGGAAGTGTGCGTGTGTGTGTGTGTGATTCAGGTGGTGGGTGGGGCCCCTCCGAGGCTATATACTGGGGGAACAAGCCTCTGCAGTGGGAGACTGTGCCAAGACTTGAACCTTAAGGAATGCTGAGAGACCGTGAGAGACAGAGAGACAGGCTGAGAGCAAGGGGCCTGTACTGTAAAGTGGTTGGGAGGATCCTGAGTCTGGAGAGTGGGAATGACAGCGTTCAGGTTGGGGGTAGAGTAAAGCCTGGGACACACATGAGCTGCGCGGCACCACTAGCGGGGAGCAGTGAGGGGCGATACCGCGATATTGGTGGACACACAACAGCGTATGCAGTGGCGGTTTCCAAAGTAAATCATGCCCCTACCAATACAGCCAAACTGGCCACAAAATTATGGACTGGAGTTCCAGTGATGATGAGACGGAAGAGGAATTATTTCAAACTAAATTATATGCCATTTAGCAGTATAAGTTCAGTATATGCAGTTAATTTATTAAAGAAAATATTGTTATTTACGGAGTACGAAAGAAACAGCAGGAATTCTACTGTGCAACAGTATGTTTCCCATCATCTGATATCTTGTAACAATTGTAAGTCGCCCTGGATAAGGGCGTCTGCTAATAAATAAATAAATAAATAAATAAATAAAAATAATAATAATCTCAATGCTACCTTGTCATTCATTCATGAATAGTGAGCTTATTTAAAGGTTACATAATTGAAATGTACATGTATTGCTTCACTCTGTGTTTGAGATTTCTTGTTACATTTTAAATAAACGTGGTGTTAATTTAGTAGGGCAAACCTTCATTATGCTTTTTAAAAAATGGCCTAATGTTTCTGAAAGCTTCATTTTTCCCCTTAACTTTCTGTTGTTACAGAATTAAATATCAAAAACTTTATTACCCCTAACAGGTACCAATAAAACCAGGCCAACTTTTTGTTAATTATGTGTGATGAAGCAGTATAAAATAAATCACACAAATCATGTTGATGGATATTCTGAAGTTTTCATCCACATATGACATATCATGCAATCCCACACCACCCATCTGATTGGTTAGAGGTAGAGCTGACGCTGCGGGAAAATGTGCCTAGTGATATTTTGCCGTTCTAAAATTCTGCCGCAGCGATACTTTTCCGCCAAGTTATTTTTTGGTCAATGTGAGTTCAGTCTCATAGAAATGGTGAGCGACATGTCTGGCGAAATGCTGCTTTTTCTGCACCGCTCATGTGTGTCCCAGGCTTAAGGGAGGGTGTTTGAGCGAGTGAAACTGATAGACGTTACTTTGAGTTTTATTTTTATTTTGGCATGAACCCCGGTCTAAACAGGGATTCGTTGTTTATATCAGTTCAAACAAATAATAAACTGGTATTATTTGCAATCCCACCTTATCTCCTGAGTCCTGCTTCACTCGAACCTGACGAATGCTAAAATATCTTCACTCTAGTGGTACACAATATTATCAGAATCCACCTTGCAGACTGGTCTGATTTATTGTACACCGCTCAAAAAATGAATGGCGCAAACACTATATATGGCAAAAATAAAACCATTAACATGCAGTCACCGGCTGCCCGCTTAAGAGCATGTATCCTCATTCAGACTTCAGATTTGATCATTGGTCAAGTAGCTGCTCAGGTGATAATACTGTTTGTTGTTGCTGAGTTGATAATCTTTAGGTCAAGACCAGCTACATTTTCTCAATTGACCCCACATTGAAGAAATCACCGATTACTGCCTTGATCACCAGAAATGGCAGCATATACATATATATATATATATATATATACAGTACTGTGCAAAAGTTTTAGGCAGGTGTGAAAAAATGCTGTAAAGTAAGAATGCTTTCAAAAATAGACATGTTAATAGATTATATTTATCAATTAACTATATGCAAAGTGAGTGAACAGAAGAAAAATCTAAATCAAATCCATATTTGGTGTGACCACCCTTTGCCTTCAAAACAGCATCAATTCTTCTAGGTACACTTGCACAAAGTCAGGGATTTTGTAGGCATATAGTCAGGTGTATGATTAAACAATTATACCAAACAGGTGCTAATGATCATCAATTCAATATGTAGGTTGAAACACAATCATTAACTGAAACAGAAACAGCTGTGTAGGAGGAATAAAACTGGGTGAGGAACAGCCAAACTCAGCTAACAAGGTGAGGTTGCTGAAGACAGTTTACTGTCAAAAGTCATACACCATGGCAAGACTGAGCACAGCAACAAGACACAAGGTAGTTATACTGCATCAGCAAGGTCTCTCCCAGGCAGAAATTTCAAGGCAGACAGGGGTTTCCAGATGTGCTGTCCAAGCTCTTTGAAGAAGCACAAAGAAACGGGCAATGTTGAGGACCGAGACGAGTGGTCGGCCAAGGAAACTAACTGCAGCAGATGAAAGACACATCATGCTTACTTCCTTCGCAATCGGAAGATGTCCAGCAGTGCCATCAGCTCAGAACTGGCAGAAAACAGTGGGACCCTGGTACACCCATCTACTGTCCGGAGAAGTCTGGTCAGAAGTGGCCTTCATGGAAGACTTACGGCCAAAAGCCATACCTCCGACGTGGAAACAAGGCCAAGCTACTCAACTATGCACGAAAACACAGGAACTGGGGTGCAGAAAAATGGCAGCAGGTGCTCTGGACTGATGAGTCAAAATTTGAAATATTTGGCTGTAGCAGAAGGCAGTTTGTTCAGCCGAAGGGCTGGAGAGCGCATACGAATGAGTGTCTGCAGGCAACAGTGAAGCATGGTGGAGGTTCCTTGCAAGTTTGGGCTGCATTTCTGCAAATGGAGTTGGGATTTGGTCAGAATTAATGGTCTCCTCAATGCTGAGAAGTACAGGCAGATACTTATCCGCCATGCAATACCATCAGGGAGGCATCTGATTGGCCCCAAATTTATTCTGCAGCATGACAACGACCCCAAACATACAGCGAAAGTCATTCAGAACTATCTTCAGCGTAAAGAAGAACAAGGAGTCCTGGAAGTGATGGTATGGCCCCCACAGAGCCCTGATCTCAACATCATCGAAGTCTGTCTGGGATTACATGAAGATAGAGAAGCAACTGAGGCTGCCTAAATCCACAGAAGAACTGTGGTTAGTTCTCCAAGATGTTTGGGCCAACCTACCTGCCTAATTCCTTCAAAACTGTGCAAGTGTACCTAGAAGAATTGATGTTGATGCTGTTTTGAAGGCAAAGGGTGGTCACACCAAATATGGATTTGATTTAGATTTTTCTTCTGTTCACTCACTTTGCATTTAGTTAATTGATAAATATAATCTATTAACATGTCTATTTTTGAAAGCATTCTTACTTTACAGCAGTTATTTCACACCTGCCTAAAACTTTTGCACAGTACTGTATATATATATATTTATATATATACAGTACTGTGCAAAAGTTTTAGGTTGCTAGCTGCTGGCTTTCCTCCTGTATTGATTGAGAAAAGGGCAGTACTTTAATTGAATTAACTTCAATTTAACAAGCAAATCCCTGTATATAATGCTTTGGGGGTCTTTTGCTAAATTATTAGGGTTAAAAAACAGCATTATTCAATAAGACTTGAAACATGCCACTGTGTAACATATATATATATATATATATATATATATATATATATATATATATATATATATATATATATATATATATATATACAGTACTGTGCAAAAGTTTTAGGCAGGTGTGAAAAAATGCTGTAAAGTAAGAATGCTTTCAAAAATAGACATGTTAATAGATTATATTTATCAATTAACTAAATGCAAAATGAGTGAACAGAAGAAAATCTAAATCAAATCCATATTTGGTGTGACCACCCTTTGCCTTCAAAACAGCATCAATTCTTCTAGGTACACTTGCACAAAGTCAGGGATTTTGTAGGCATATAGTCAGGTGTATGATTAAACAATTATACCAAACAGGTGCTAATGATCATCAATTCAATATGTAGGTTGAAACACAATCATTAACTGAAACAGAAACAGCTGTGTAGGAGGAATAAAACTGAGTGAGGAACAGCCAAACTCAGCTAACAAGGTGAGGTTGCTGAAGACAGTTTACTGTCAAAAGTCATACACCATGGCAAGACTGAGCACAGCAACGAGACACAAGGTAGTTATACTGCATCAGCAAGGTCTCTCCCAGGCAGAAATTTCAAGGCAGACAGGGGTTTCCAGATGTGCTGTCCAAGCTCTTTGAAGAAGCACAAAGAAACGGGCAACATTGAGGACCGTAGACGCAGTGGTCGGCCAAGGAAACTTACTGCAGCAGATGAAAGACACATCATGCTTACTTCCCTTCGCAATCGGAAGATGTCCAGCAGTGCCATCAGCTCAGAATTGGCAGAAAACAGTGGGACCCTGGTACACCCATGTACTGTCCAGAGAAGTCTGGTCAGAAGTGGCCTTCATGGAAGACTTGCGGCCAAAAAGCCATACCTCCGACATGGAAACAAGGCCAAGCGACTCAACTATGCACGAAAACACAGGAACTGGGGTGCAGAAAAATGGCAGCAGGTGCTCTGGACTGATGAGTCAAAATTTGAAATAATTGGCTGTAGCAGAATGTAGTTTGTTCGCCGAAGGGCTGGAGAGAGTACACGAATAAGTGTTTGCAGGCAACAGTGAAGCATGGTGGAGGTTCCTTGCAAGTTTGGGGCTGCATTTCTGCAAATGGAGTTGGGGATTTGGTCAGAATTAATGGTCTCCTCGATGCTGAGAAGTACGGCAGATACTTATCCATCATGCAATACCATCAGGGAGGCATCTGATTGGCCCCAAATTTATTCTGCAGCATGACAACGACCCCAAACATACATCGAAAGTCATTAAGAACTATCTTCAGCGTAAAGAAGAACAAGGAGTCCTGGAAGTGATGGTATGGCCCCCACAGAGCCCTGATCTCAACATCATCGAGTCTGTCTGGGATTACATGAAGAGAGAGAAGCAACTGAGGCTGCCTAAATCCACAGAAGAACTGTGGTTAGTTCTCCAAGATGTTTGGGCCAAGCTACCTGCCGAGTTCCTTCAAAAACTGTGTGCAAGTGTACCTAGAAGAATTGATGCTTGATGCTGTTTTGAAGGCAAAGGGTGGTCACACCAAATATGGATTTGATTTAGATTTTTCTTCTGTTCACTCACTTTGCATTTAGCTAATTGATAAATATAATCTATTAACATGTCTATTTTTGAAAGCATTCTTACTTTACAGCATTTTTTCACACCTGCCTAAAACTTTTGCACAGTACTATATATATATATATATATATATATATATATGATTTCCGTGGGTCTCGTGTTCAGATATGTATGTATCTGTTAATTTCATTGTGTATAGAGAGCTCCCTTGAAATACTCCAATTTGACTGTTCTTTTTCATTGTGTTTCAGAAAAATTCAAGTTTGAAACGTTGCTCTTTTATTTTTGTTTTGCATAGTAGATATATTTGTGCATATATATAACTCAATTCAAATTCCAAGATGATAATGTAAATACAAGAATACAGTAACAATACAAAGACAAAACATGTATATAAAATAATAATAAAGAAATGCAAAAAGAAGAATTAAAAGGGTAAATTGGGTTTCGGGAAATTAAATGGCAATAATAACAACATTGTTTTGTTCCTTTTTTTGGCCAAATTGTGAAATGATATGTATCTAAAAGGAATACAACAGTTAAATGTTAATAAACTAGCAATAAAGACTAAGTTGTTATTTCATTTTCAAAATCAGGTACCATGTTCTTTGATATATGGAAAGAAAGAATGCTGTTTACCAGAAATATGACTATACTGGGGATCTGATGTCAGTTTTCATAAAACACTAGTGTTGTGGAAATATTACACAATGATGGATGGATTTGATATCGTAAGTCAGCCTGCACCAGTGAGTTAAATTAAGAGCTCTCTTAAGTCCCTTAATATAATTCTGACAAAACATCATTATCGAAGGCACATTAAAATTCAGACTTTATAGTGTTATTCTGTCTAGGTATTAGACCAGAGAGAACAAAATATAATCAAAACCTACATTTACAGGCTCTTGACATTTGCATTAAGCAGATAGCTCAATGAAATTGAATGCACTCAGTCTTTAGAGTTCATATTTCCTCGAAACAAATGTTCTTTTTACCAATTTATTTTGTAAAGCAGAACATAAATAAATAATTATTAAATGTAACATGTAACAACGTTTAATTGATATAAATAGAACATTACTTGGTTACATCAGGGAAGCTGTACAATAACCCACACAGACGCCCTTATCCAGGGCGACTTACAATTGTTACAATAATAGTATAAGTCATTTGGTGGCTATAATAGTATAAGTCATTTGGTGGCTTGGAAATTGGACATTGGAATTGGATATAGTACTTGAACTGAGTGCAAATACAGTTCACCCTCGCTATAACAAACCTGTTGGGGTCCAAGCCTTTTGTTTGTTATATCGAGGGATTTGTTATAGCAAAAGGACAATCAAAATGAACGATAAACTGTTGGAGTAAGTTAATGAGATGAGATTGTGAATAATTACATGTACCTGTTTGTCTCATGTATGCAGTATTCTGCCTTTGCTTTATCTTCATAAAACACAGTACAAAAAGCAAAAATTGAATTGAAGCTGACCTTTTATTCAAAATCAATCTGACATGAATCGTTTCAAAGTGCACCAAATCTTAATCCAACATGCAAGAATCCCAAACTGACCTTTTATTCCAAATCAACTGACATGAAAAGTTTGACATGAAAAGTTCATCAGATCCTCAAGTTTTTTTGCTTTTGTTGTTTTTTCTTCAATCAATTTTGCTTTGCGACATGGTTGCTGAACAAGCTAAAAAACAGTCCTTTTGACAACCTATTTTCATGACAGAGATATGCCTGTGTTACTCTTTTTTCAAATGTTTTTTATAGTTTCCAGCTTTGTTGCAACATAAAAAACTTCTCATTTCAGAGGCATAGTTACACAGCACACGCTTTTTATTAATGCAAAAAGAGTTGACTTCACTGCAGAGGTGGTACAGACCGGGATGTTGACAGTGTGTGTTTATATGAACTTTTTAAAAAATTTTTATTTGGGGTCCAGGAGCCAGGTTCGTTATAGCCGAAGGTGTACTGTACTTGCATTATGTGAAGCACTGGTCACATCTTAAGCAGGATCACATTCATCCTGAATGGTCAAATTATTTATGATACACAAATAGGATGTGCAGAGTATCTAAAATATAAAATAATATCATCTATATGGCAGGAGGTGATAATGTCAAATGGCTGGTTTCACAGATCACCTTACCTAAGGTAACATTAGGTAGTCTATGATTCGTGCTAAATCGGGGTCTGTGAAATCAGCTGTAAATGTCCTAAATGTAGACTTCCTATTTCTTTGCATGCGTTGCAATAATTCTTTATATTCCACAAGTACACCTCTAAAGCTACAGCTCTTAACATCCGCTATCTAAATCAACCCTACCTATGAGAGGGTTTAGACGTTTAGGTACTGCATAAATAGCAAACCTACAGGATTGAAAACTAAAGGATTTACTTATATGGACATCAAATGCCATATTTGTCATCCTTGATTAATGATTTGTGGTGCACGTTTTGCTGGGGAGCTCAAATCTGTAACGATGACAACTTGTGTTAAATGTTTTTGCTTTATATGAATTTAATTAATTCTGTTTAATTAACACTTGAAAATGAATATAACTTGAATTGATCAAACTAATATAAAATAAGGCTGTATGTAAAGCTAAAGCTTGTGTATAAAAGCAAAACAAAAATGTGTACTTACGGACATGTGTAGACCTTGCGGATGCCTTTGTGTTTAATGCGGTTATGTCGACAGAGGCTGTGTGAGGAACTGAAGGACTTGTCACACTGACGGCAGGGGTGCTTCTTCATTTGCTGAGATTTAAGAGAAAACACAATACTGAGTACTGAAACATGTAAGTCAGCACTGAAATGCATTACTGCAAGACCATTCATGAATAACTGTGGTTGATACAGTAGTATCAGCTATTGTAATGAATATACACAGATCTATAATAAATACAATATATATATATACAGTATAAAATCAAACAACCCACATCATGTAATGGATGCATACATGCAGAATGACAGGATGCAGACAGATGTTTGTTGTCCCACTGAGACCACTCGATACTAAATATCTTCGTCTCTTCAAATCTATGCAAAACATTTTAATGAGTACACTGGAAAATAATAATAAAAGAAGCAGAATTACAGTGTAGGCATTTACTGGACATGTTACCACTCTGTTCCCTAGCTTACTGGTATGCCAATGAATTTCCCATCCAGTCATTCTGCATTGGTAGTAACTTAATATAATAGTACATATTCCATGTCAAGCGGACTAAAATTCATGAAGTTGGTGGCTATAAAAGGTTAATGCATATAATAAAATACATAAATACAATTTCGGTATCTTGAGTGTTGTGCTGTAAAAATGTCCCCACCTTTCCATGCTCTCGCCTCATGTGAGATATGTAGACTTCTCGCTGCGTGAATAACCTGTTGCATTCCCGACACATCCACCCAGGGTTATTTGCTTTCTTGGGAGAAGTAGGTATAGTTGCAGTTTTCTTTAGAGCTGCCGGAGGCTTCTTGTCAGCCTTTTCAGTCCCGTTGACAGGACTCACATCCTTGTTGATCTGGCTGGTGGTAATTGGGTTTGTTGGCTTGATGGTTAGGGGCAAGTTTATACCCAAGTTTGGAGGACCCTCAATTGATTTTAGCGTGCCGTGCATAGACTGTGTTTAAAAGATAAAGACATGAATTGAAAATATTGTCTTTGCTATAGGTATTAAGGTATTTTTACATTGAGGTATTTGTACAATGCTTAATATTTAAATAATACTAATAGAAGTTGCAAAAGAACAGACATTCATTTTGCCTAGATATGTACACTAAGAAATGTGCTTCTGGTTAAGTAGTTGTGCACTTGGTAATTAAAGGTCATTAAATCACTTGACTGCTACTAAGTCGCATACAATTTTTCAATTTCAATCTCAGTAACTCGTTTGGCATGAAGCATGTATATAACCCTGCAAATATGAAGTCACTACCTCAAATGGTTCTGAGATACAAGGCTTTGACTCTTTGGTGGAAGCAGTTTTGCAGAAAACATTTTTAAAAAACCCTGTCAGAAAAAAAACGGTAATTCATGACTGAACCTGACCTAGAGAATCGCAGAATAGACCTGTCTATCAAGTATAAAGCTAATATTTGAAAGCATTATGTCTATTCTCCAGAAACCAAAAAGTCACGTGGCAGCCATCTTAGATCACAGATCAAAGTGAAGCAACTATATCTAGATTTTTCAGTTTCCAAAATACTGAAAATTTAAAGTTACCAGCTTAAATGGTTTGTGTGATTTTAGCAGTGGTAGGTGTGTCAGCAGCAGTGGATTGACAAACTCATACAAGATTCTTAATTATAGTCAACACCATGACATTCATCCACTGTAGGTAAAAATGTAAATTTAACATAGACAGATAGGCAGGTGGACACTTGCCCTAAGGAATGTCCAATCCAGGTTTCTTCAAAATTGAACAAGCACTAATATATGTAAATTACAACAATTTAGTGAATACTATCCCAGCATTTTCATGACTATATGCCCTCAACCCACCTTTGTTAATTTTATTCTGTATTAAAGTGTGCAGATTTTCATTATTCTTGTTTCCTCCTTAATTAGGCCCGGAAGGGGGTTGTTCTTTTAAGATGTTTAACTAACATTACAAAATAAAGTATAATACCTTTATATGATCCAGCATAAGCTGCTTCTGTGCATATCGCATTGAACAGTCAGGGCACTTGAAGACAGACACCTTCTGATTAGTTATGTGTTGGTCAAAGTGGGAGTACAACAAAGCCTGCTGAGTAAACACGGTGTCACACATTGAGCACTTGTATATTAACCTGTAGGCAGAAAAGACAATTACAGACATGTAGAAAACAAGAGCTTTAAGAACTAAACCAGAAACAAAAGGTAAATGCCTCATAACATGTTCTGCATCAATTAATTACAGAAGTCGTCTAGTTTTTTTAACAGATGCTAAAATGTTAATGATGTAAAATGTTTCTTAGTCACAAGATAATAGATGACAAAACAAAGAGGATAAAAGGTTCATTCACAGAAAGGAAATTACATTCAGTTTAAAGCCTACCATAGATAATACGATTAAGACCCTAACAGCCAAAATGTCAATGGAAACTGCACTGTAGAACTAGTTTTCAATGGTTATCCAGTTACTTTCATTTAAAACAGATCAAATAGTAAAATCTGCACTGTATTTGAAAAAGTCACTCACTTTGTTTCTCATTTTACAGTAGTTTAATTTCAGATTACCAAATGAAAATACCGTCAATTCTCATTAAAATGAACGGATTAAATGTTCTATTACTACGAATTTTCTACATGGTCCCGGCCACATTTAGCAGTCGCTTATTGTAAAATTACTTCTTATAATCCACTTAACACAAATGTCCTGTTTGTGCAAATTATTTAGGAGCCCCACCATGGAAGAAAAATCTGAATAAACTGAATAATGAATAATTGCCTTAGTTCGAACAGCAGAGTGTAAAGGATATTGGGAAATGTATTAACCAGCATCCAGATTATCGCCTCTGTACTGTATTTTAGGGCTGTTTAGGGGCTTCTGATCCTATGATGCATTTTGTGTTGCCATTGTGCTCGTGCATCAATGCCATTTCCAGGAAATAGTGCAAAAAACTTGCATGATCCTTTAACACCACTGGAAGTGTTGAAAGTGGTGGATAATGCACCAGGAATGCACAAGGAAAAGACAGATGCTACATATTTCAACCTTCACGCTCAACCACTCTGAAAAACCGGGATACAATAATACAGGCCTATGAAACAAGTAATCAGCGTGTCCGATTTGCTCAATACCCTGATGTTGAGGACTCCTTGCATTGTGGTTTAACAATCCCCTGATCAGAATGGGACATGCACGTTTCAAGTGCAGTTCATTTGCAATGTACCGGTATACTTTTAAAAATTCACTGACAATTTTTCAATAAAATGCATAGTACTTTTAAAAGTATAATACTTTTCAATGTACTGTAATTTAAATCTGATTTGGCTTGCACTCCTGATAATTACTGATAAGACTAATGTTGTTGCTGGTCCCTTGAAATTCATATTAATGAGAGTTGACTACATCTACAGAATTAGGTACTACACAAGACATTGCCAGTTTTAAACCTAATGCATGTTTGTAATTCCATTGTTTGAGATCTGTTATATGATATTAGTTAAAATTAAAAATTGTACATGTTCCAGTTCTGTAGAAACAGCCAGGGAATAAATGTATTTTACAAATAACTTCTCCAGGCTGTGCGGTCACTATCAAAACAAAGTTTTCTTGACGTTGATTGATTTTTCTACAGTCTGTACACGTACATCTATAGTGGTAAGAATTTGTTTTTTTCCTGATCCAAAGTTATAACTTGGCTTGAATTGCATTCATGGCATAAAGTTGTCTGTGCAACCTCAGGATGAACTGGGAGGAAGTTTACATTTTGTTTCCCCAAATTAAACCCTGAGTTTGCAGTTGTATTACTTACTTGGGTTCTCCTATTTTGATTCCAGGGTGTTGTGTGTAGGCATGCGAGTGGGTGCCTGGTGCTGATTTAAATGCCATTGGACAGATAGGACATTTATAGAATATTTCACAGTGAGACCCCTGGATGTGAGACTTGAGGACAGACACGTCAGAATAGATGACACTGCAATGTACACAGCTACAGGAGAAAAACAATAGAAAACGTTTAAGCACTTCTTTCATCATCAATCAAGAAACACAATCTACAGTACCATCCCTTAGGTAAAGCAATACAAAAACCGGTAAAATACATACTGTAAAACTGAAGCTATATGATTTATTAAATGGTTAAACAGATAATATACAGGCTGATGAGTCATATTTAACTTTTGTTAAAATAAATAAATAAATTAAAATCACCTGCTTACAGGATTTTTTTTTTTTTAGTCATGCAGTGTTTATTTATTGAGCAATTTATAAAAAATAAGTTTGCTTATTTGTCAAAACCTGGGTGACAGACAGAGACTGCAAAGTTAAAACAATCTTTTTACACATATAGTGTATGAAAGTGAATAAAAAACGCTAAGGGTCGTGCTATATTGCTAGTTTTCAGTTATGATGGGGCGGATGGTTGTCAATGCAGGGAGAAATATTGACTATGAAAGAGGAGACTCCATATTTTTTATTGTATTCCTTTTTTTCTTACTAAAAAGAGTTTAATATTAGTTTGCTAGTGTTTCTTTTGGTGGAGTTAATGAATGTTGGCTATTCCTAAAAGAAAAGAAGGGAAGACATTTGGACCATATGCATAAAAGATGGCGGTTAAAAAAAAAAAAAATACTGGGCACTGATTTATAAAACTAGTGCCTGGTTATTTTACCGGCCAGTAATGGGTTTATATGTGATTTACCATCACGGATTGTTAGCAAAAGGTGTTATGTAACCAGTTGTCAGAGTATACAAATGAGCTGTGTCCCCTACTTAATACATCAATGGCATACACTGTCTGTTTAGACCGTCACATTATGGCTACGGAACATGTCTGGAGACGGGCAGGTTGTGAGAAATATGTCGAAGTCAGGTTTAAAAATAATAATAATTGCACACACAGGTGCTGGATGCGAGTGCGAGGTTAGGTTAGGGGCAGTGTACGCTTTTTGATTTAAAAAAAAATAATAATTATATAGCTTATATGCACGCCTTCCTGAAAAAGAACTGTAACCACAAGAAATGTAATTTGTTGTCACAGTTATAAACTCGCATGACCCTTGTAGACATTATATTTTACGTTTGGTTCAGAAACAAACATAATGTTAGCACACGTTTCCTTTCCAGCACACAAGGATGTATAGAAGGTAAAAATAAATAAATTTTTACCAAGCTCTGTTTATTTTTCTCATTAATATTATGTTTAAAACTTTCGTTTGAATGACAAATGGCACAGAAAGACAGCACCACACAGTTACACTAAAATACAATTTATTGTTAAATGGCAGAAAAATAGCTTATGCTTTTATTTGTTACTGCATTCCTTGCACAATTTGAATACAATACATACAACAATAATAGATCCCAAATCTGTTTCTCATACAGTACACCAGTACAACATACAAAAAGCTTATTTTAAACTAAAATAAATAAATACAGCTAGATTGAAAAATCCTGCCCATCACACAATACTACTCGGATTCATTGCGAAATTGGATTAGAAAACGTTACATATTTCCTGCAATGTATTTGTAGTTACTAAATACAATTTTTAGAACTAACTAACAATCCCGTTTGACACAAATATGTATTTTTCAGTATACAGCTATGGTCAAGGGTTTTGCATCACCTAGAATTTTAGCATTGAGACAATAAAAAAAAAAAAAAAAATTAAAATCTATATGAACACCATTTAGATCTGTAATCAAAGAAACTACAAAATTATATCGCAAAAGTCTACCATAATAGTACAGTGTTTCATGTTAGATTTCAAAATCTCACATTTTTCAAGTTTTGACAGTTTTTCATTAACTATATGGAAAACTACAAAGCGGTATGAAATTCAGTATGTTAACGTAACATTATTCAGCAGGTTTCATTCAATTTTATGAAGAAAAAATAGTTTATTCTACAGGGAGATGCAAAACTTTTGACCATAGCTGTAAATAGTAATCACACATATATGTTGGGGGGCGTAACATAATATAATTTACTTTTAAAATAACTAGAGCTGGCTCTGTCGGTAGATGGAATGCTATGATAAAGTATATAAATCAAAGTACTAGCTTTCTGCTCATGGCAGTGATGAATATACTGTAATATTGAGCGAAAATCAGGAGCCAGGTGACCGCAGCAAGATCTCGTTCGCAAAACAGCAAACTTTATTCAGCAAGGGTCAGCACACAACAACTCAGACCACAGCAGCGTGCAAGCTGCCCCTCTATACAGAAAAAACCCTGTGAAAACATGTAATATTTAAACATAACAAGATACGTTACTGGACCCCACAAATCGAACACGACTGGACAACATTTACATCACACTGGGGTCATGACTCGATCACACACCCCCCACCCCACAGGTGCACACCACACATGGCCTCAAAGCCCCCTTACAAAACCAAAAGTCTTGGTCAGGGTCATAGGCCAGGAATGGAGGCATCACTGGACCCACGGGCGGCAATGTTGTCAGTGTCAATGCTGTCAGTGGAAATGCTGACAGTAGGGCAAGGTCTTCCTCCAGTGGCCCCGCTTGCAGTGGAAAGGCTGACAGCGGGGTGGCACACTCTGGCAGCGGAAATGCTGCTAAGGGCAATGCCGGCAGTAGCAATGCTGACAGTGGAAATGCTGTCAGCAGATGTGCTGTCAGCAGACGTGCTGACAGCGCCCTGGCTGGCTCCTCCAGCCGGGGCAATCCTGGCAGTGGCAATGCTGACAGTGTCAACGCTGGCAGTGGCAATGCTAACACCGGTAAGGCTGGCTCCCCCAGCATAGGCTGTCCTGGCAGAGGAAATGCTGCAAATGGCAATGCTATCAGCGGCAAGGCTAACAGCATCCATGTAAGGCTGGCTCCTCCAGCACAGGCAGTTGTGGCAGCAGACATGCTGCCAATGGCAACACTGGCAGCAGCAAACGACCCCCAGGCGGTGACGAACGGGTCTCCCCGGGTAATGGCGGTGGCACTGACAGCGGTAAGGATGCCCTCAGTGCGAGACATAATTAGTATTTTTTTTTCCTGCAAAACTCGCCAACATCAGAATCCTAAGCATGCACTGAGTTTGTAACTTTCATTAATAGCAGTTTGACGCTTCAGTACATGTTAGTTCTCCACAAAGATAAATAATTGTTCTCCTGTTAAATTAATACCTGCTACGAATCACATCATCAGAGTAATCCAGAGTCTCAGCTGAAATCTGCATTGTCTTCTCACTCTTTGGGAGGATCATTTTCCAATATACACTGCTGTGCAAACATTTTAGACATGTTGCATTTTTCTACTCTGATACATTATGAGCATCAACAATTTACTCAAAGCCTCCACTAGTGTTTCTACTATTATAACAGCCTTGACTTGCATAAAGAAGGAAAAAACACTGAGTGAAATAGCTCGCTCGATTCTAAAGGTGTGGTATCCGAAGCATAATCAACAAGTACAGAGAAACATCATCTATAATTGAGAAACCCAGGACTGGAAGACCCAAAAAGCTGTCTAACAAGGATGAGCAATATTTGAAGATAATATCCTTAATCATAAGGAGGGTTTACTGGCATTTTATGTTCAGCATCATGACAGTGGCAGTACAGTTAGGCTGTAATGACCACACCCTCTATAGCTGCTGCTCAAGCTGACACATAAGCTGGTACATAAGCTCTGTATGGGTAACAGAATGTTACCAGCAGAAATACATTGTTAACACTGATATATAATGCCCATATAATTTTGCAACTGGGAAAAGAGCCAGACATGGAACAAATGTCCATAAATAACCAATTTAAAGGGTTTGGTCTAGAAGAACTTGAGTGCAACTCTGGCGCTTCCAGTTCATGCCTTATCTTGTGTAACCGACCACTGTCACCCCTCCGTGGAAAACAATAAAATAGTCAACCATGTTTGCGGTGTAAGAAAAGCTCCCTTCAATCAGCAGAACCCACAACTAATGTAATGTTTTATTAATGCATTCCTTTTGCAAATCTTAGATCACACCAAGGGAACAACCTCTACTTACAACCACTGCACACTGTATGGACCAACTCCAACCTCCCACCCCAACCGCACCATTGTCATCCCTTCCGATCAGTGTAGTCAGATCGCAGTCTTTACTGTGTGAACAATAATCATCATTTCAACATAAAACCTGGTCAGTGAAACACTGCACACAAGTAATTTGTTCATTCCTCATCATGCATGGCATAAAGATGGTAGAATACAGGATTCCAGGCCGTGACCTCTATTTGTGACCTTCCTCAAGTGTTACACATGGTTATGGTTCTAAAAGGACTACCACACTCACCGGTACCCCACTCTGCGGGTGTAGTGCAGACAGCTCTTGGTAACATGAGTCTGGAAGTGGACAGACCTGCAGATTGCTCCACATTCAGGACAAGTATAGGGAGATTTGTGCTGATGAATTCTCTGGTGTGAAGCGAAGCTGCATTGATTTGGAAGCAGCATCTGACAGACATTACAAGTTTTCTGTGGAGAAAATACATTGTAAAATCAGTTAAACAAAACAAATCAGGGAGACATATAATCACCCAATGTTTGAAGCCTGCTTTCCACCTTGCCATTCTATGGACTATACAGGAAAGCTCCTGTTACCATCTAAAGCAAAATGATGCAACATGATGAAAGACATCTGCAAGTTTGGACTTACAATAAGGTGGGGTTTTACATCTTTGACCTGTGCACTCTTTTGGCTTTGGAGAAAAGTGTTTACACTGCCAAAATGAACCCAGTAACTGAACAAAACTAGTATTTTCATTCCCTGACTTCAATTACTCAAGTGAGCTCTTTTGAGCAACATGTCACATTAGATGATGCTTTTGTGTAGAGGACAAGAACAAATGTAGACCCCCAAAATATCATTATTATTGCATAAAACAAACTAAAAAAAAAACGGAACTCCATGTCAAAAGGTACAGGGCTGGGGGAATACAATGTAGAAGGCATGTCATGGGACAGAAACTAGCGACTAGATATTATGCAATTTCTACTCATTTCCCTGAGATTAAGAAGACAGAGCTATCAGTTACTTAAACATGTGTAAGTCAGAAGTAGAAAACGGTTGCTGTTTTCCAAACAGGAAAGCTGCTTTCAAAAGCAGCTGCGTTAAAGGTTGGCATAAAGTGAATACCAGTAATTTTGTTTGTAAAGTATATACAGAGGTGGCAAGTTGCAATTACTAACATCGCTGTGTGTGAGGCTGAGTGTACTCACAAACATACACCATTCTCAAAATGAATGAGCCACCATTGTTCTACTGAGCCTCACCATGCTTAAAGAGTAAGTAGCGAGGCTCTGAAAAATATAGCGTTATACATCCCCGTAAGTTGTCAGGATGTTAACAATGAAAAGAAAAATGACAGGTACGTTACTTAAACAGTCGTAGTAACACATGCGGATGTATAATGCTGTATTTTTCAGACCCACACTACTTACTCTAAGTTCATTTTTTAAAATGATGCAGTTTTATGGTAATAGAAAATAAAATACAGGAACAAACTATACACACGAAACAAAAAATGAAATTGTCAGCAGTTACCGTGTGAGTCTTTCTTCTCTATTTTATTCTGTGTTATTATTGGGTATTTTAAAACACATTAGGCTGCCATGTGGTACAGGCCTATTTTAAGTAATTGCATGTTCTGCTTGAAGGCTCAATTTAGAGTTACAGTACTCTGGTTTGTAAGGACATAGTCTGTCCGATTTAACCCATCACTAAAGCTCTAAATTTGTTTCCATTTTCAAAATGTTTATGTAGGTTCATTTTACTTGAACAGTCATACACCCCCACATGACATTCTGCGTAATCCATGCACGTGTAGAGAAAATTAATAATAACCTTAACTTAGATCAAAGGTGCGACGCTCCTGATTAAGAAAGCAGCAAATGGTAAACACAGATTCAAAGAGCAATACAAATCTTTGAACTATAGCAGAATGGAAAACACCGAGAATACACAGGGGGCTGTAAAAAACATGTTTGTATAATCTGAAGCAACTGAGAGCCAAGGGGATGGCAGTGAAAAGGGTGTAGGTGAAATCTTGTGTATAAATATCCCAAACTGCAGTTACAGTCATTCATAACCTCCAGTGTTAACCTAACCTCCAATGGCGAGGTGAATATACTTATCTAACCATTGTTTAAAAGCTAGTTAACTACTTTCATTCACCTAGAATTAGTCTGCAAAGTGAATGTTAATCTGTATTATTTGGAACCAATGAATTCTGTCGTAATATTCTGTCAAAATTCTGTTTAATAAAGTGTATGTCAATCGTAAGTCATTTTAATCATGATTATACTTTATTAATAATTGCTATGTTTAGGAGAATACATATTGCAGGCATAAGATAAAATTAATAAACATAGTCAATTAAACCTTACACAAGCAATATATTTAGAGTCAAATATTGAAGCTTCCTATAATTAATAATGATTAAAAAAAAACCCTGACAAGGCAAGATTTGGAGGTGTGCATGTCTCACACAGGTGATTTTCCAAAGATATTTACTCTCCTACTTGACATGCTTTTTGTATCATGCTATTGTTAAGGAACACATTTGTAAACTGTGTACTGTATATAATGTCTGCTAGAAAATGTAAATGCAATATGTTCTTCAGCCACAAAGTGTATCTTAGCAGTCAGATGTAATCAGTCTATCTACCACCTTTTACAGACTGTGAATCCTTACAAATGCTTTCACTATGAGATCAGGAGCTGCTCTTCAGTTATATTGCCTGCAATAGACATATGTAATGTGAGATCAGCCAAAAGTCTTAAGCATCAGCACCAGCACTGTAGCAACAAAAAAAAACTAGCAGTAAAACATCAGGGAGATTTGAGACAAAGTAGCAGATGACTGCAGTATATGACACTGGCTCTTGCTTCAATAAAGACACTGTGGGGATCTAGCCCAAGTTACATTGCATGCAACAAGAAGAGAAGACAAGAAAAAGCACCTTGACAAGGACAAAAAATAAACACACAGTATCTGAGTAATTGTAATAATAAAATAAAAATAAAAACTGGATTGCAAACATCAAAAAGTTAAGGAAACAAAAAAATAAACAAACTGCTCTTTAACTTTGTTAAGATTTGCAAACAGTTACCATCAGAATAAACACTGGACAATCTATGCAAGCTGCACATACCTGCCCACTTGATTCTACAGCTTGCTGGTAATGCATGGCGAGCGAGGCTTCGTCTTGGAACACCTCGCTGCATTCTAAACACTTAAGGCTATGTCTGCACAGTTTGGATGGATCCTCATCGAGCGGCATGGCTGGGACCACTGGGGCACTGGAGGGAGCTGATATAACAGTGCTAAGGGCAGCGGCTACAGTTTTTGCCACTGCGTTTACAGTTGTTGTGGGATTATGTATAGCTGTTGTGGCAACGACAGAAGTGGGGAAGGGGGAGGCGATCATCTGGTCAGCTGGTATGGGCTTCAAGATCAAGTGGGAGCACTGCATAACCACACCTTTGTCTTTGTGTCCACGGGCATGAGAAAGAAGGCTGCACTTGTTGTAGAAAACAAGGTTCTTAGCACAGTGGTTGCATGTCACCTCTATGCGGACGCTCCTCCTGTCATAGTGCTGCGTCAGGCTTTTCTCCAAGGCAAAAGAGTCACCACATTCTAAACATTTATAACCACGGAAGGGTATGGCAATACCAGCAGCAGAGGGAGGGCTGAGGTTCGGAACGTAAACGGGGACTGGGTTAATGCTGCTTAGAACCTTGTTGAATGCCTCCACCACTGAGCTCTGGGAGCTTGCCAGCACCTGGACCCTGGACACTTTCTTAGCTGTCGGTGTAGAAAGCATGGCTTGCTTTATTGGCTGCTGTGGTTTGGAGAGCACTTGACGGAGTTCTGAGGTGGTTGTAGACGTCTGAGGCAGGAGGTTGAGATTCGCAAGATGGACAGTCTTTGGCACAAGTTTGGCATTGGCGAGGCTGGAGGCAGGTACAACCACCGTTTGCTGCTGGATCGCATTGGCAGCTTTCAAGATGGCGCTGCTGGCACTCTGAACAGAAGTGGCTGGAATCACTGTAGCTTTCACCATAGTATTGTTGGCCAGTTTCAGATTAATCACCTGAGAGCCTGCAGTCTTAACTGCCGAGACAGGAAGAAACGCGGTGGCTACTGGTTTAATGGTCACCTGCTTGGAAGTCATTTCGGTGGTTGAACTGGCAGTGGTGGCCACCACTGTGGTCTGCACAGTTCTAGATGGAGATGAAAAGACAGTTGTGGATGTTGCCGATGACAAAATGGAAGAGACTACAATGGAGGATGCCTGATTAAGGCCCTTTTTACAGACTTCACGGTTCAAGTCTGGCAATACACTTGTGACTGTCCTCTTGATTTGTCCCGAGGATGTTTTTATTGTTTTAATGCGGACTTTAGGGATAGCGGGTGTGGAGCCAGCAAGGGAGGATGGAGAACCTTTACTGCTCCCTTCGCTTGATACACTGCTGGGGCTGTCAGGCTGCTTGGTAAATAGTTTTTTTGATGTCTCAATGGGGCTTTGAGGGTTCATGGGCTTGTTGATGACCCTCAGGCTCTCTTTTATTTCCTTGGGTGAGTCACTAGGGCTAGACTGAGGCTGAGGGACAGTATCCAGGGTGGCTTTCTTTGCACTAAGAGCAGCAATAGCAGCGATGCAGGAGGAAAGCTTTGCTGATGATTTGGCTTTAGCCTGTGACGTGCAAGCCACATTTACTCCAGTTTTTTCTACACTTCCCTTCACATCCTGTGGCTTTTGAGCACTCTCTTTGAGCTTCTCTTCAGTCTTGCTTGCCTTCGGTTGTTCATACATGCTTAAATTGACCAAGTTTTTGTTGTTTTCCCTTTTCATCGTTTTTACCTTGTTGTGTTCATTGTTCTGCATTGGTTTGGCCAAGCTGTCCCCTCCTAACCCTTTTGGTCTGTCTTGCTCTTGCTTACTCGCAAATCCTGTGAGCGGGTTGGCTCGGTAACAAGGCCTGCTTACCTGCTTGTCTGGTGGATCATCGACTTCGATCTTATCATCATCATCATCATCATCAAATTCCTCTGCGCTTGAGATGGGGCTGAACTGGTTGAAAGAAGACTCTTTGGTTACCACGCCATGACCCTCCCCCTTTAGGGACTTCCCTGGATCTTTAGTGTAGCGATCAATGGAAGACATGGCCACGAAACCATTATGAAGTCCATTCCCTGTGGAGTGATTTTCCTTTTCTGGGCCCACTGGCTCAGTCGCATCGATATTTCTGATGTTTTTGACAATGACACTGACCCCAACGTCAGGAACAGGTGGGACATGGGAATCCTCCTCCACATGAACACTGTGTTTGATTTGCCCTTCATGATCGTCATGCCCAGACTCAATAGCCGCTTTAGGATCAACCATGTCTGGGATATCAAAGGCTGCAAGCAGGTCATCGAAGTCTGGGGTCTTCATATCCCCCATGATCCTAATCGTAGTACAGCACAAATCTGTATGACAGGGGGGGGGGGGGAGGAAATAAATCAAAAGTGCAATTAACTTAAAAATCCCTCCTTTTGTGCATTTGATTACAAATTGTATATACATAATTGTATATAGATATTAAAATAACTTAAAACTGCAGGTGTCACATGCTTGATAAAACCTCAATCCTCAACAGACACATTTCAAAGTAATGTTGACACTGCATAGAGGCTACTCTATATACAAAATAAAAGTTTGTTAATACAATAATACAATGGTCTTATTCGCCAATATAATTTAAATGGTTTTATTCAGTGTCAATCCTAAAGCAGTGTTTACACTAAATCTACTAAGAATCCTCATTGATGGAGAATAAACCCTCACACTTTTTGTTTTGTTTTTTTTACTCCTTGTATAAACCTGAAGACTGAAAACTGAAAAATACTGTGCAGCATTAATTTGAAATTCCACTTGATCAATATGTTACAAAAGTCCTCTTCAGATTGTCAAAGCAGTATAGAGGAAAACGTGCTTGCTGGGACAGTTTCTACAAATGTACAATCTCTAAAGGATGTGCTTTTTATAAGCTTAGAAATGTATACTTTGTATTTCTACGTCAATGAAAAAGTACAATTTGCAACACAATAATTCAACTGATTTGGTATGTAGCATTTTGACGGTAGTGTGCTGGAATTAACCATCATTTGACATCAATGGAAAATTCTCTCCCCTTCACAGCTTTCCCCTGGGAAGAATAGTCCCATAAAATAGACATATCCACAGTATCCACTGTAATGCTGTATATTGTAAATGCATTCCTTTTGGCAAACATCCAGTTTATCCGACTTCTTATCCATATTTTAAAATGTCATACATTTTTGATTAAATTTAACATAATCTTTATGCTACACATTGTAATTTAATTTTTGCCAGATGTGTTTCTGTTACTTTTATTACAATGGTAATCTTGTAATTGTAACATATTTAATCTTTTGGGACAATGACATTCACTATGCCTAATTCTGTCTGGAAGCCATCTAAAGTGTCGTCTTAATACCACATGTTGCATCAAGCTGATGGCCAGGTTTTCAGAAGGATTTTCAGTTTCCACCGGGAAGTGTGAAGATTTAAAAGATCTCTCGAGGACATGGCAAACCCCAAAACATCTAGTGACCCTGATATAAGATGGTTAATCGATCATCCTGTCCCTCACCAACACCCACCGACTTTTCCTCCCTCCTCAAATCCCCACCCCCTCCCCAATCGTCCTCCTTTACACCTGATGACTTTGCCTCCTTCTTCTACTCCAAAGTAGAGGATATTCAGAAGCTATTCTCGAGACGATCTTCCCCTTCCCCCTCCTCACCTGAACACATCCCGCCTAGCCCTCCCACCCCCTCATTCTCACCTCTATCTGACACAGACATTTGTTCCTTACTCTTGGACTCCAGGCCAACTACTTGCACCCTGGATTCCCTTCCTATCCAATCTCACCTCTATCTGACACAGACATTTGTTCCTTACTCTTGGACTCCAGGCCAACTACTTGCGCCCTGGATCCCCTTCCTATCTAATCCATTGCCCCTGCTCTTCTTCCTTTTATCTCCTCCCTCATTCACCTGTCTGCTCTCTGGCTCTTTTCCCTCAGCCTTCAAAACTGCTCACGCCATCCCCATTCTTAACAAACCTTCTCTTGACCTTTCCTCCGCCCAGAACTATTGCCCTGTCTCTCTCCTCTTGTTTCACTCTATAACTCTCGAGTAAGCTGTCCACCACCAACTGCCATTCTTCCTTGCTGAGCACTCTCTGATTCACCCTCTTCAATCTGGGTTCCATCCTGCACACTCCACAGAACCGCCTTCCTCTCTGTAACTGATTCTCTCCTCTCTGCTCAGACTGTCTCCCTCTCCTCCATTCTAATTCTCCTTGACCTATCCTCTGGCTTTGAAAGTTGATCATGCTATTCTCCTCTCCTCTCCTCTCTCTGACCTGGGCATTGCAGACACTGCTCTTGCCTGGTTTTCCTCCTATCTCTCTAATTGTTCCTTCCAGGTTTCCTGCCGTGGCTCTCTCTCTACTCCTCGCCCTCTCTCTACAGGTGTAACTCAAGGATCTGTCCTCGGACGATTCCTCTCACTCTACACCTGCTCCCAACTCCCCTTTTGGCTTCTCCTACCATATTTACGCGGATGATGGCCAGATCTTCCTCTCCTTTCCCTGCTTTGATTCCCACATCTCCTCCCGCATCCATCTCAGAATGCCTCTCGGCTATCTCAACTTGGACACACACTCACCACCTCAAACTCAAACTCTCTGAATCTGACCCCTCCTTCTCTAAATACATCTCTTCCCTAACACACACTTGACATTCTTTCCTAGCAACATCTATCAAATCCATCCTTTTCTCACTACTTATTCCACCCAACTCCTGGTGCAAGCTCTTGTACTCTCGAGATTGGACTACTGTAACTCTCTTTGCCGGTCTCTCTGCTTTGGCTATCCGCCCCCTTCAAGCTCATTCAAAATCCTGCGAGATCCGTGACTCTTTTATGCAGCTGTGCCGGGACTCGATTGCTAATCATTCAATCTGGCCCCGGCACAGTCTGCATGACCTAAAACCACTGTGCCCAAATACATATATACATTTTAAGTCACCCGTGCTACATAACCCAAACCATACAAAATAACACAAAACATAAAATACGCACAGAAGCGGGGAGTACCCCGTCACACCTCCACTCTTCATCTTCCCATGCCTATTCCTTTTCTTCTCTAGCCTCTCTGTGGTGAAACCAGCTACCGGAGAACTTCAGGACTGCTCCGTCTCTCACTGCCTTCCCCCGCCTCCTCAAGACTCGCCTGTGTAGGCTGCACTTGTAGATCTCTTGATCAACCCCTCCTACTATGCACTGGACTTGCCTGACCAAAGCACCACGTTACTGGATCCTCAGCTAATGCACGATCCTTACACTATTGCACACTAATATGTCATCGTAGATATAACTTGTTGCAATCCTAGTTAATATTGTATTTTTCTAGTATGATTGCACTTACTGTAAACTATGCTGTATTTAAATATTAATCTTGCATTGTAACCCTGTACTGCCCTGTAACAGCTGTAAGTCACCTTGGATAAAAGCGATTGTGAAATAAATAAATTAAATAAAAATAATATCTGGCACACTGCCCTTGGAAAAAGAGATGCTCACCGTCTTTTATCTTGTCTTTTTACACAAATCTTTTTTTTTCAAATGATAACCTGATGCAGAAAATTTAAAGCAGAAAATAATATTTTGTTCTATTTATTTTTTTAATCTAAAAAACTTCAGAATTCCAGAGAAATCTATATTACCTAGATTTAAAAGCAGTTCAGTATATGAATAGTCTACCTATAGTGCTCATATTTAAGTCAAAGCTTGGAGATGGGTGTTAAGTTTGTCCAGTATTTTGTAAGCATGTTTTTGTATACAGTGAACCCAATAAATAAAATGATGATGGTGTGTTATTATTGTCAAATATTCTGGGGTCAAAATAACCATTTGATCAATAAATAAATGGCAATAAAAATGAAATCATAAAATCCTGTACAGTATTACAGATGCTGATCTAGCGTAATTGTTTTTCTTTGCACTAAGAGCAGCAATAGCAGCGATGCAGGAGGACAGCTTTGCTGATGACTTGGCTTTACCCCACATTTATCCCAGTTTTTTCTATACTTCCCTTCACATCCTGTGGCTCTTGAGCACTCCCTCTCTGAGCTTCTCTTCCATCTTCCTTGCATTACATTGTCCGTACATTCTTAAACTGACCAAGCTGCTGTTTTCCCTTTTGATTGTTTTGACATTGTCATGTTCATTGTTCTGCATTGGCTTGGCCAATCTGTCCCCTCTTAAACGTTTTGCAAGTCCTGTGAGCGGGTCAGCCCGGTAACAAGGCCTGCTTACCATCATCATCATCAAATTCCTCTGCACTTACGATGGGGCTGAACTGGTTGAAAGAAGAATCTTTGGTTACTGGACCATGATCCTCCCCCTTGAATGACTTCTCTGGATCTTTAGCACAGCAATCAATCTATTTATTGATAATATGTTTCTTTTAGATATTCAAATGATTATTTTAACCCCAGCACATTGTTGAAGATGTGCAACTCATACTCATGCCGTTTTCTTACTATTACAGTAGTTCCTCTCTAAACCGGACATCTCGGGAGACAGACAGGTTATTTGAAATAACGAGGTGTCTGGTTTAGAGCAATTGATAAATAAATAATAATAACAAATAAATATATAAATAGCACGCACAGCACTAATAGTGCTCATTATATTTTAAATGTCTAAATCATTGTGCTGAACTAAAGTTAATGCGTTCTCTGTACAGATACAGCTTATGCTGTATGCACTACAGTAGTAAAATCACTTTTTTTTGTTTTTTACTTTAGCCTATAGGCTACTGGTAACACAAAATAGACCATACTGCTGCATTGTACACATTACTATACAATGCGAAAATAATAAAATACTATTTTAAATTGAAACTAAATGACTTTAGTGCATTTTCTTTACCACAGGCCACTTAGTACACAACTGACACAAACTAGATCATGGTGCCGCATTGACGTGTTATAATACTATACAGTACATTACATATACTGCACAAACTTTACAGAAATAAATCTTTTTTTAAATGTACGTAGAACATTGTAGAGTGTGCATATGGCTGCAAGTAAAACCCATCGATTAACCTGCTACGTTTACTGTTAGGACTGTAAATAACTTTGGTCACCCAAAAGACCAATCTTTTATTATTTGGTTCACAGCAGGAAAATCTATCATTCCTTCTTTTGCTGTAATATTTATAGGTCTATATGTGCAACAAACCTAAAATCCTTATTTCTAGCACAGCTAAGCAACAACCCTTTTAAAAATAAAGAAATAAAAAAGCAATCTTTTTGGACAGCCACACACAATTTATTTTCATATTATTATAATGACAAAAAAAAATCTTGCATGGCTCCCAAGTACGATTTATTTTCTTAAATATTTTTGTCTTTATTCTGTCTTTTTATAAAAAGAGACAAATTGACCCCTACACATGACATTATGGTCCTGAACTTTCTGTTCTAAAACAAACAAAAACAGAAAAACATCATGAGAGTTTCTGCATCATAAATCTCCCATTATTTTACTGTGAGTTATGTGGAATCGGCCAGCACCTCTATGAGTACATTTACTTGCATGCAAATACCTATCTGAATTCCAATAGCAGGCATGTAATCAGCTATTTAGAACCCAGGAGCTCAATTCTGAACCGCTGTTTTCAGCAGCATTCAGGTTGTTTATCAACAACAGGAGCATCATGGTGGCAACAAGAAAGAAGGCTTGAATTGAAAATGGAGTGGACTATCTTCACAAAATTAAAACACCTTCTTTAAGTTTCTCTGCAAACTCCTTTAAATGCTGAAGCTCACAGTCTGTAAATAAACTCCTTTAAATGGGAACTGCATCCAAAAAGTACTTTTAATACTTAAATTATGTCCAATGCCGTTTTTATGTTTTACTGATATACTATATTTATTTATTATGTTCATTTAATGCCTATTTTGTCACAGGTAGGCTTGACATTGTGCCAAGTGACAGTGTTGGCAAATAATTAAAAAAAACAAATGATTCAGCTGATAGTCACATATACAGTTGGCCTTTATTTATTTGATTTGATGATGAGGATGATTTTTTTAACCTAGTGGCGAGAGACCGGTGTAAAATAAGGTTGATAATAAAAATACTGCCCTCAACCTCAAACATACAAGGCTGTAATGTGATTTATATGTAATCAAAAACCCTCGATAGAATTACACCTTATTATGCACAGTAAGCTGTACATGATTCATTATTATTATTATTATTATTATTATTATTATTATTATTATTATTATTATTATTAACAATTTGCATACTTACATTCTGTAAATCTTTTTTTAGCTGGTACTTGTACCACACAGTAGAGTGTGAAGAGCATCAGGCACACATACACACAAGTGCAACGTTTATAATTAACATAATGCAGTTACCATTTATCTTAGGTTCCTTCACACAATAAAAGATATAACAATACTGTATTGTACAGGCTGACAAAGTTATCTGAATAAACATAAATACAGATAAATCTGAAAATAATTCCATCTGCAGAAGGAGACTGGGTGTGTATATAAATAACATCGGAGAAAAGCTTAATTCAAAAAGGTATGTCTGCATTCTGCTTAATTCTGACAAGTAAAAATATGTATAAACACACAAGTGGTGGATTAAGCCAGCCCGGTGCAAATCGTGTTTTGTTATTGATTACTTTTATTAATTTAGTTTTGAGTGGAGAAAAAGACAGCTATTAGTAACAACATACAGACTGAATGTCATCTGCTTGACTGCTTCTTTGTTCCCTAGTGTGAATTGGGTAATGAATTGCTAGCCTTCTTTTAACAACAGTGATGGATGAAAATGGTACAAATCAAACATTTTAAGGGATGGTACTAGGGGTGTGTACCTTTAGCTTGACGACAATACGATATGTACCTCGATACATGGGCTGTGATACAATACATATCACAATACAACTAATAAAGCACAAAAAGGATCTTGTGTGGCAGACTGCACTTAAACTTACTAATCACATGAAATGGCAATTATTTCTTATAAATACTACTGTTAACTCGCTGTGTTACTTTCACTTGATGGAAAAATAAAAACACCCTTTTTTATTATTCTGTTCACATAATACTGTAGTGCTTAATTGCATTATACTGTCAGTCAGTTCTCGTTAATACGAATTTCAAGGGAATAGAAAAAAGATGTGTCTTATAAGTAATTATTGAAAATACTGCTGTAAGTGAACGTCTAAAAAGTATACATTGCAAATAAACTGCACTTGAAACCTGCATGTCCCATTCTGATCACAGGCATTTTTAAACCACAAAAGCAAGGTGTCATCAACATCAGGGTATTGAGCAAATCAGAAACATTGATGACTTGCACCCAGTTTGCCTGTATTATGGTATCCCTTTTTTTCGGATTGGTTGACAATGTGTTTGTGGGAATGTTGAAATCTGAAGCAACCTCTTTCTTCTTCTTGTACACCTCCCCTTTTGTCTGCAAGGGTAGTGCACATTTTTGCATGAGCACTATGGCAACTCGAAATACATCATAGGATCTGTAGTCCCTAAACAGGACTAAAATAAAGTACACAGGTGCTAATGTGGATGAAAGTTAATACATTTCCCAATATCCTTTACACTCAAGTGTTCAAACTAGTTTTATTCACATTTTTCTTCCCTGAGAGTGCTCCAAAATAATTTGCACTAACAGGAAATCTGTGTTAAGTGAATTCGTTTATAATTTACAATAAATGGCTGCTAAATTTTGCCGGGACCTTGTAGAAAATTCGTACTAATCGGGAAATGTGTCTAATCTGAGTTTGTTTTAACGAGAATTGACTAATTTATTTTCTATAATTGATTAAAACGTTGATATAACAGTTGCAGTGTATGTGCCATGTAAATCTCATCTATGTTTCACAGAGGTCACCTATTTAACCAGGAGACAACTCTGATCATAATATACCTGTTCCAAAACTATAACCTTAGAAATACTGGTATTTGATGAGGAGTGTTTGTTGGACTCATTATTAAACTGCAGAAGGAGCAGAAGAAAATAAAAACACAAATACTGACAC
Source organism: Acipenser oxyrinchus oxyrinchus (assembly GCA_030684275.1). Classification (NCBI taxonomy): domain Eukaryota; kingdom Metazoa; phylum Chordata; class Actinopteri; order Acipenseriformes; family Acipenseridae; genus Acipenser; species Acipenser oxyrinchus. The sequence goes on along the minus strand of CM060247.1, from coordinate 78,178,550 downwards.
ACTGGATGAACAGAATAATGAAACCCAATATCGAGTAATAGACTGTTGTTAGTTTTATTTTTAAGGAATGTATTCTATTTTCTAGATTAATGGTTTACCACAGGGAAAATATTTTCAAGTAGTAGAAGGATGCTATGTTATAACAATGTATTTGGAGTGTTACTCACGCAACCATCTAAAATAAATGAAAAGCACATTAGAATTTAAAGCCAATAGTTGCTAGTGTCTGTGGGACTTTTCAAATAATATTTCTATCCCCATGACCTTCTTCAGTATAAAGTACTGTTTTAAACAGGCATGCTTTGTTTCTGTTACCATAAAGAAACATGGTCTACCTCACAACTGTTTTGAGAAAGAGAGGTGTATTCACATAATAAAGGGATCCAAATACGCACTTACAATCATTCAGTTTTAAATGGAAATGATTGGGGTGGTGATGCAGAAATGGTTAAGCAGATCTGCCTTGTACAGCGAAGCCAGGCCTCATGAAAACAGGAAAGACTCTTACGTGCTCTGCAGGTCAAATAGAGACAAACTTCCCTTCCCCCACTCCTCCGCTGCCTCCATACATCACAGATTCTTCCTTGATGTGGTTAACAAAGGGAAAATGTGTCTCTCCAAAGAACTATCACTAGCAGCTTATTTTTAATAATGCAGAATTCTTATCCCTTCTGATCTCCACTGATATCTTATATGATGCACAACCAAACACACAGCATAAAGATATTCTCTATTTTTTCAGCTTTAAGAGCATTAGGTCTTTAATGTGTTTACAAATTTTTTCAAATAGACCACAATTTTTTTTTTTCTATTCAAGCCAAACAGTATATTACTTTCTGTGCAAACAAGGTTTTATTTTCTTTTTAAAGGAGCTTCAGCACAGTAAAGGCTGAGTAAAAAGAAAAGCACCGAATTAAAGGCTGATTAAAAAAAGCACTATACAACAGGAATTCTTTATATAGATAGAACTATGTTCGTCCGTTCTTATACCAATACTCATATTCTAACACACAACTGGTATCGTTCCTCCAAAATTATAAGCTTGTTTTTAAAGGCAACTAAAATTATAGATGTACCGGCCATTTGGCTCAATTTCTTCCTGTAATAGGGCACAGATGCAGTCAGGGAGTACGCTTATTGCGAGCAATTTGCTTTTGTTGTTTTGAAGAACTGATGCAAGTTGTTATAAGCTGTTTCTGAAGCCTGGCATGCAGATGTATTGCTTATTAAACCCTTGTGTGAGTGAGATTAATAAAGAGTTAAAATGAAACAATGAAAAAGGCCTACCCCAAAAATTATCATCCCAATTAAACCAGAAGGACTAGGTTAGATTTTTTCTCACCCCGAAAATGTACACACACGTGAATACAGAAATGAATACAGAAATTCATAAAATGTGATCAAGGCTAAAGGTATAGAGGGCCATTTGCTGCTGTATTCACTATCAGATTTACACACAAAAGTAACTGGTTACTTTTTATCATTGAGGAATGGTTCTAAAATATCATAAGAATATGCTTAACATTTAATTTTCATGGATTGAGTTAAGAGCTTAAGAGGAGGGGATTGCAAACATGTCTACTTTGTTTATCTAGATTTGCATAAAAAGAAGCCATACATATGATGAAGTTTTCTTTAAATGTGCATCATCAAATATAGGGACACATTTTCTCTCATTTCTTAAATATTTTTTAAATGCAAACTTCACCTGTTTCTATGTTAACAGCAAGCTTTCTTTTCCCCATAAATATAAACTTATCAACCAGCTATAAACCTGGTACTTCAGTAGGCCAAGGGGGTAGCTGGATGCAAGAATAATGGTAGCACCCTGGATAGCAGGGTTCCAGGAAAGATTTTGAAGTTTTGATGCCAGTTAGTTAAATGATATATAGTCGCAGACATGAGTATTGGCACCCTATGCATATTATATGATAATTTAATGTAACAAATTAAGGACAAGCATTTTCTAGTAATACAATTTCTAGTAATTTAACAAATAATATTCATCAAAAACGCAACTTATTTAAAGTATTCTTCATGACAAAAGTATTGTCACCCCTGCTTTAGTAATTCATGTGTCCTCCCTTTGCTTTTATTATGGCTTTCAGGCGTTTATTATAATTCTTAATCAGTACGTTACATCTTGTTGGTGAAATCTGGAACCATTCTGTCTTGAATATTTCCTTCAGCTCAGACAGATTGGATACACAATGCTTGGCTACAACATTTTTCAGATCAGTCCAAAGCATTTTTATTGGATTGAGATCTGGTGATTGCAAAGGCCATTCCAGAACTTTGATCTTTGTTTTCTTGAATAATTCCAGAGTTGAGAGCTATATGAAGATAAACGGTGCTAATCAGCCTACCAGCAGATGGTATCATTGTACTTTGTAGAATGTTTTGATACATGGCTGCATTCATTCAATTTTCAATCACATGAATGTCTTCAGTCCCTGAAATGCTGAAACACCCCATATCATGATCGAACCACCTCCATGTTTATCTGTAGGTACAAGGATTTCTTCATTGAAGGTTTTCCCTTTTTTTCTCTAAACATACTGTGATCCATGGACCAGATCATTTTTTGAAGAATGCTTCAGATTCCTGTTCATATTTATTTATGAGTTTTCTTTAAAAGTTGTTTGTGGTGAGATCTGTGTGCATACAACTCTTCTGTGTTCAGGTGCTTTTGTACAGTTCTTTCATGCACTATTATGCATGATGGATCTAAATCTTTCTTTAAGTCCATGGCTGTTAATCTTGGATTTTTCATGGACAATTATCCTGCCTGCCGCACCTGTAATTTTCTTTGGAGGTCCACTTCTTTAGAGCGTTGCAGTTGATTTTGGTATTCCATATTTCTTTGATACTGCTCTGCAGCCATTTCCTTTGTTGTAGTTTGCTACGAGTGCTTTACTCAAACGGGAATCCAACAGCTTTCTCCTGACCCTCATCTACTGTGTTGCCAACATTTTCTTCTTCAATAGATGCTGGAAATAATTATTTTTTTTCTGGCTATTGACTTTGTAATGCAGCTTAGTTACTGTGTACTGGTTTTATATGTTTTTTTTAAATTAGTTATATTACATTTTTTACAGACTTTTAATGTAAAGATGTCAATACTTTTGTCATGAACAAAAGTGCTTTTTTTATTAAACTACTAAAAATTGTGTAATTTGGTCTTTTTACTATTAATTGGTGGCTAATGTTCACTAAATGCTTGTATTTAATGTTTTCTTGAATTATCTTCTATTAAGTGTAGGGTGCCATTACTTTGTCTGCTACTGTGTGTGTGTGTGTGTTATATATATATATATATATATATATATATATATATATATATATATATATATATATATATATATATATTAGCTACAGTACTGTAATCAAACACATTCATTTATATATTTACCAGAAACACTGAATGTGACACAAGTAAAGTTTAATATATAAAATAATTAGCCTAATGTTGGTCTATAAGATGTGGAATTAAATATAGGGCTCCTTTTTGGAAATCACAGAGAATTATCGGTGCGTAACTATGGGTGCTGATGTTGGATTCAATGTTAGGCCTACTACCACCACCAATAATAATAATAATAATAATAATAATAATAATAATAATAATAATAATAATAATAATAAACTATCTGGGAATATAACTATCTGCTTGTTTCTTCTAAAAATTCACTGTTTCCTGTGCCATTGGTCATAACACTTTTGCAACACTGCTCATCACAGAACACTAGATGTCAATGGGATTTTCTGTTATATGTTTCTAATTTTACTGTACAGCTTTGCTGTCAGGGTTCAGGTTTTATCTAAACTCTACATACTACTGCTCTGGCAAGTGTAAATTTACCCCAGCCATTTTGTGTGCTTTACTCTGTACCTACATAAGACAGTGACATGGGGCCCCTGGTTTTGCTCAGGAATTTCAGGAATGTGAAATGCAAGCAAAGTACTTCCTAATCACTGAAAACCTCCACTAAAACACAGTCGTAAATGATGAATGACACAACAATAAAAAGCTTACAGACAATGCACGCAGGGTGCATGCCTGTCCAGTTCTTGAGTATATATGGATTCTTAGTCTTCATTATTAAAGGCTTGCAATATTTTGTAAGTAAGCATTTTAACTATGCATACAAAAACTGGATTCCAGGCCATCATATCTTAAAATTATTTTCTTAATTTATCAATCAGCATTGTTTCTATTCAAGGCTACAGGCAGTATGTACACTGATGTACTAGGTGGGCTAAAAGATCTCAGCGTACGCAGGCCTTGACAAGAAAAGGACAAGTGCAAGAAAAAATGCCATACATCCTTTTTTCATATTTCATAGATAGATAGATATAGATAGATAGATAGATTTGTAGGACTTTTTAAGCATGCTTTTGCTCCTTTATAACTGACACGAGTGCAAACACAACACAATTATTTGTGTAACATGCAAATCCACAAATCTCCTACTCCTCACCATAATGCTCCAGTCCCCCAAGCAAACACCATACCAGTTAACAACCCCCCCCAAAATAATTCCACATTTCAACCAGGTCAGGCCAGAAAGGGTCATATCCACGTTGATGTTCTTATTATCCACATCACACAAAAAGCAACTGTCAAATTATTCCATTTCACCTCATATATCCATATTAAAATATGACGTTTATGATTGCATTAGCCACATACCCAAAATTGTGTGCCTAGTTTGCAACCATACTGTTGGAGATGGTACTTTTCTGCAGGCTCCTCTGCTATTTTGGCTGCCATGAAGCAGCCAGCTATCTTTCTGTAGCTCAGAGACTGCATTGTTCATGAGCTTCAATCTGCCTCAAACCAGTTTCAGCCAGTTCTGGTCACCCCACAAAAAGCCAATGGAAACCTGTGCTGAAACACAGACACATACATACATTGCCCACCTTATAAAATGACTGAGAAAGAGCACCCATCTTGCTAAATATTTTATAACATTCTCCCCTAAAATTATATCCAAATAGCACATTGACACACCTTTGAAAATATAGAATTTCTAGCTTTCTGTTTAGCAATTGTCTGCTTCAACATCACTGCTTACTGTAGGTTCAGTCACAGTGAAACAGAAGGCCTAAACAACCACAACTGAATACTGTTATTTGTTTCAGTTCCTAGCTTAGTTCTCCAGTCTGCAAGACAAGGCCCGTTTAGCAGCCTGATAAGCCCAAACACATAAGCAAAGCATTTTGTTTTTAACACTTTAAAAATACAGTGAAATACATACAGGCATCATGTACGGTTTACAGAATATGAATTAAAAAAAAAACTCTTGAATTCACTGCAAGCATGAACACAATGCAGTACATTCATTTAGCAAGTCAAATATAGCTTTTGTTGTCTGATCAAAGAAATGAAAAAGCCGATTTGAAATGGAATCCTTACAGTATATATAAAATCATGCTCTACCTTCCAGTTTTCTGACAGTGCCACTGTGGTTTGAAACATGCTGGTCTGTTTTATTTTTCAGGGTTGACTCTTCTACACACCTCTTGGTTCTAGAGCCCCTTTTTCCCAGGGAAAGATGTGTCAATTAACATCAGCTGCCACACAACAATCCCCCTGGCCCTCAGGCATTGGGCCTCTTGTCTGTGGCGAATGGAAAAAAAAAAAAAAATGCATCACAAAAAGGTAGGGGCTGAAGGAAGTTCTACCATACCCACATATTCATTTGTGCAATGCACTAAAAAGATCTTCCATGAAAGCTATATCAGTTTCAACAGTGCCGCACATTCCCTTCTGTGCATCTTCTACTTGCCTGCATTTTTTAAACACTGATCTTGTTTGCCGATGTGATTTCTTTGCAGAGCCTGAATGGTTAATAGAAAAGGGGGCAGTGTTACACTGCAGAATTAGGCCATTGTCTACGTGTGAGCTGAAGGGTGAGATGTCTTTCCTGGCAATGAAGTCACAGCATTTCTGCTGGTAGGCTTAACCAAAAGACAAAAATCAAAAAGGAACATACGAAACTCGAGAAGGGAAGTAACAATAAACTGGATCGAGGAAAGGAAACCTTGAGACTATTTGCTTATGTCGGGTTTAATGGCTGCCTGTTTACTGAACCAAATCTCCTTTATGGTACTACACAAGCCTGGTATACAGTTGGTAAGACAAATATACTGCAATTTAAAAGGTGGGGTAACATTAGAATTGTTTAAGTATGAGTTGGCAACAGTGTTAAGGTAATGCAGCTTTTTTGTTTAAATTATGGAGGGAGGGGCAACATCTCTTTCAGTTGTGCTTAGGCAGCTTCTACAATACTACACACACATCAGAAGCATTACATTTATCTATAAAATTATACTAGATAAGTGTACTGGAATACACTTTAGCCTTGTTACTTTGTACTCAGAAAATGCAGTCTGTTTTAATATAGCTAGCAAGGCCATCAAATGGACGAGAAGCATTTGAATTGAATATTTTCCCCTGTCTTTTTTGGAAACCCTTTAGGAGATTTAAAGGTTGTATGACTCAGCCACATGTGCAGTTATGCTGTAGTTGTATTGGCTGTGGATTTAAGTACAAAAAACAACAAAGAAAAGTAATTTACATTGGTCTAAAAGAATAATAGTAGATGGGACCTTCTGCAGATGAGAGGTATTATTTCAGCAGCCTCTGGTGATAACTAACTTTATCTAACATTCAGCCCATTCAGATGTGTTTGTCCATCTCCTGCATTTCCCCAGTAAAAAAAAAAAAAAAAAGTTAGTTAATCTTGGAATGCAGCGCCTATCTCCCCTCCAGCCATAGTCCTGAGGTTGTCACACAACAAACAAAGCCAGACTCCCACTGAGCACTGCAGACTCACATCAAGGCTGTCACTGCCACCGCCGCCCAGGGATTCACTGTATCAAATCTCTAAATCCAAACAAAAAATCACTACAGTAACCATACAAACAAGACATTTGGTTGGGTACAACATGAATATCCTTCACACACTCAATGCTACAGATTGTTGACCTTCATTCATGTCAAATTCAAACAATTTGCTTTAGACCTAGAAATCAATCTTTAACAAAAAAGCGTTTGGCTCATTACCGATGAACTACAGGTTACAGCTATACTATCTTTTATGACTTTTGATCAGTTAAACTTGACCACAAGATTTACTAACTGAGTTCCCAATTCCAACACTTTAGGACTATCAAGAGTGACTTTTCACAGGTCTATTTGCAGAGAGTTAAGTTATTTTTAGATAATGGCTCTGGCTTTATATCTGTAAGCGACAGAACCCTCAGTAGGGGACATAAGTGCCTGGGAGTTGACTGTGAGCGGAAGGTACAAATGAAACTTCCATATTGGTGGATGAAAGCTTTCTAAGGATCTTTCACATATTGCAAAAAAACCCCTAGGAAAGTTAACTAAATAATGTTAAAAAAAGCATAATGGTGTTTATAATACCCACCATTTGTTTTCATTTAGAAAGACATTTAGCAAAAGGCCAAGAAAAATAAAACTATTCCTCAAACCTTACAACTGCATTTTGTCGGCAATACTCCATTAAAAGCCATATCTAGATGCAGGTTTATACAGGTTGATATAAAATTGAACAAATTCAGACATTGGCTTGGTTTACGTGCACATGAAAATCGACTCTACAGTCATGACTGTGTGACGTTGTCACGTGAATACATCCTGAAACAGCAAAAGGACATCCGTTGGTCAGCGCAACTTTAAGGGCAGGGTCAATCGCTTTCTCACGATAAAAATAGCTGTAAAAACCCATGTAAACCAGAACAGCAAATTTGCTTGTGTCTCATGAGACAGCAGTCAAGATCCAGTTTAACTGGCGGAATCTCACATTATTCCTCAGCAAAGCCGTAACAAACCACACACACACACAAAAAAGAACGCAAAAGACGCTGCAAATGTAAACCTCACGTATAGCCTATTATTAATGTTTGTATAAATACAAATTGTTAAGCACAACTAACTGAACGTTTAGCCTCATATTATTATTATTATTATTATTATTATTATTATTATTATTATTATTATTATTATTATCATTAGCAGTAGTAGTAGTAGTAGTAGTCGTATTTTCTTTCTATAATTCTTTTAATATGTCCCAGGAACAACAGAGCTCCACCTCTTCTTCCACCACTCAGAAATGGAATGAATTGTTAGCATCAACTGGCACATTGTGTAATAAGTAATGTATATAGTTAACAAACAACACAAATGTACTGTATTGTTTTAAATAATAATATTACAAGACATCCACGTTTCATTATAATGTGTGTGTGTTAAGCGGATTCTGCGTCTGGCACTTCTACCGCAGCTGCAGACCAGCAGTCACTGGCTTCTCAGAGCAGAGGCAGGGTATAGGGACCGGCAGATGTGTACAGGAACATTACGATGCTCAGCCTGGTTCTCCGCCTATAGAACTGCCAGTGCATGAAGCTGCTCAGGAACCTTGTATGTATTTTTACATATCCCCCTGTTCTCAATCTTATATTCATATAGGCCTAAGGATCATACCGTTTTTTTATTGTATTGTAGTGTAACCCCGCCATGTTCCCACATTTTCCACATACATTTATAGACTACTTTAATTAAATTAAACCTTTAGATGTTACACATATCTACTTTTTAAGTAGTAAAACTTGTACTTAGTAGAAGTTTTATTTTATATACTTTTGTGTGTGTGTGTGTGTGTGTGTGTGTGTGTGTGTGTGTGTGTGTGTGTGTGTGTTGGAAAGGTAATGAGACACAAACAAGTAATGCTTGATAATTCTGAATGTGCGCAACAACAAGTTAATTGGTTTCTCTTGTTAATTTTTTTTAATCTTCATGGCAATGCATGAAGCTCTCCTCACAATATCCAGAGTCGTTCTTTTCCTAATTACTAGGCAGACACAGACATTTAAATATCCCCTCCCCTAAATTACTATGAATTGAATAATCTGCACTGGTACGGCCGACTTTTTTTTCCTGAATCAGAACAGCATAGCAACGCATTTCCTGAAAAGTACGGCAAACACGATGTGAGGAAAACTGTCATGACTTGTCCATGTAAACGCCGTCAATGTGAAAGGTATAATAAATAGAAAACATTTTACAAAAAGCATGTGCAGCAGCATATTTAAATACACTGGGAATATTTTAAATTCAACCAATGTAGCTTTTAAAGACTTTTAATTTAATAAATTAATTTTGTAAATCGAACCTTGAAGGAGATAAGTATATATTTGGGAGGCACCATACCATGGCCCTTCAGCTATAGCCTGTGTCACTGTGTCACAGTCACAAGATGCATTCCATTATGTGTAATGATACATGCTTGTTTTAAATAAGGAAAATATTATTTTTTGTAAATAAGCAACACTTGTGACGTGTTTGAATTCAACACAAAGAGAAAATGAAGGGAAACGCTGCTATTAAGTAAGTGCTGCTGCAAACCCAAAACCTACTGGTGATATGGAACTACATCATTGTAATACAAAAAAGGCAGGTATATGGTAAAGAATGTATTTCAAGAATCAAGTAATAGAGAAAACAATGAAAGTGAAAGAAGTAATGCAGCACTATAACAATTTGGAGGCATACCAGTATGCAATTTAACACAGTAAACCCAACATTTGGCTTATATTTTCTCTAAATCATTCCAGCTGTGCTGACAGATTTAATTGCTTAATTACATTTTCCAAAAAGTTGTGTGCTTGTGTGTCTCTTATGTTAACGTTTCCCAAATGAATGGCTGCATCCTAGATGGAGAAATCCATTATAAAAAAAAAAAAAGAAATCATTTTGGTGAAAAGAAATATATACTTAAATACGACTTTGCCATAATTTCCACATGAAGGACCAGTGCCAGTAATAAAGTATTGAGAATGTAGCGCTGAACTCTAGGGCAACAACCATTCTAGTCACAGAATTTACTCCCATTTCAGTCACTCCTGTGTATAGAGCACATGAAAATTGAGCTTAATTTGCTAAACCACATACATTTGTTTTCTGAAGCTATAATTACTGTATTACAACAAAATAAGATTGATTATTTTCAGGACTTGTATTATATAGAATTGCCTAATAAAGAAAACATACAGCAGTACACTATTACAAAAATAACAAACAAGTTGTCTCAGTTTAATGTTTTTTTATTTTATTTATTTTTTTAGCGTCAGCTACAAGAATCAAGAGTTCAGAAAAACACGGCCCAACTAAAGATGGGTTTTGTTAACCTTATGAAGTCTAACTCAATGACATCTGCAACAACACTTGGTAACCCCCTATGTGTGGATGTTTAATTTTTTTAATAAGGTGCATTTTTCTTCAGGGAAAGTAACATGTGGTTTAAATGGATGAAATGAGACACCCTGGGGTTCTTTTAAAACAACACTGTACTCACCAGGCTCTTTCCATCCACACACAGATTTTCTTAGGTTGGTAACAACGCTGATAGTTTCCTTGCAGTCCAATCTAGGCACTTACAGGTAAATAAAAAACCTAAAAATAAAAGTTACATAAACATAACTGAGTACATTTTATTTACAGGGACTCTTTGTAATGTCATCAATTGTAATTTCAATTTTGTTAGTTTAAAATAAAAAAATAAAAAAGTATAGTTGGTTTAAATATGTATTCATGGCCTGGCTAATGCTGAAATACTAACAGGTATTAATTCTGGACTTGTAACAAATTAAATAACACATTAAGTCAACAGTCTACAGCAGTGGTTGGCAATTAAATTTGAAGGCAGGCCAAATGACCCGCCGGCAGCCGCAGAGCGGGCCACTTGCAATACCCCTGCTCCTGCCCAAAAAATGTGTTGCAGCATGGCACAAGGCATACCGGCTCGTCAATAAAAAAATAAAAAACTGGTCAAGCTGGTTGAAAACAAACCAAAAAGGAAAAAAAGTAACAATTGTGATAGTATGTCTTTGTAACCTCCAAATAAATATTAGTATATATATATTAGTGTTGTAGCTATTAAGAGACAAGTTAGTTTAGTTTAACATTCCGATATGTTTTAAGTGAAATGAAACTCAAAATGACTCCTAACGATGACAGACTTTATTGTACAGCTGAAAGACAATCGTTTTTGTCTGTGATTCGTTTTCAATTAACCCCGATGGTGATTTCTTGACCCATGAAAAGCAAGTGCTTCCCGCAATCGACGAAGCAACAACTGGAACTAATAGTATATTTGCAGGCATCGTCACTGCTGAAAACTGAATTCATTAACAAAGCAAATCTGGAATCATTCTGGTCCACCTATATATGTCCACAGAACTACCTCTGGCTCTGTTTGTGCTCTCCATGTTTGGATCTACTTACACATGCGAAACGGCTTATTCCACAATGAATGCAATATTAAAAACAGATGCACGAAACACGCCGACACAAGAATCTTTGGACAACTGCCTGCGTATCGCTGTCACATCTTTCACACCTGGTGTTCTAAAGCTGATCGCAGAACTAAAGTGCCATTTTTCTCATTAAATTTGTCATAATACAATGAAGCATTTAAAATAAAAATGTATGCTACTTTTGAATTTTGTTTGATGTTATTCTGTATTCCTGTCTATGTAGGAAAGTGCCATTTATCATTGAATTTGTCATAATGCAATGCAGCATTTAAAAAAAATGTATGCTACTTTTGAATTGTGTTTTATGTTATTCTGCGTTCCTGTCTAAAATATTAAAATGAAGTTCCGCTCTCGCTCAGCCCTTGATACAGCCCTGCCAGGAGGCATCTGCGGGCCATATGACACCTGTCCGGTCCACCATTTGCCGACCACTGGTCTACAATGTACTTTGGTTTAGCAAGGCCTTACTCCAGGTCATTAGAAAAAAAAAAAAAGCTACACAGTTCCAAACCTGACTGATGGAGATGCTACAACTGAACTGCAGGTGTTGACAGTGCTGATGGCGTCCTCTCCCTGGATGGTGAATTTAGAGGAGTAACACAAAGGCAGCCAAGACCTCAGCACCAGCTTCAGCCATTTATTCATCTTCATATTTCATTCAGTACCTGAATTAAAAAATAAAAATACATTGAAAATGAATTACACTGTTGTATAATATGTAACTATAACCTAATATAAAAAGGTAACAACATACAAACAGTAGCTTTTTCAACACGCTGAATAATAAAATACTGTCTTAACTACCTAGAAATCAAATACAGCTTACTGCCCACCCACAAAAAGATGAATGTGGCAGTCACGTGACATTGTTGCTATGCACTTGCAATTAATGCTGTCACCAAGCTAACCCTTTCTCTCGCAAACATCAATTTATTTACATTTTGCATTCTACAGTATGGTATATTCCTTATAAGAGACGCATGCCATCGGTATTTAAATCGCTATATAGTTTCCTTTTTTCCTTAGTGTTCTCTGCTACCCATCAGCCACTTCGTTGTGCTGCCTCAAATGTCAAGCTAGCCATCGTTACACCGTTTTTTACTGTCATCTCTGTGTTTTTTTTCCGATTCCCAACTCACTTTCCATACTTTATATTAAACAAATCACATTCCAAATCGTTTTAAGTCATTCAACGTATTCTACATATAGTACTCGTACTTATTTTCATACCCATCAGCCATCGCGGTATGCAAACAGCTTCTGCTCTGGTACTGTCTGCTGCCCTTTTCTTTGTGATTTCAGTCAGCGTAAAATAAGCTCTTCATTTTACATCCGATCTGGAGACTGGATACCAGCTTGACGTTTTTCAAATGAATTAAACGCACACACACACACACAACAGCTAATACTTTAATCGTTGTGTTTTAATTCCTAATTGTACTACTGCCAGTCTTCTGTATTCCGTGGTGTAAATTCTGCTTCTTTGACATGCTTACCCATCAGTCTCCGCGGTCCTAGATGCAGCCCAATGTTACGCAGGTCTTTTTTTATTATTTAATTATAAGATTGCAGTTTCCTCCTTTTCTGGTACTATGTTTCATGAAAATGGCGCACAAATATAATTGGACAGGTACGCTATATTTTAATTAAATCATTGGAAGTGGACTGACTGTATTATGACGGCACTTGCAGCAATATTCCCACTAGCTTAATGTCTTGTCTCCATCATATCGGTCTCGGTTTGCCCTTGCTGAGTGAGACCGGAGTAGTAAGATGTTACCCATCAGCCTCTGCTCTGGACCTCAGTGGTACCCAACCAAAATAAAGGTAATAAGTAAATAATCAGTGCAGTTATGTTTGTGGAAACATTTCTGTATGACGCAGACATTTGTAACGGTTAATCATATTGCTACAACATAAACACCGTCATTCCTTACACCAGTGGAAAGACGTTTTTAACATTGAGATAACGCTTCAACCCCACCCTTTCATTCCCCTAGGAGATATACATACTTAAAAACCGAAGTGCCGCTTGTCAGGTTTTAATTAATTATAAAAGAATGGGAGGGACATCTGGTTGTTGCTATTAAACAAGCAAACAAACAGAAAAAGGATACACTGTTACTATATTTTTTTTTTACCGGTTTCTTTTACTATCAGTTTGAACTGTTGGTTACGGGTTGCTATTTATACCTCAGGACATTTTTAATGTATGTTGTCTGTAAAAGTCTGTCTTATAAATATGCTTTTTGTTTGTTTGTTTGTTTGTTTGTTTGTTTGTTTGTTTGTTTTTTAAGTTTACAAAATTATTTGGGGACCACCAGGGATCCCTGAACCCCAGTTGAGAACTGATTTGCTGACTACTAAATATTGGGATTTATAGGTACAGATATATAGGTACAATAGTTCTAGCATATTGGTACCCTAGGGCAGTACTGTAATCTAGGTTATTTGTTATAATGTAGAAAAAAAAAATGTATAGGCGAAGGCTATTAAGTTATACGCTGGTTTTGTGAAAGAAAAACAATCGTTGACATTCATCCTCCACCACGGCTGTAAATTCAAAATATGATATATTAGTAACAGATGCCCTGACATACCGCTCGGTTCTAAAAATCTCAATAGTTTGTGCTATAGTATGGCCAGACCAATCACATTGAATAAGTGGTTCTTTAGATATTTCTAAATAAATGTGAGTGTGATTCGATATAGACTGCTGACACACTCATTAACCTAAAGCATGTCCGAAGCAAGTTTCACCCCCAATTGGATAAGCGGTTCTCTAGATATATGTATACATGTAAATATGTGTCTTATAAGGACATACAGTAATAGCTTTGTGGAAATTGCTGGGCTTACAGTTCTACAGATGCTTTTCCCCAACGTTTACTTGTTTGTACTGAACAAGTACTGTAGAAATAGCTTGAATCTCACCTCACCTGCAGGGGTCAGAATTGTAACAGCAGTACCTCACACACTGTAAACCCCGAAGTCATTCTAAATAAATTAAATCAAGATACATTAACTTAAAAGTTCAAATTTTATTCATAACACTCATCCATTTTAAGTTAGTTGAACATTCAAATTTACTTTAGTTGTTCAAACCTAAATGGTTTAAGTAGAATCAGAGGACTAGATTCCCATCAGCCCTTGCAGGACTTGTACAATTTATTTTTAGAATTGTTTGTTGCTTATTGTGTTGTTGTTTTGCGTATGTGCGGTTGCACAAGTGTGTTCTGTGTGCTTGTCTCTTGTGCCCCCGCCTGCTCCCTTATATGTGTTCTCCTTGTGTTGTGTGTGGCCACCCCCGTTCGGTGGTCAGTCTCCCCCTGTCTACAGCTCTGCATCTGCCTGGTTGCTTTAAATGCATAAGAAGAAGTGCTGCACTGGTAGCTAATGAAATAGCTTAATGATTGCACATTCTGTTGTGTCAGGTAATTTTTTATTGTTTAAATGAAATAATGTTCAAACTAACTTGACTATTAAAAAGTAAACCTAACTCAAATGGGTTAAGTTACATGAATATACATGTTATGAGTTTAGTCAGCCCCAGAGAAAGTTGTAACAAAAACTAAATGAGTAGCTAAACTTAATTATATTAAGCAATGACTTTACTCAATTCTTTGAGTAAACTTGACTTATAAGGGTTTACAGTGCACACAGACACAGACAGCACTGCTCTGTTACATTTACAAACCCAGTTTGTCCCGTTTTCTTTAGAAATTACAGAAATTGGTGTCACAACACCTGGTAGCCACTAAAATGCAGTACATTGCTGTGCTATGCATGCAGGTTCTCTTTTATGAAAACAGGGAAGGCCTAGACTTAGTTAATATTTATGCACCTGTCTCAGTTCTTTTGAGCATACAAACTGTTTCTGGTTCATATTTTATTTAGCGCAAAATGCAAGCAAAATCAGTTTAGAAAAATGTGGAAGTGAACCAAAAAAAAGTTCACTTCCAAGTGAGTTGTTTTGCATGAAGCATGAG
This sequence comes from Acipenser oxyrinchus oxyrinchus, assembly GCA_030684275.1. Lineage (NCBI taxonomy): Eukaryota > Metazoa > Chordata > Actinopteri > Acipenseriformes > Acipenseridae > Acipenser > Acipenser oxyrinchus. The sequence goes on along the minus strand of CM060247.1, from coordinate 78,163,215 downwards.
TGTAAAGATGCAGATTTTTTCTTGCCTAATATTGATAGTGTCCTGCCAAAAACACCCAAGTGTGCCAAGTCCAAGTCTGGTTATACCTTTATCAAAGAGTCCAAAAAAAGAAAACTACCCTGTATTAATGACACCAATTTCTGAAATAAATAAATAAATAAATAATTGAAAATATATATTTTAAAGTTCCAATATTCTCAGACTGGCAGAAGCACAAAATCTAAATATGCCTTATTTTAAAAACATTTAAAACCATTGAAAATAAAAATCTGCTGAGCGAAATATAATTACGATCGCAATGCATGTCAGAAGCAGGATTCAACCTCATGCTTTCAGGGGAGAGTGCAACCTAAAGGCTGAGCACCAGAATCCGTAGTTCAATACAGTACATGCTGAAAACTTCCAGAAGTTTCTGTATAATAATTACTAATTTAGCTGGAATCATTACCTCGGCTGCAGGCAGTCTTTGCCCCCTAGTGGTGCAAGCATGCAAAATATTACCGGTATATATTTAGCTTTTTCAGAATGAGATGAAGAACAACAATAACAATATTTTTTTTGATTAACTATTTCCCCTGAGCTATTTCTTTGTGATGTTAGCTTGGTTAGATATGTATAGAAACATTTCAGATAGTGGTGGCAATACCATCATTTTCATTAGTTCCCCTCTCACATTTCTTTTTAATCGACTGACATCACAACCATGATTCTAGATCAGTGAGCTGAACCTTTTGCTCTCATAATCAACCTAGATGTAAGTGTAAATTGAGCAGTCTAGGCCAGCCCCTTTAGGAGGGTGAGAGAAGTCCGCCATATACTCTCCTGCTCGAGAAGATACAGACGAGGGCTTTTCAGAGAACAGGGAAACATGCTGGGACACAGCAGTGGAAAACAGCAGGAAACAAAAAAACGAAATGTAGAACCAGCATCACATGTATAAGTGTAACGCAGTAGGTTTCAGTGTGGCTGCCATTTTGTCTTTGTTTTTTATTGTACATAATACATCATTCATAATATATAATACATAAGACCTTCGGCAAGGTTGTCTGTGAAACCAGAAGAGCTCCTTATGGATACAAAAATACAAAATTAAAAAATGTGTATTCTCAACAATCAACGATACATTAACATTACATTCTATTTTTGAGAAGTAATTTTTTTTTAGAGTGCAAGGCAGTGGATAGCAGTGTTTAATTAGTTAGGTGAATGACAAGTCATCGCCATACAGGAAGCAGGAGTTTTTGGTGCAATTACAGATTCTGTTGTGTCATTTTTGACAAACACCCATCATAATTATCCCAAGCTTTAAACTGTGCTATCAAGGTGTTATTGTTTGACCTTTTCATTTGATTTTTACTTTAGAGTGTGGTGCCACCTGGTGTTTTTTGTCCTGGTGTTAACTGGGTTCACCAACCAATTTTATGGAGATATGTTGACGCTCTAATGGAAAGTTGTTCTTGGTGTACAAATTGCAGTTCATTTTAAAGACTACATCTGATAATTCTTAAGATTGCAAGATGCTCTCTATTTTAAAAAAGGGATGTTACAACTATAAATGGACATCTTTGTGAACAAAACCAAACATCTCTGGTAGTATGATCTAAGGCCTATGTCATAACAGATAAAATGGTTTGTAAACATGAATATGGAAATGTGAAAATGGTCACATGTTAAAAGAATGTGGCACTGAAACGGTTAATGTTCACTGGACACCACCCGGACTATATCTGCTGCTCGTCTTGTATTTTCCCAACCTCACTACTCTCATGCTACCCCTCTGCTTTGCACTCTCCACTGGCTACCTATCTCTGCTCGCATTCAATTTAAGACTCTTGTTCTTGCCTACCGCTCTCTTCACCACACTGCCCCCTCCTACCTCCAATCCCTTGTGTCTCCCTACACCCCCTCTCGCCCTCTCCGCTCCTTCGCAACTGGCTGACTGGTCATGCCTTACCTCCACTCTCCATTCTGCCATACCCGCTTCTTCTCTTCCTTAGCCTGTGTGTTGGAACCAGCTACCGGAGAACCAGGACTGCTCCATCTCTCACTGCCTCCCGCCGCCTCCTCAAGACCCACCTGTTCAGACTGCACTTGTACATCTCTTGATCTACCCCTCCTTCTAAGCACTGGACTTGCATGACCTAAGCACCACATTACTGGATCCACAGCTAATGCACTATCCTTTCACTATTGCACTACTACTATGTCATTGTAGATATAACTTGTTGTAATCCTAACTTGTTGCATCCTAGTTTATATTGTGTTTTAAGTAGTATTATTTGCATGAGGAGATCAAAGAGAGACATAAAATAAAGATATGTGGGGGTGATCCATAGATGAGATACACAATAAAAGGTTAACGGTCAGCTGAATATGTATATAAATTACATTGGCTTTAAAAAACACAAAGATTTCTTCACTTTCCTTACACGGATGCAAAAGCTTTATATACATATCCTTATAATCCTATTAAATGAGAAAAAAAACAATAAATTAAATAAGGTTCTATATTTTGAACTTAGGCACAACTCAGGTAAATTGTCCTTTCCACTGCTGGTGTATTATATGGTGGAATGTGTTGTAAGTTTAAATATCTTAGACTCGCACATTCTTATCTTTTCTCCATTGTAGCTCTTTTCAGTTTCTTTGTTCACAATTCAAAGTATCAGTATTGCATTTAAGCTTGCTTTGCTGACAGCTTACTTCATCTCCAGCTTTACAGGACAACAGTGGCATCCAGGAAAACATCACCTGTCTGTGGGCAAAATGCATTGACATGTTACCCTGTGGATCTTTGTCATGGCAAATCAATATGTCAAGCCCATTTAGCTACAGAACTTTCTTGCACAGAGCTGACCTTTTCATTATCGGTATATATATATATATATATATATATATATATATATATATATATATATATATATATATATATATATATATCATCACTGCGATATCCTTAAAGCAGTGGGAGAGGCTGCAGGCAATAAAGTCATTCTTTTACAAAGAACTTCAAGTTTACTCGCTTCTATCTTTACTTGCATCTCTCTGAACAGTTTCTCAGTTTTTAAAGTAGCAAGCATGGAAAGTAACTGTTGCTTTAAACTGATATGCTTAATTAAAAATCTGACTATACTGTATATTCTCCATCTTATTTGAACGGCATGCTATGTTGAGGAATATCATTCTAGCTGTGAATGAACTGATCGTTTCATCATTTCAAGTAGCTATGAGGTAACCTGGTTGACATTTGTAATATAAGTTGTAGAATGTTTAGATTTCTGGGGTATGATCACAATACAGCAAAGATTACTGTTGGTTAAACAGTAAGTAGCTTCAAATGTAAATCCTTTTTTTTCTTTTTTTTTTACAATTCCCTTCACAATACCACTTGTTTATGTGACAAAATGGGCTTTCAACTTTCCGTCCCACCTACTCAGCTTCCTACCTATATATGTAGAGTAGTCCCACC
>CM060247.1:78075562-78159246 GCA_030684275.1 Acipenser oxyrinchus oxyrinchus | reverse complement strand
ATCCTTAAAGCAGTGGGAGAGGCTGCAGGCAATAAAGTCATTCTTTTACAAAGAACTTCAAGTTTACTCGCTTCTATCTTTACTTGCATCTCTCTGAACAGTTTCTCAGTTTTAAAGTAGCAAGCATGGAAAGTAACTGTTGCTTTAAACTGATATGCTTAATTAAAAATCTGACTATACTGTATATTCTCCATCTTATTTGAACGGCATGCTATTTTGAGTAGTATCATTCTAGCTGTGAATGAACTGATCGTTTCATCATTTCATGTAGCTATGAGGTAACCTGGTTGACATTTGTAATATAAGTTGTAGAATGTTTAGATTTCTGGGGTATGATCACAATACAGCAGTGCATACCAAGAAGTGCATACTTAACCCACCACTGACTGTAAAATAGGTGTTCAGGTGGGTATGGATTTACTTTACCTACCTGATTCGTTTAAAAATTCTCCTATAGTTTTGCAGTTAACATTTATCCTTCCACAACACTAAGTAAAACTGACATAATTGGATTTAAGTCCTCATTTACTGTATATGTTGAATGTAGTGACCCCAGACAGTGAACTGCTGTAGTTGCAGGATAAATGGGCTTCACCTGAGTCCAGAGGAGAGTAGTATCTGTTTTTAATAATGTCTGTTTACACTGTTTTGCTAATGAGAAATAAGAACATATGTTATGCCTTGTTTATAACACATGCAAGTCAAATTTCAATGATTAATAATAATGAACAGGCTTAATTACAGTGTCTACAAGTATTAGCTAAAATATCTGGCCTTTTTTTGTTTTTGTAGTCAGTCAGTCCAGCAAGGCTTATTAGGCCCAATTCATTAAGCATGTACATCAGTAGTGTGTTTCAGTACCATTCTTTTCTGAATGGAGTATAATAATAATAATAATAATAATAATAATAATAATAATAATAATAATAATAATAATAATAAAAGAACATCTGGTGACTGTAACTGTTGTTACTCATTTGGAGGAAAACAAGAAAAGCAGGAAGGTGTTTATCCTGTAACATGGAAATTATACATGCAAATTAGCCAATGCAAATTAACTCTAAGGCCTGTAGTTAAGAACACCTTGACAAAGCAACATGATAAAATTAGTAAAAATATGGTTTGGTTTGTGTTTGCGTTTGAATCACATATTCAAAAATTAATTAGAAAAACATGTATTTCATATCAGTCAAGCAGTGGTCAGGAGGGTTCACTAGAGATTAATGTCTCTGTAAATCCTTATTAAGCTTTTTTAATAGTTCACATCCTGCATACCACTGTTTAATGAAAGAAAGAAATAAACAACTACAACAATGGTAATTTTTAAAAATGTATTATTATTTAATTGATGAACATAAGAAGAAAGTCTTGAAAGTTAGTATATTGTATAGGTAATCAGCTGGTTATATTAAAAGGTTTTACCAAAAAAAAAACATGGTTGTACTGTACTTTTTGATGACCAAAGTTAATAGTATACAGACGTGCTCAAATTTGTTGGTACCCCTCCACAAAAAACGAAGAATGCACAATTTTCTCTGAAATAACTTGAAACTGACAAAAGTATTTGGCATCCACCATTGTTTATTCCATATTTAATAGAAATCAGACTTTGCTTTTGATTTTTTATTCAACATAATATTGTAAATAATAAAACAAATGAAAATAGCATGGACAAAAATGATGGGACCGCTAACCTAATATTTTGTTGCACAACCTTTAGAGGCAATCACGGCAATCAAACGTTTTCTGTAGCTCTCAATGAGACTTCTGCACCTGTTAACAGGTAGTTTGGCCCACTCTTCCTGAGCAAACTGCTCCAGCTGTCTCAGGTTTGATGGGTGCCTTCTCCAGACTGCAAGTTTCAGCTCTTTCCATAGATGTTCGATAGGATTCAGATCAGGACTCATAGAAGGCCACTTCAAAATAGTCCAATGTTTTGTTCTTATCCATTCTTGGGTGCTTTTAGCTGTGTGTTTTGGGTCATTATCCTGTTGGAGGACCCATGACTTGCGACTGAGACAGAGCTTTCTGACACTGGGCAGTACGTTTGGCTCCAGAATGCCTTGATAGTCTTGAGATTTCATTGTGCCCTGCACAGATTCAAGGCACCCTGTGCCAGGCGCAGCAAAGCAGCCCCAAAACATAACCGAGCCTCCTCCATGTTTCACTGTAGGTATGGTGTTCTTTTCTTTGAAAGCTTCATTTTTTAGTCTGTGAACATACAGCTGATGTGACTTGCCAAAAAGCTCCCAGTTTTGACTCATCTGTCCAAAGGACATTCTCCCAGAAGGATTGTGGCTTGTCAATATGCATTTTAGCAAATTCCAGTCTGGCTTTTTATGTTTTTCTGTCAAAAGTGGAGTCCTCCTGGGTCTTCTTCCATGGAGCCCACTTTCGCTCAAAAAGCGACGGAAGGTGCGATCAGAAACTGGCGTACCTTCACCTTGGAGTTCAGCTTGTATCTCTTTGGCAGTTATCCTTGGTTCTTTTCTACCATTCACACTATCCTTCTGTTCAATCTGGGGTCGATTTTCCTCTTGCGGCCTTTTCAGGAGGTTGGCTACAGTTCCATGGACCTTAAACTTCTTAATAATATTTGCAACTGTTGTCACAGGAACATCAAGCTGCTTGGAGATGGTCTTGTAGCCTTTAACTTTACCATGCTTGTCTATTATTTTCTTTCTGATCTCCTCAGACAACTCTCTCCTTTGCTTTCTCTGGTCCATGTTCAGTGTGGTGCACACAATGATACCAAACAGCACAGTGACTACTTTTCTCCATTTAAATAGGCTGAATGACTGATTACAAGATTGGAGACGTGTGATACTAATTAAAGAAACTAATTAGTTTGAAATATCACTATAATCTAATTATTTATTATCTTTTCTAAGGGGTACCAACAAATGTGTCCAGGCCATTTTAGAATATCTTTGTAGAATAAGCAATAATTCATCTCTTTTCACAGCTTCTTTGCTTTATTCTATGACATACCAAAGGCATGCAAGTATACATGAAAAAATAGCATTTAATTTCATCACTTTTCAGGAGGAATGAAGCATTATTTCAATGAGCTGTAAGGGTACCAACAAATTTGAGCATGTCTGTATGTTTTCACCGATGATGAGTCATATTGAACATTATTTTTCCACATGAAAATGTTTTTAGAAGGTGGGATTTTTAGAAGTGTTGTAGTTTGCTAAATCTAACACTGCACAAGGTAAGCTCTATGTATGTTTCTTTTGTGTACTGATGTCCTGTTATTGTTGTACTCACAAACTTTTACAATTGTCCATGTACCGATAAACCATAGGGTGGAGTTTATGATAAAGGGGCTATGAAAGAGATGCAAATGTTACATATCATTGTTCTTTAAACACTACTATATATATGTTTTACTTATAGCAATACATTTGAGTTGTCTGTTTTTAACCCCCTCTACAGCAGGAAGACTAAAATGCAATAGCCAGAGGTAAAGTAAAGTCAACATAGACTTGCAGACAGGCAAACTGACATGACTATAGTACTGGTACCTGTTAGAAACCGATCCATTTTCTGTTGCTAAGCTGCTTTGGAACCTTTTGTCGATGCGATTCTTCTCTGGCGTCTTGACTGCCAGAACATGAAGATGGATTTGCTGTCTAATGTACGGCAAATGAACAAGCGTCAGGTAGGCCATTCCCACACCACAATCAAGATTCTGCGCTTTATTATAGTACTGTAGTTGATTATTATTATTATTATTATTATTATTATTATTATTATTATTATTATTATTATTATTATGATGATGAATGATAATTTCCCTAGCCTATAAAGTTTATGATACACAGTCAATAAAAATTATTAAAACTGCTAACCTATTTTTTAAATTATTTTTATTGTAAATGGTGAACGATAATTTTCCAGCCTATACAGTTTTATTATACACAGTCAATAAAATTGATTAAAATGGCTAACCTCGATTTTAAAAACAAACTTTGCTACTAGTAGAACACAACAAAACACCATCAACTGCAAAACAAGCCTGGCCTACAGATTTAAAGTTTTATCCTCAGAATAGACGGCAAGAAATCGGTGAATACAACGTACAATAAAGCAATAAGTGACGTGAATACAACGTACAATAAAGCAATAAGTGACGTGTCATTTAGTAAGAAATTACTTCAGCGACACACCCTCCATGGGATCTTAGACAGACTGATTGACAGGCGCTCTCAGAAAGCAGAGGCTCTTGAGTGACGAGGAAAACATCAACAAAATAATAGAATTTAAAATTGTTAAAAAATTAACTATGTTTTTCCCAATGTTATTTTCAACTCGTCTTTTTCAATGTTTAAAATTCAATACTGATAGTTCTACAATTTATGTCTGTTATGTCACCATGTATTATAACAAATAATATACATTCAAACTGTACATAATTATATGGAGGGTTTCTGGTGACATTGATTAATCGCTTGAGCTTTGGTGTACATTGTTCCTTATATTTAGTAGCAGTAGTCGTATTGCTATTTTAATTCATATTAACTGATTAATATACTGTAGCGATATAGGTTAACGCAAGCAAGCACATCACACAGGGCGAGGCAAATCAGTATGTCAAGCCCATTTAGCTACAGAACTTTCTTGCACAGAGCTGACCTTTTCATTATCGGTATATATATATATATATATATATATATATATATATATATATATATATATATATATATATATATATATACTAGTGAAAAAGTTTTAGGCAGCTGTGAAAAAATGCTGTAAAGTAAGAATGCTTTCAAAAATAGACATGTTAATAGATTATATTTATCAATTAACTAAATGCAAAGTGAGTGAACAGAAGAAAAATCTAAATCAAATCCATATTTGGTGTGACCACCCTTTGCCTTCAAAACAGCATCAATTCTTCTAGGTACACTTGCACAAAGTCAGGGATTTTGTAGGCATATAGTCAGGTGTATGATTAAACAATTATACCAAACAGGTGCTAATGATCATCAATTCAATATGTAGGTTGAAACACAATCATTAACTGAAACAGAAACAGCTGTGTAGGAGGAATAAAACTGGGTGAGGAACAGCCAAACTCAGCTAACAAGGTGAGGTTGCTGAAGACAGTTTACTGTCAAAAGTCATACACCATGGCAAGACTGAGCACAGCAACAAGACACAAGGTAGTTATACTGCATCAGCAAGGTCTCTCCCAGGCAGAAATTTCAAGGCAGACAGGGGTTTCCAGATGTGCTGTCCAAGCTCTTTTGAAGAAGCACAAAGAAACGGGCAGCGTTGAGGACCGTGAGCGCAGTGGTCGGCCAAGGAAACTTACTGCAGCAGATGAAAGACACATCATGCTTACTTCCCTTCGCAATCGGAAGATGTCCAGCAGTGCCATCAGCTCAGAACTGGCAGAAAACAGTGGGACCCTGGTACACCCATCTACTGTCCGGAGAAGTCTGGTCAGAAGTGGCCTTCATGGAAGACTTGCGGCCAAAAAGCCATACCTCCGGCGTGGAAACAAGGCCAAGCGACTCAACTATGCACGAAAACACAGGAACTGGGGTGCAGAAAAATGGCAGCAGGTGCTCTGGACTGATGAGTCAAAATTTGAAATATTTGGCTGTAGCAGAAGGCAGTTTGTTCGCCGAAGGGCTGGAGAGTGTACACGAATGAGTGTCTGCAGGCAACAGTGAAGCATGGTGGAGGTTCCTTGCAAGTTTGGGGCTGCATTTCTGCAAATGGAGTTGGGGATTTGGTCAGAATTAATGGTCTCCTCAATGCTGAGAAGTACAGGCAGATACTTATCCATCATGCAATACCATCAGGGAGGCATCTGATTGGCCCCAAATTTATTCTGCAGCATGACAACGACCCCAAACATACAGCGAAAGTCATTAAGAACTATCTTCAGCGTAAAGAAGAACAAGGAGTCCTGGAAGTGATGGTATGGCCCCACAGAGCCCTGATCTCAACATCATCGAGTCTGTCTGGGATTACATGAAGAGAGAAAGCAACTGAGGCTGCCTAAATCCACAGAAGAACTGTGGTTAGTTCTCCAAGATGTTTGGGCCAACCTACCTGCCGAGTTCCTTCAAAAACTGTGTGCAAGTGTACCTAGAAGAATTGATGCTTGATGCTGTTTTGAAGGCAAAGGGTGGTCACACCAAATATGGATTTGATTTAGATTTTTCTTCTGTTCACTCACTTTGCATTTAGTTAATTGATAAATATAATCTATTAACATGTCTATTTTTGAAAGCATTCTTACTTTACAGCATTTATCACACCTGCCTAAAACTTTTGCACAGTACTGTATATATATATTTTTTTCATCACTGCGATATCCTTAAAGCAGTGGGAGAGGCTGCAGGCAATAAAGTCATTCTTTTACAAAGAACTTCAAGTTTACTCGCTTCTATCTTTACTCACATCTCTCTGAACAGTTTCTCAGTTTTAAAGTAGCAAGCATGGAAAGTAACTGTTGCTTTAAACTGATATGCTTAATTAAAAATCTGACTATACTGTATATTCTCCATCTTATTTGAACGGCATGCTATTTTGAGTAGTATCATTCTAGCTGTGAATGAACTGATTGTTTCATTATTTCATGTAGCTATGAGGTAACCTGGTTGACATTTGTAATATACGTTGTAGAATGTTTAGATTTCTGGGGTATGATCACAATACAGCAGTGCATACCCAGAAGTGCATACTTAACCCACCACTGACTGTAAAAATAGGTGTTCAGGTGGGTATGGATTTACTTTACCTACCTGATTCGTTTAAAAAATTCTCCTATAGTTTTGCAGTTAACATTTATCCTTCCACAACACTAAGTAAAACTGACATAATTGGATTTAAGTCCTCATTTACTGTATATGTTGAATGTAGTGACCCCAGACAGTGAACTGCTGTAGTTGCAGGATAAATGGGCTTCACCTGAGTCCAGAGGAGAGTAGTATCTGTTTTTAATAATGTCTGTTTACATTGTTTTGCTAATGAGAAATAAGAACATATGTTATGCCTTGTTTATAACACATGCAAGTCAAATTTCAATGATTAATAATAATGAACAGGCTTAATTACAGTGTCTACAAGTATTAGCTAAAATATCTGGCCTTTTTTGTTTTTGTAGTCAGTCAGTCCAGCAAGGCTTATTAGGCCCAATTCATTAAGCATGTACATCAGTAGTGTGTTTCAGTACCATTCTTTTCTGAATGGAGTATAATAATAATAATAATAATAATAATAATAATAATAATAATAATAATAATAATAATAATAGTAAAAGAACATCTGGTGACTGTAACTGTTGTTACTCATTTGGAGGAAAACAAGAAAAGCAGGAAGGTGTTTATCCTGTAACATGGAAATTATACATGCAAATTAGCCAATGCAAATTAACTCTAAGGCCTGTAGTTAAGAACACCTTGACAAAGCAACATGATAAAATTAGTAAAAATATGGTTTAGTTTGTATTTGCGTTTGCGTTTGAATCACATATACAAAAATGAATTAGAAAAACTTGTATTTCATATCAGTCAAGCAGTGGTCAGGAGGGTCACTAGAGATTAATGTCTCTGTAAATCCTTATTAAGCTTTTTTAATAGTTCACATCCTGCATACCACTGTTTAATGAAAGAAAGAAATAAACAACTACAACAATGGTAATTTTTAAAATGTATTATTATTTAATTGATGAACATAAGAAGAAAGTCTTGAAAGTTAGTATATTGTATAGGTAATCAGCTGGTTATATTAAAAGGTTTTACCAAAAAAAACATTGTTGTACTGTACTTTTGATGACCAATGTTAATAGTATATGTTTTCACCGATGATGAGTCATATTGAACATTATTTTTCCACATGAAAATGTTTTTAGAAGGTGGGATTTTTAGAAGTGTTGTAGTTTGCTAAATCTAACACTGCACAAGGTAAGCTCTATGTATGTTTCTTTTGTGTACTGATGTCCTGTTATTGTTGTACTCACAAACTTTTACAATTGTCCATGTACCGATAAACCATAGGGTGGGGTTTATGATAAAGGGGCTATGAAAGAGATGCAAATGTTACATATCATTGTTCTTTAAACACTACTATATATATGTTTTACTTATAGCAATACATTTGAGTTGTCTGTTTTAACCCCTCTACAGCAGGAAGACTAAAATGCAATAGCCAGAGGTAAAGTAAAGTCAACATAGACTTGCAGACAGGCAAACTGACATGACTATAGTACTGGTACCTGTTAGAAACCGATCCATTTTCTGTTGCTAAGCTGCTTTGGAACCTTTTGTCAATGCGATTCTTCTCTGGGGTCTTGACTGCCAGAACATGAAGATGGATTTGCTGTCTAATGTACGGCAAATGAACAAGCGTCAGGTAGGCCATTCCCACACCACAATCAAGATTCTGCGCTTTATTATAGTACTGTAGTTGATTATTATTATTATTATTATTATTATTATTATTATTATTATTATTATGATGATGATGAATGATAATTTCCCTAGCCTATAAAGTTTATGATACACAGTCAATAAAAATTATTAAAACTGCTAACCTATTTTTTAAATTATTTTTATTGTAAATGGTGAACGATAATTTTCCAGCCTATACAGTTTTATTATACACAGTCAATAAAATTGATTAAAATGGCTAACCTCGATTTTAAAACAAACTTTGCTACTAGTAGAACACAACAAAACACCATCAACTGCAAAACAAGCCTGGCCTACAGATTTAAAGTTTTATCCTCAGAATAGACGGCAAGAAATCGGGTGAATACAACGTACAATAAAGCAATAAGTGGCGTGAATACAGCGTACAATAAAGCAATAAGTGGCGTGTCATTTAGTAAGAAATTACTTCAGCGACACACCCTCCATGGGATCTTAGACAGACTGATTGACAGGCGCTCTCAGAAAGCAGAGGCTCTTGAGTGACGAGGAAAACATCAACAAAATAATAGAATTTAAAATTGTTAAAAATTAACTATGTTTTTCCCAATGTTATTTTCAACTCGTCTTTTTCAATGTTTAAAATTCAATACTGATAGTTCTACAATTTATGTCTGTTATGTCACCATGTATTATAACAAATAATATACATTCAAACTGTACATAATTATATGGAGGGTTTCTGGTGACATTGATTAATCGCTTGAGCTTTGGTGTACATTGTTCCTTATATTTAGTAGCAGTAGTCGTATTGCTATTTTAATTCATATTAACTGATTAATATACTGTAGCGATATAGGTTAACGCAAGCAAGCACATCACACAGGGCGAGGCAAATCAGTATGTCAAGCCCATTTAGCTACAGAACTTTCTTGCACAGAGCTGACCTTTTCATTATCGGTATATATATATATATATATATATATATATATATATATATATATATATATATATATATATATATACAGTACTGTGAAAAAGTTTTAGGCAGCTGTGAAAAAATGCTGTAAAGTAAGAATGCTTTCAAAAATAGACATGTTAATAGATTATATTTATCAATGAACTAAATGCAAAGTGAGTGAACAGAAGAAAAATCTAAATCAAATCCATATTTGGTGTGACCACCCTTTGCCTTCAAAACAGCATCAATTCTTCTAGGTACACTTGCACAAAGTCAGGGATTTTGTAGGCATATAGTCAGGTGTATGATTAAACAATTATACCAAACAGGTGCTAATGATCATCAATTCAATATGTAGGTTGAAACACAATCATTAACTGAAACAGAAACAGCTGTGAAGGAGGAATAAAACTGGGTGAGGAACAGCCAAACTCAGCTAAAAAGGTGAGGTTGCTGAAGACAGTTTACTGTCAAAAGTCATACACCATGGCAAGACTGAGCACAGCAACAAGGCACAAGGTAGTTATACTGCATCAGCAAGGTCTCTCCCAGGCAGAAATTTCAAGGCAGACAGGGGTTTCCAGATGTGCTGTCCAAGCTCTTTTGAAGAAGCACAAAGAAGCGGGCAGCGTTGAGGACCGTGAGCGCAGTAGTCGGCCAAGGAAACTTACTGCAGCAGATGAAAGACACATCATGCTTACTTCCCTGCCAATCGGAAGATGTCCAGCAGTGCCATCAGCTCAGAACTGGCAGAAAACAGTGGGACCCTGGTACACCCATCTACTGTCCGGAGAAGTCTGGTCAGAAGTGGCCTTCATGGAAGACTTGCGGCCAAAAAGCCATACCTCCGGCGTGGAAACAAGGCCAAGCGACTCAACTATGCACGAAAACACAGGAACTGGGGTGCAGAAAAATGGCAGCAGGTGCTCTGGACTGATGAGTCAAAATGTGAAATATTTGGCTGTAGCAGAAGGCAGTTTGTTCGCCGAAGGGCTGGAGAGTGTACACGAATGAGTGTCTGCAGGCAACAGTGAAGCATGGTGGAGGTTCCTTGCAAGTTTGGGGCTGCATTTCTGCAAATGGAGTTGGGGATTTGGTCAGAATTAATGGTCTCCTCAATGCTGAGAAGTACAGGCAGATACTTATCCATCATGCAATACCATCAGGGAGGCATCTGATTGGCCCCAAATTTATTCTGCAGCATGACAACGACCCCAAACATACAGCGAAAGTCATTAAGAACTATCTTCAGCGTAAAGAAGAACAAGGAGTCCTGGAAGTGATGGTATGGCCCCACAGAGCCCTGATCTCAACATCATCGAGTCTGTCTGGGATTACATGAAGAGAGAGAAGCAACTGAGGCTGCCTAAATCCACAGAAGAACTGTGGTTAGTTCTCCAAGATGTTTGGGCCAACCTACCTGCCGAGTTCCTTCAAAAACTGTGTGCAAGTGTACCTAGAAGAATTGATGCTTGATGCTGTTTTGAAGGCAAAGGGTGGTCACACCAAATATGGATTTGATTTAGATTTTTCTTCTGTTCACTCACTTTGCATTTAGTTAATTGATAAATATAATCTATTAACATGTCTATTTTTGAAAGCATTCTTACTTTACAGCATTTATCACACCTGCCTAAAACTTTTGCACAGTACTGTATATATATATTTTTTTCATCACTGCGATATCCTTAAAGCAGTGGGAGAGGCTGCAGGCAATAAAGTCATTCTTTTACAAAGAACTTCAAGTTTACTCGCTTCTATCTTTACTCACATCTCTCTGAACAGTTTCTCAGTTTTAAAGTAGCAAGCATGGAAAGTAACTGTTGCTTTAAACTGATATGCTTAATTAAAAATCTGACTATACTGTATATTCTCCATCTTATTTGAACGGCATGCTATTTTGAGTAGTATCATTCTAGCTGTGAATGAACTGATTGTTTCATTATTTCATGTAGCTATGAGGTAACCTGGTTGACATTTGTAATATACGTTGTAGAATGTTTAGATTTCTGGGGTATGATCACAATACAGCAGTGCATACCCAGAAGTGCATACTTAACCCACCACTGACTGTAAAAATAGGTGTTCAGGTGGGTATGGATTTACTTTACCTACCTGATTCGTTTAAAAAATTCTCCTATAGTTTTGCAGTTAACATTTATCCTTCCACAACACTAAGTAAAACTGACATAATTGGATTTAAGTCCTCATTTACTGTATATGTTGAATGTAGTGACCCCAGACAGTGAACTGCTGTAGTTGCAGGATAAATGGGCTTCACCTGAGTCCAGAGGAGAGTAGTATCTGTTTTTAATAATGTCTGTTTACATTGTTTTGCTAATGAGAAATAAGAACATATGTTATGCCTTGTTTATAACACATGCAAGTCAAATTTCAATGATTAATAATAATGAACAGGCTTAATTACAGTGTCTACAAGTATTAGCTAAAATATCTGGCCTTTTTTGTTTTTGTAGTCAGTCAGTCCAGCAAGGCTTATTAGGCCCAATTCATTAAGCATGTACATCAGTAGTGTGTTTCAGTACCATTCTTTTCTGAATGGAGTATAATAATAATAATAATAATAATAATAATAATAATAATAATAATAATAATAATAATAATAATAGTAAAAGAACATCTGGTGACTGTAACTGTTGTTACTCATTTGGAGGAAAACAAGAAAAGCAGGAAGGTGTTTATCCTGTAACATGGAAATTATACATGCAAATTAGCCAATGCAAATTAACTCTAAGGCCTGTAGTTAAGAACACCTTGACAAAGCAACATGATAAAATTAGTAAAAATATGGTTTAGTTTGTATTTGCGTTTGCGTTTGAATCACATATACAAAAATGAATTAGAAAAACTTGTATTTCATATCAGTCAAGCAGTGGTCAGGAGGGTCACTAGAGATTAATGTCTCTGTAAATCCTTATTAAGCTTTTTTAATAGTTCACATCCTGCATACCACTGTTTAATGAAAGAAAGAAATAAACAACTACAACAATGGTAATTTTTAAAATGTATTATTATTTAATTGATGAACATAAGAAGAAAGTCTTGAAAGTTAGTATATTGTATAGGTAATCAGCTGGTTATATTAAAAGGTTTTACCAAAAAAAACATTGTTGTACTGTACTTTTGATGACCAATGTTAATAGTATATGTTTTCACCGATGATGAGTCATATTGAACATTATTTTTCCACATGAAAATGTTTTTAGAAGGTGGGATTTTTAGAAGTGTTGTAGTTTGCTAAATCTAACACTGCACAAGGTAAGCTCTATGTATGTTTCTTTTGTGTACTGATGTCCTGTTATTGTTGTACTCACAAACTTTTACAATTGTCCATGTACCGATAAACCATAGGGTGGGGTTTATGATAAAGGGGCTATGAAAGAGATGCAAATGTTACATATCATTGTTCTTTAAACACTACTATATATATGTTTTACTTATAGCAATACATTTGAGTTGTCTGTTTTAACCCCTCTACAGCAGGAAGACTAAAATGCAATAGCCAGAGGTAAAGTAAAGTCAACATAGACTTGCAGACAGGCAAACTGACATGACTATAGTACTGGTACCTGTTAGAAACCGATCCATTTTCTGTTGCTAAGCTGCTTTGGAACCTTTTGTCAATGCGATTCTTCTCTGGGGTCTTGACTGCCAGAACATGAAGATGGATTTGCTGTCTAATGTACGGCAAATGAACAAGCGTCAGGTAGGCCATTCCCACACCACAATCAAGATTCTGCGCTTTATTATAGTACTGTAGTTGATTATTATTATTATTATTATTATTATTATTATTATTATTATTATTATGATGATGATGAATGATAATTTCCCTAGCCTATAAAGTTTATGATACACAGTCAATAAAAATTATTAAAACTGCTAACCTATTTTTTAAATTATTTTTATTGTAAATGGTGAACGATAATTTTCCAGCCTATACAGTTTTATTATACACAGTCAATAAAATTGATTAAAATGGCTAACCTCGATTTTAAAACAAACTTTGCTACTAGTAGAACACAACAAAACACCATCAACTGCAAAACAAGCCTGGCCTACAGATTTAAAGTTTTATCCTCAGAATAGACGGCAAGAAATCGGTGAATACAACGTACAATAAAGCAATAAGTGGCGTGAATACAGCGTACAATAAAGCAATAAGTGGCGTGTCATTTAGTAAGAAATTACTTCAGCGACACACCCTCCATGGGATCTTAGACAGACTGATTGACAGGCGCTCTCAGAAAGCAGAGGCTCTTGAGTGACGAGGAAAACATCAACAAAATAATAGAATTTAAAATTGTTAAAAATTAACTATGTTTTTCCCAATGTTATTTTCAACTCGTCTTTTTCAATGTTTAAAATTCAATACTGATAGTTCTACAATTTATGTCTGTTATGTCACCATGTATTATAACAAATAATATACATTCAAACTGTACATAATTATATGGAGGGTTTCTGGTGACATTGATTAATCGCTTGAGCTTTGGTGTACATTGTTCCTTATATTTAGTAGCAGTAGTCGTATTGCTATTTTAATTCATATTAACTGATTAATATACTGTAGCGATATAGGTTAACGCAAGCAAGCACATCACACAGGGCGAGGCAAATCAGTATGTCAAGCCCATTTAGCTACAGAACTTTCTTGCACAGAGCTGACCTTTTCATTATCGGTATATATATATATATATATATATATATATATATATATATATATATATATATATATATATATATATCAGTACTGTGAAAAAGTTTTAGGCAGCTGTGAAAAAATGCTGTAAAGTAAGAATGCTTTCAAAAATAGACATGTTAATAGATTATATTTATCAATGAACTAAATGCAAAGTGAGTGAACAGAAGAAAAATCTAAATCAAATCCATATTTGGTGTGACCACCCTTTGCCTTCAAAACAGCATCAATTCTTCTAGGTACACTTGCACAGTCAGGGATTTTGTAGGCATATAGTCAGGTGTATGATTAAACAATTATACCAAACAGGTGCTAATGATCATCAATTCAATATGTAGGTTGAAACACAATCATTAACTGAAACAGAAACAGCTGTGAAGGAGGAATAAAACTGGGTGAGGAACAGCCAAACTCAGCTAAAAAGGTGAGGTTGCTGAAGACAGTTTACTGTCAAAAGTCATACACCATGGCAAGACTGAGCACAGCAACAAGGCACAAGGTAGTTATACTGCATCAGCAAGGTCTCTCCCAGGCAGAAATTTCAAGGCAGACAGGGGTTTCCAGATGTGCTGTCCAAGCACTTTTGAAGAAGCACAAAGAAACGGACAGCGTTGAGGACCGTGAGACGCAGTAGTCGGCCAAGGAAACTTACTGCAGCAGATGAAAGACACATCATGCTTACTTCCCTCGCAATCGGAAGATGTCCAGCAGTGCCATCAGCTCAGAACTCAGAAAACAGTGGGACCCTGGTACACCCATCTACTGTCCGGAGAAGTCTGGTCAGAAGTGGCCTTCATGGAAGACTTGCGGCCAAAAAGCCATACCTCCGGCGTGGAAACAAGGCCAAGCGACTCAACTATGCACGAAAACACAGGAACTGGGGTGCAGAAAAATGGCAGCAGGTGCTCTGGACTGATGAGTCAAAATGTGAAATATTTGGCTGTAGCAGAAGGCAGTTTGTTCGCCGAAGGGCTGGAGAGTGTACACGAATGAGTGTCTACAGGCAACAGTGAAGCATGATGGAGGTTCCTTGCAAGTTTGGGGCTGCATTTCTGCAAATGGAGTTGGGGATTTGGTCAGAATTAATGGTCTCCTCAATGCTGAGAAGTACAGGCAGATACTTATCCATCATGCAATACCATCAGGGAGGCATCTGATTGGCCCCAAATTTATTCTGCAGCATGACAACAACCCCAAACATACAGCGAAAGTCATTAAGAACTATCTTCAGCGTAAAGAAGAACAAGGAGTCCTGGAAGTGATGGTATGGCCCCACAGAGCCCTGATCTCAACATCATCGAGTCTGTCTGGGATTACATGAAGAGAGAGAAGCAACTGAGGCTGCCTAAATCCACAGAAGAACTGTGGTTAGTTCTCCAAGATGTTTGGGCCAACCTACCTGCCGAGTTCCTTCAAAAACTGTGTGCAAGTGTACCTAGAAGAATTGATGCTTGATGCTGTTTTGAAGGCAAAGGGTGGTCACACCAAATATGGATTTGATTTAGATTTTTCTTCTGTTCACTCACTTTGCATTTAGTTAATTGATAAATATAATCTATTAACATGTCTATTTTTGAAAGCATTCTTACTTTACAGCATTTATCACACCTGCCTAAAACTTTTGCACAGTACTGTATATATATATTTTTTTCATCACTGCGATATCCTTAAAGCAGTGGGAGAGGCTGCAGGCAATAAAGTCATTCTTTTACAAAGAACTTCAAGTTTACTCGCTTCTATCTTTACTCACATCTCTCTGAACAGTTTCTCAGTTTTAAAGTAGCAAGCATGGAAAGTAACTGTTGCTTTAAACTGATATGCTTAATTAAAAATCTGACTATACTGTATATTCTCCATCTTATTTGAACGGCATGCTATTTTGAGTAGTATCATTCTAGCTGTGAATGAACTGATTGTTTCATTATTTCATGTAGCTATGAGGTAACCTGGTTGACATTTGTAATATACGTTGTAGAATGTTTAGATTTCTGGGGTATGATCACAATACAGCAGTGCATACCCAGAAGTGCATACTTAACCCACCACTGACTGTAAAAATAGGTGTTCAGGTGGGTATGGATTTACTTTACCTACCTGATTCGTTTAAAAAATTCTCCTATAGTTTTGCAGTTAACATTTATCCTTCCACAACACTAAGTAAAACTGACATAATTGGATTTAAGTCCTCATTTACTGTATATGTTGAATGTAGTGACCCCAGACAGTGAACTGCTGTAGTTGCAGGATAAATGGGCTTCACCTGAGTCCAGAGGAGAGTAGTATCTGTTTTTAATAATGTCTGTTTACATTGTTTTGCTAATGAGAAATAAGAACATATGTTATGCCTTGTTTATAACACATGCAAGTCAAATTTCAATGATTAATAATAATGAACAGGCTTAATTACAGTGTCTACAAGTATTAGCTAAAATATCTGGCCTTTTTTGTTTTTGTAGTCAGTCAGTCCAGCAAGGCTTATTAGGCCCAATTCATTAAGCATGTACATCAGTAGTGTGTTTCAGTACCATTCTTTTCTGAATGGAGTATAATAATAATAATAATAATAATAATAATAATAATAATAATAATAATAATAATAATAATAATAGTAAAAGAACATCTGGTGACTGTAACTGTTGTTACTCATTTGGAGGAAAACAAGAAAAGCAGGAAGGTGTTTATCCTGTAACATGGAAATTATACATGCAAATTAGCCAATGCAAATTAACTCTAAGGCCTGTAGTTAAGAACACCTTGACAAAGCAACATGATAAAATTAGTAAAAATATGGTTTAGTTTGTATTTGCGTTTGCGTTTGAATCACATATACAAAAATGAATTAGAAAAACTTGTATTTCATATCAGTCAAGCAGTGGTCAGGAGGGTCACTAGAGATTAATGTCTCTGTAAATCCTTATTAAGCTTTTTTAATAGTTCACATCCTGCATACCACTGTTTAATGAAAGAAAGAAATAAACAACTACAACAATGGTAATTTTTAAAATGTATTATTATTTAATTGATGAACATAAGAAGAAAGTCTTGAAAGTTAGTATATTGTATAGGTAATCAGCTGGTTATATTAAAAGGTTTTACCAAAAAAAACATTGTTGTACTGTACTTTTGATGACCAATGTTAATAGTATATGTTTTCACCGATGATGAGTCATATTGAACATTATTTTTCCACATGAAAATGTTTTTAGAAGGTGGGATTTTTAGAAGTGTTGTAGTTTGCTAAATCTAACACTGCACAAGGTAAGCTCTATGTATGTTTCTTTTGTGTACTGATGTCCTGTTATTGTTGTACTCACAAACTTTTACAATTGTCCATGTACCGATAAACCATAGGGTGGGGTTTATGATAAAGGGGCTATGAAAGAGATGCAAATGTTACATATCATTGTTCTTTAAACACTACTATATATATGTTTTACTTATAGCAATACATTTGAGTTGTCTGTTTTAACCCCTCTACAGCAGGAAGACTAAAATGCAATAGCCAGAGGTAAAGTAAAGTCAACATAGACTTGCAGACAGGCAAACTGACATGACTATAGTACTGGTACCTGTTAGAAACCGATCCATTTTCTGTTGCTAAGCTGCTTTGGAACCTTTTGTCAATGCGATTCTTCTCTGGGGTCTTGACTGCCAGAACATGAAGATGGATTTGCTGTCTAATGTACGGCAAATGAACAAGCGTCAGGTAGGCCATTCCCACACCACAATCAAGATTCTGCGCTTTATTATAGTACTGTAGTTGATTATTATTATTATTATTATTATTATTATTATTATTATTATTATTATGATGATGATGAATGATAATTTCCCTAGCCTATAAAGTTTATGATACACAGTCAATAAAAATTATTAAAACTGCTAACCTATTTTTTAAATTATTTTTATTGTAAATGGTGAACGATAATTTTCCAGCCTATACAGTTTCATTATACACAGTCAATAAAATTGATTAAAATGGCTAACCTCGATTTTAAAAACAAACTTTGCTACTAGTAGAACACAACAAAACACCATCAACTGCAAAACAAGCCTGGCCTACAGATTTAAAGTTTTATCCTCAGAATAGACGGCAAGAAATCGGTGAATACAACGTACAATAAAGCAATAAGTGACGTGAATACAACGTACAATAAAGCAATAAGTGACGTGTCATTTAGTAAGAAATTACTTCAGCGACACACCCTCCATGGGATCTTAGACAGACTGATTGACAGGCGCTCTCAGAAAGCAGAGGCTCTTGAGTGACGAGGAAAACATCAACAAAATAATAGAATTTAAAATTGTTAAAAATTAACTATGTTTTTCCCAATGTTATTTTCAACTCGTCTTTTTCAATGTTTAAAATTCAATACTGATAGTTCTACAATTTATGTCTGTTATGTCACCATGTATTATAACAAATAATATACATTCAAACTGTACATAATTATATGGAGGGTTTCTGGTGACATTGATTAATCGCTTGAGCTTTGGTGTACATTGTTCCTTATATTTAGTAGCAGTAGTCGTATTGCTATTTTAATTCATATTAACTGATTAATATACTGTAGCGATATAGGTTAACGCAAGCAAGCACATCACACAGGGCGAGGCAAATCAGTATGTCAAGCCCATTTAGCTACAGAACTTTCTTGCACAGAGCTGACCTTTTCATTATCGGTATATATATATATATATATATATATATATATATATATATATATATATATATATATATATATATATCAGTACTGTGCAAAAGTTTTAGGCAGCTGTGAAAAAATGCTGTAAAGTAAGAATGCTTTCAAAAATAGACATGTTAATAGATTATATTTATCAATGAACTAAATGCAAAGTGAGTGAACAGAAGAAAAATCTAAATCAAATCCATATTTGGTGTGACCACCCTTTGCCTTCAAAACAGCATCAATTCTTCTAGGTACACTTGCACAGTCAGGGATTTTGTAGGCATATAGTCAGGTGTATGATTAAACAATTATACCAAACAGGTGCTAATGATCATCAATTCAATATGTAGGTTGAAACACAATCATTAACTGAAACAGAAACAGCTGTGAAGGAGGAATAAAACTGGGTGAGGAACAGCCAAACTCAGCTAAAAAGGTGAGGTTGCTGGAAGACAGTTTACTGTCAAAAGTTATACACCATGGCAAGACTGAGCACAGCAACAAGGCACAAGGTAGTTATACTGCATCAGCAAGGTCTCTCCCAGGCAGAAATTTCAAGGCAGACAGGGTTTCCAGATGTGCTGTCCAAGCACTTTTGAAGAAGCACAAAGAACGGACAGCGTTGAGGACCGTGAGCGCAGTAGTCGGCCAAGGAAACTTACTGCAGCAGATGAAAGACACATCATGCTTACTTCCCGCAATCGGAAGATGTCCAGCAGTGCCATCAGCTCAGAACTCAGAAAACAGTGGGACCCTGGTACACCCATCTACTGTCCGGAGAAGTCTGGTCAGAAGTGGCCTTCATGGAAGACTTGCGGCCAAAAAGCCATACCTCCGACGTGGAAACAAGGCCAAGCGACTCAACTATGCACGAAAACACAGGAACTGGGGTGCAGAAAAATGGCAGCAGGTGCTCTGGACTGATGAGTCAAAATGTGAAATATTTGGCTGTAGCAGAAGGCAGTTTGTTCGCCGAAGGGCTGGAGAGTGTACACGAATGAGTGTCTACAGGCAACAGTAAAGCATGATGGAGGTTCCTTGCAAGTTTGGGGCTGCATTTCTGCAAATGGAGTTGGGGATTTGGTCAGAATTAATGGTCTCCTCAATGCTGAGAAGTACAGGCAGATACTTATCCATCATGCAATACCATCAGGGAGGCATCTGATTGGCCCCAAATTTATTCTGCAGCATGACAACAACCCCAAACATACAGCGAAAGTCATTAAGAACTATCTTCAGCGTAAAGAAGAACAAGGAGTCCTGGAAGTGATGGTATGGCCCCACAGAGCCCTGATCTCAACATCATCGAGTCTGTCTGGGATTACATGAAGAGAGAAGCAACTGAGGCTGCCTAAATCCACAGAAGAACTGTGGTTAGTTCTCCAAGATGTTTGGGCCAACCTACCTGCCGAGTTCCTTCAAAAACTGTGTGCAAGTGTACCTAGAAGAATTGATGCTTGATGCTGTTTTGAAGGCAAAGGGTGGTCACACCAAATATGGATTTGATTTAGATTTTTCTTCTGTTCACTCACTTTGCATTTAGTTAATTGATAAATATAATCTATTAACATGTCTATTTTTGAAAGCATTCTTACTTTACAGCATTTTATCACACCTGCCTAAAACTTTTGCACAGTACTGTATATATATTTTTTTTTTTTCATCACTGCGATATCCTTAAAGCAGTGGGAGAGGCTGCAGGCAATAAAGTCATTCTTTTACAAAGAACTTCAAGTTTACTCGCTTCTATCTTTACTCACATCTCTCTGAACAGTTTCTCAGTTTTTAAAGTAGCAAGCATGGAAAGTAACTGTTGCTTTAAACTGATATGCTTAATTAAAAATCTGACTATACTGTATATTCTCCATCTTATTTGAACGGCATGCTATTTTGAGTAGTATCATTCTAGCTGTGAATGAACTGATTGTTTCATTATTTCATGTAGCTATGAGGTAACCTGGTTGACATTTGTAATATACGTTGTAGAATGTTTAGATTTCTGGGGTATGATCACAATACAGCAGTGCATACCAAGAAGTGCATACTTAACCCACCACTGACTGTAAAAATAGGTGTTCAGGTGGGTATGGATTTACTTTACCTACCTGATTCGTTTAAAAAATTCTCCTATAGTTTTGCAGTTAACATTTATCCTTCCACAACACTAAGTAAAACTGACATAATTGGATTTAAGTCCTCATTTACTGTATATGTTGAATGTAGTGACCCCAGACAGTGAACTGCTGTAGTTGCAGGATAAATGGGCTTCACCTGAGTCCAGAGGAGAGTAGTATCTGTTTTAATAATGTCTGTTTACATTGTTTTGCTAATGAGAAATAAGAACATATGTTATGCCTTGTTTATAACACATGCAAGTCAAATTTCAATGATTAATAATAATGAACAGGCTTAATTACAGTGTCTACAAGTATTAGCTAAAATATCTGGCCTTTTTTGTTTTTGTAGTCAGTCAGTCCAGCAAGGCTTATTAGGCCCAATTCATTAAGCATGTACATCAGTAGTGTGTTTCAGTACCATTCTTTTCTGAATGGAGTATAATAATAATAATAATAATAATAATAATAATAATAATAATAATAATAATAATAATAATAATAGTAAAAGAACATCTGGTGACTGTAACTGTTGTTACTCATTTGGAGGAAAACAAGAAAAGCAGGAAGGTGTTTATCCTGTAACATGGAAATTATACATGCAAATTAGCCAATGCAAATTAACTCTAAGGCCTGTAGTTAAGAACACCTTGACAAAGCAACATGATAAAATTAGTAAAAATATGGTTTAGTTTGTATTTGCGTTTGCGTTTGAATCACATATACAAAAATGAATTAGAAAAACTTGTATTTCATATCAGTCAAGCAGTGGTCAGGAGGGTCACTAGAGATTAATGTCTCTGTAAATCCTTATTAAGCTTTTTTAATAGTTCACATCCTGCATACCACTGTTTAATGAAAGAAAGAAATAAACAACTACAACAATGGTAATTTTTTAAAATGTATTATTATTTAATTGATGAACATAAGAAGAAAGTCTTGAAAGTTAGTATATTGTATAGGTAATCAGCTGGTTATATTAAAAGGTTTTACCAAAAAAAAACATTGTTGTACTGTACTTTTTGATGACCAATGTTAATAGTATATGTTTTCACCGATGATGAGTCATATTGAACATTATTTTTCCACATGAAAATGTTTTTAGAAGGTGGGATTTTTAGAAGTGTTGTAGTTTGCTAAATCTAACACTGCACAAGGTAAGCTCTATGTATGTTTCTTTTGTGTACTGATGTCCTGTTATTGTTGTACTCACAAACTTTTACAATTGTCCATGTACCGATAAACCATAGGGTGGGGTTTATGATAAAGGGGCTATGAAAGAGATGCAAATGTTACATATCATTGTTCTTTAAACACTACTATATATATGTTTTACTTATAGCAATACATTTGAGTTGTCTGTTTTAACCCCTCTACAGCAGGAAGACTAAAATGCAATAGCCAGAGGTAAAGTAAAGTCAACATAGACTTGCAGACAGGCAAACTGACATGACTATAGTACTGGTACCTGTTAGAAACCGATCCATTTTCTGTTGCTAAGCTGCTTTGGAACCTTTTGTCGATGCGATTCTTCTCTGGCGTCTTGACTGCCAGAACATGAAGATGGATTTGCTGTCTAATGTACGGCAAATGAACAAGCGTCAGGTAGGCCATTCCCACACCACAATCAAGATTCTGCGCTTTATTATAGTACTGTAGGTGATTATTATTATTATTATTATTATTATTATTATTATTATTATTATTATTATTATTATTATGAATGATAATTTCCCTAGCCTATAAAGTTTATGATACACAGTCAATAAAAATTATTTAAACTGCTAACCTATTTTTTAAATTATTTTTATTGTAAATGGTGAACGATAATTTTCCAGCCTATACAGTTTTATTATACACAGCCAATAAAATTGATTAAAATAGCTAACCTCGATTTTAAAAACAAACTTTGCTACTAGTAGAACACAACAAAACACCATCAACTGCAAAACAAGCCTGGCCTACAGATTTAAAGTTTTATCCTCAGAATAGACGGCAAGAAATCGGTGAATACGCAGAATAACGTACAATAAAGCAATAAGTGACGTGTCATTTAGTAAGAAATTACTTCAGCGACACACCCTCCATGGGATTTTAGGCAGACTGATTGACAGGCGTTCTCAGAAAGCAGAGGCTCTTGAGTGACGAGGAAAACATCAATAAAATAATAGAATTTAAAATTAATTGTTAAAAAATTAACTATGTTTTTCCCAATGTTATTTTCAACTCTTCTTTTTCAATTTTTAAAATTCAATACTGATAGTTCTACAATTTATGTCTGTCATGTCACCATGTATTATAACAAATAATATACATTCAAACTGTACATAATTATATGGAGGGTTTCTGGTGACATTGATTAATCACTTGAGCTTTGGTGTACATTATTCCTTATATTTAGTAGCAGTAGTCGTAGTAGTATTGCTATTTTAATTCATATCAACGGATTAATATACTGTAGCGATATAGGTTAACGCAAGCAAGCGAATCACACAGGGCGAGGCAATCCACACACAGGCGGAGGGCAGGCGTGAACCCGGGACCTATCCCACTAAAGCATAGCGCCCATACCGCTGCACAAAAGAGCTGGCTACGGCTGTATAATAATAATAATAATACTATATTAAACATATCAGTATGTTAAAGGGTTAACGTATATATAAAAAAAAATCTCTTCAGGTGATTCTGAAACACATGCAGCTTTTAAAGCAGACTTTCCTGAAATGTTAAGTCAAAAGTATGAGATTTTTGACATGACATAATTATTAAAAAGTAATTTACTACAAAAAATCTCAACAAACACAATTTTGAATAAAAGTCTGTACATTACAATACTTTACAGCAAATGTCTGTGTGCAGTAATACAGTATAAATATTTCTAATTGCATGAATTTTTCCACATTCAACATTGCAGCCAGGAGAGAAATAACCATTTCCACCACTGCCCTCTAGTGGTTACATTATGATTTTAAAGAAAATTAACACTAAATATAATGTACACGTCTGCAGCCTGTCTGATTCCAGAATATGACCCATTACAACATTTCAAAAAATTCCTTTAAATGTTTCCTTTTGCATATATTATATACATTGATATACCTGCTTGGAAACCACTGTAGCCTGTTGTGTAAACCTATATTTTTGACAGTCGAGGCCATAAGATTAATCCTCATGGGGGAAAAATATAGTGTACTATACAAAAATAAAATAATAATAAAAACAGCTGCAGTCAAACCAGCTGCTTCCCTCCTTGAAGTGCTTGTTACTCTCATGCTAAAGAGGCATGCCCATGCTGCCAGTACCTGTATGAATGTATTAATGTAACAAGCTGTCTGCAGTGCTTTTCTTATACTGTAAATATTTTACAGGAAACACCTACTCTTATAATACTAACTACAAAACATTAAACAGTTGTACACTTAGAAATAAACTTTGTCAATTAAATTCTTTAAAATTCTTATTGCATTTCAAAGTCTCTTTAGTACTTCAAAATATATCTTTAATATTTGTCGTTATCTAAATCTATAATTCTAGTAAACACACCTGGTAACCATGGTGAGAAACTACTAAATAAATGGTCCCAAGTCCTACTGTTTGCTGGTCACTGACATCAAACTTGTGCGCCAGTTGGCAACAACAGTCTTGTATGCAGTTAAATCAACGACACCAGAATACTGAAATGGGAATTTGTGTGTCTTAAGGTTAAAAGTTAAAAGTTATCACCATGTCTTTTTCCACAGCTGTACTTCCAGTTTATAAACAGCGTGTCTGTCGCTTTCACTGCCTTGATGATTTGGAAGGCCCTTATTGTTGTCACAGGATCTTCGTTTCCGGTTGTCAGTGTTCTAAGGCATGCCACAGTTTTGTCTACTTCAGAGTTACACACATACTTAACTGACTTACAATGTACCTGGATGGTAAAATGTAAAAAATATGAAAAATGTAAAGTTGTCTCTATTGTGCTGGATTCAAAATAATGATATTCTTTTACTCTTATGCATCCATCCTGTACTTCTCAGTGGAGAGGGGATTTACCAGCAATGAAAACAGACACAGCTACCTCAATACTGTCAGTATGGTATGGCAGCACCATGGGCAGCCAGGACAGCGCTGACCTGATATGAAAAGTCTGCTGTTTTTTTTTTTTTTAATTGCACTGTGATTGCTGCCTCTAATTCATTCTGGGAAGTTGGTTGATGGAAATCTGTAGCAAAGTCTGCTCTTCAAATTGATGCTTAAAAACATCAGTAATTTGTGAAGCCTGGAAAAGAAAAGCACCTGCCAAGTGAGTGCCTGCTAGCTGCCAGATCAGCTGTCTTACCCGTCGA
Organism: Acipenser oxyrinchus oxyrinchus; assembly: GCA_030684275.1. Lineage (NCBI taxonomy): Eukaryota > Metazoa > Chordata > Actinopteri > Acipenseriformes > Acipenseridae > Acipenser > Acipenser oxyrinchus. The sequence goes on along the minus strand of CM060247.1, from coordinate 78,134,033 downwards.
GTCTGAAACTGACAGTGGAAGAGGGTCAGGCTGCTTTTATATAACATGATAAATATCACAGATGCCATTTGCCTAAAATAATCATCATTCATGCAAGGAATCTTCCACCCTCTATACCCTTGGAGTCTGTATCCATTTCAGGAGAAACACTAGGATTAAAGCACCACATCAGGCCCACATGAATGTGTTTACCTATGAATTTTAATGTACCTAACTTTTAGGCTAAGTGATCATATATATTATATTTATATTTATACTTATATTTAACCAACAACCTTACAAAGCCATCTTTAATGTAATTCTGGCTTATTTACTTTAATACCCACAACATGAATTTGTATTACAAAATGAATTCCAAGAGTTCTTATAACGTATTCCTGTTTGTTTTTTGTTTTTGTTTGTTTTTGTAGTAGAAGTATGGAGCCAACTTTTTACAGAGGAGACCTGCTGTTAATCACAAACTATCCAGATGAACCAATCAAAGTTGGAGACATGCCTGTATTTGAGATTAAAGGCAGACCCTATCCACTTATCCACATAGCATTAAAAGTCCATGAAGAGTAAATGAACTGATCTTTGAAAATCCTTATGCAAGTAGTTTTGTTGTAGTATTGTATTATTCCCCCTAAGTGCAGAACTATGTCATGGTGAATGTTTTGATATGCAACAGATTCAACTTTGCTGGTTGTTTACACAAATACATGGTAATTGCAGTATAGTATTTCTTTATACATTTGTGTTTTAACCAAAAAGCAGTAGCATTTTGATACAATTATGGAACAAACATACCAATACTGCAGAATACTGATTTACAGTATGTATGGCATCATGATCAGGGCATAGTGAATATCACAACTCATACTGCACCCTCCAAGAATCAATGAAGCAATCAGTGGCATACATACAGTAGTTTTTAAGTCCATTAAAAAAAAAATTTAAAAATCTGTTTGCAACACTTTTTGGGCAGTGTTTAATGTAATTTCAAATTGTTAAATATAGTGCATTGAGAAATGCATATTTAATGGCAAATCATTGGCAAATAAGGCTAAAGCTTCTTCACTTTTTGTTCTAGTAAAAATGGAGGTCAAGTTCGTCACAAAAGGAGACAATAAGGAAGTGGATGACCGTGGATTGTACAATGAGGACCAGCTCTGTGTTACCAGGAAAGATGTACTGGGAAAGATGAAAGGGTAGGAAATGTCTTATTTTCATTCTGTTTTATTTGATTACTATTTCTCTAAACCTTGGTTTCTGCACTTTCTGGCTCAACTTTTTAAAAAAAGGCACTGGACATCTAGGTTTTCAGTCAAGTCCTGAACCTCAGTCATCCCACCTCCTCATAAAGTCTTATATATTTCAGCAGCATTACTGTAGCATGTGTTGGATCAAGGTTTTAGGTGTTTCTTACATGTACAATATTATATATCAGAGCTGTGACAGCTGTCCAACCTTACCAAAAAATAATAGCACAAGAAATACAGTTTACTAAAAAGCCGACTAAATAGCATCAACCCCACTCACACATGGCTTCAGCTGCATGTTTAAAACATAGCATCAGTTTGGCTGCTCTTATATGGCACTTTGAAGACTGCACATTACCCTGGCAGTCTTTTTGAACCTGTAAAACGGGATACTTCAAAAGAGCCAAATAATGGAGGTCAATGAGCAACAGATCTGTTGGACAGCCTTGTTCTGTAGGGTTCAGAATATGTTTTTCCAAATGAAATCACTGGTGTGATTAGAAAAAATAAAATAAACACAAGCCAGTACTGTTATTTAGAATAAGAAAAAGTATTATCTCATTTAGAAATGTAGTGGCTGTTTTGTGATGATCCTGACTTTAGCTTTAAATCATGAAATGCCAATTCTCTGCCCCTGCTGTTTTTATGTTAATAGCATCAGTGGATGGAATGAAAACACCACAGTGTGTTGTTTGCAGTTTCAGACAATAAAGTGTGACCAGACACATTTTAACATATGACAGATGACAGTTATACAGTATGTGTTTGCACAATGCCTGAGAGTAAACTAGATTTCATTTTTGTAACAGGGTTTTGCCTTATGTAGGAATGGTGACCATTGTGGTGGAGAGTTACCCACTGATTAAGGTAAGGGTATGGAATCCTCAATGGATCTTATAGGTACAAGAGACACATTTAAACACAACAGGCCAAATAGACAAAGAACATGAAGGCAGTATTGGTGTTTGAAACAAAACACACATAACATCTAATGTTTCTTTTAGGTTTAACAGAAACATGAGTCACTTTGGCAAACAATAACATTATTTTGATTACCATACAAAACATTACAATCACATTGTCACCCTTTATTACAAAATACTGTAATGAGCTAAATTTTCGATACAAATATAAAAGGTCATACAGAACAAGGTACAAATAAACCCTTTAGTGCCATGAATTTGTATCCCCAACATAACCTCATGATGAGGATTGTGATTTGTGGATTTCAGTTTCAGCGGCATGGTGGTTGTCTTTCTGGGTGACTCAAATGACTTGCACTCCCTGTGGTAAGGATAACTTGATCATGAGGTATCCTGCCTAGCCAGTGCACACTGCAGTCTTTGGCAGCAATCGCTGAGGGTGAACTGGCAACAGAATGATGTTTTAGGAGTCTTACACTGCCATTACATGACACTTTACTTTCTTGTGCCTCACTCCCATCCAGGGTCAGGGTTATTTCTAATATAAACCAAGATTAAAATGGAAAAAATTGTACATTTTTATGAATGGCTATATTTATTTTTAATATATGCTATTGCTTTGTGAATTAAGTATCTTTATTGCTTTATTGACAAATGGAAACAGTAAAATTATTTCTCTCTTCTTTTTTTTTTTTTTTTTTTAATATTACTGCATACCCAACTACCACTGAGTGTTAAATAGTTATGGATGATATAGTGTATATACAGTAGATGAGGCATCATTTGACCGGATTGTTGACTGCATAAATGACACCACCATGATTGCTGCTTTGCTTGCTAAGTTTAATTACATAACATACATCTGATAAAACAAAAGCCAAAAAAGTAAATCATTTTATTTGATTGATATTTCTCTTTATGAGACATAAAAATGTGATTCACATTATCTGTCTGATTCTTAAAATCCCATCATGAAATATGTGAACCTCTTTACTTCAGCTAGTCATCTAGTTTCCATAAACAACAAAGAGCTTGATGTCAGAAGAAGACTTCTAATTGAGTCACTACTGTCTGCATCATTAGTTATCAAAACTTAGTTTTTTAAAAAGTACTTTCTTCAACAGCTTTCTTTATTGGGAATCATGGCTGTCATCACAATACTGACCAGGGAATAGTGAAAGAAAAATTCTATATTGCAGTGTTTGTTACTAATCTAAATAAAAAAATGTTTATAAAAAATACTGTGTTATTTTTATATTATCAATTGCACATCATAACAGTCATTAGAGGGGAAAGCACAACCAAGGTATATTTTTAACCTGCTGCTTTCACACCCAGAGCAATTTCCAAGGTCAACCCCACTAAAGTAGTATAAAAGTATACCAGGTTCACACAAGGGACATAGCAGCCCCTTTTTTTGCATTCTTCTCAATCCACAGTAAACAAAATATAGATGTAATGTGCCTTGTGCCCAGCAGGTGGCTAGAGGGATATCCCAAGAGGGAAATAATCTAGCGAGTTCTTGTGTTTTGATGTTCACAATCCGGCACTAAAGACAGTTTTGTCTGTAGTCATTTCCAACTGTAGGTTGGAAACATACAGTTGGAAATGAGGTTGGAGTAGAAGGCATACTATACAGTACACTGTATGTCTGTTCATTGAGTCATTGGTCTGGGATTCTGGAGTTTAAAGGAGTTTAACATACATCAGTATGATGAAAAAGTTGATAACCATGAGGTATATAAACAACATGTACAAAGTAGCATATATTATGAAATGGCAATGCAAAGTTTCTTAAAAAGTGATTAATTCCCAAGACAGTTTGACAGATCTATGACTGCAGATTGTGTTTCTCTTAACACCTTAAGCTAAAGAATATGTACATCCAGTTTGATCAAAATTAGATAAGCGATTCTCAAGGTACATGAAAAAATGTAAATGTGAGATACATACGGACGGATGTGCAGACAGAGACACCTGCATACATACCCACAATATGATACTCCAACAACATGCAATCCAATGTGAATTGCCAGAGATTTCATCCCCATGCGGGGGTATTAAAGCATGGCCTGATTGTGTGAGGTTAGTTGCTTGAAGAGCACTTCAGTGCCCTCAGGTTGTCACAATGTATTCTGACATGTTAACTATTATAAATGTTTAAAAGAATGCAAGTGCACTGTACATGATTTTACTATAACTCAAAGGGCAACTGTGGATTTCAGCCTTGCTGAATATAGATTTTTAAAAGATGAGGTGTGTTATTGACTGCAGACACCTTTTTAAAAATAAAATAAATCTTTATTCCTGAATATTTCATAGCAAAGTGCGCCACAGCTCGCATCCATTCTGTGGGTGATTGTTGTTCAAGGGATTTGAATGTTTGTTCTTGTTCTTCGCTTTCATTTTATCACCAAAAGAGGCTGAAAATATTTAATACGTGTACTTGTAAATCCACAAAAAAATCATTTAAAATGTATTTCTTTTAATATATTTTTGTGTTCTATGATGAGAAACTGTTACTGTTAGATTACTGGAAGGTCTGCAGACAAAAAAAAAAACAACAATTCAACATTTTTTGTTTTTTTGTTTTATAATTTGTATATAAAACTACTAAAATGTATAGCATTTGGTCAATTCAATGTAATCAATTCCCACTTTGTTTCTGACCTAAGGCACCCACCACCCACCATAATACAACCTTCACATCTCATCTTCAGCCACGTTATAAACAGAGCCCTTATAGCCACACGGTGTAGTCATGGTATAATACTGTTCAGCCATGATACCCCAGGTTATTTTGACATTGAAGTGTTCCCTAAACCTCTTACATACAAGTAGGCTGCTTCTGTTATGTTGTGCTTTTGAAAAATGGCTTAATTCCCAGGGGGCTTTTTAGAGAGATACATTGACAGTTCAACATTCAACATTCAACATTCAACCTTATCATGACAAAGGTTAACATGCAATATGGCTTCTGGCTGCTGTGTACTAAATTGCTAGTAATTACCCTTTCTCCTTCATTTACTTGCTTTCTCTAGTGTGCGATTATATAGTGATTGTTAGTATTACTAGTAATATTGGCAATTCCTCAAATTTAAGAAACTATAGAACAATTGCTAGTATTCTTTCTTTTTCCAATTGAGTTGCATGGAAGCAATTTTCTCCCAAATTATAATAATCATAAAAAGAATGCACTGGAACAAAACATGTTTATTTCTGGAGGTCAATTTTCTTTGAAAAGCTGTGTGTCATTTTGGGACCTATTCACTAGACTTTAAAGAATGTTTTAAGGAATGTTTTGCGAAGGACTGTTTGATCAAATAAATCAAGTTTGCAGTTCAAAAATCCCTTTTCAGCTGTTTTAGAGAGGGGTAATTAGCTGATTCAAAGCACTGTTTAACCTAAGATGAAGATAACATTCCTTCAAGTTTTGTGAACAGGGCCTAGAAACAAAACACCAAAAGCTTCTAGCAAGACTAATAGTAAAATTACTTATTGCTGTTTTCTTGAGTGTCTTGGGGGGACTAAACAACAAATATGTATGTACTCATTATCTAAACAATTTTAGTCACATAATTATGATAAACTTTACTGTTCTCGTGACTTGTTTTTCATGGCACGGTTTTTATTTTCTCTTCTGACATTGTTTGGTATTTTTTAAATTATGTAAATTAAAAAAGACATAGATGTTTTAAGGATAAATGTCCACATTAATATTACACAAAGGGAAACAAACAACTAGCGAGTGAAAGACCCTCCTGGCATTTTACCGGTTTTTATACAACACTGTTAGATGAATGATTTCCATAACCTTGTTATACAAAGTGCTCTAGATCTGCTGTTGTTTACATAAATTGAATTGACATTGAATTAAATCACTTAGTTGTTTGTTTACAATAATGAAATAAAAGAGTAATGTTTTGCAAATATGCTATTTTGTTAAAGACTACAGTGCATATTTACAGTTACATATTTGTCTGGTAAGTGTTTTATACATGTTTATGTTGTTAATGTATTTTGTTCCTATAGAAATGTTCATTTAGTTCAAATGCAGTGTCAATTTAATTCATTCAAAAGACATGAATTCCTACGAAAAGTAATTAAGAACCTGCCTGAATGAAGTCCAACACATGTAAGTGTAAGTATTAAACTTACATTTTCATCTGTCTAATCAACAAAGCAGAGTTTACCAGTGTCAGCTTACGGCAGACAAAAAGGTTCCCATTTGTTGATTTTTCCCCATCCAAGTTCCTCATGCAAGAGGTTAATCTTTGTGACCTTTTTTTTCTATTAATTTTGAGTACCCAATTATTTTACCCCTGGTATTCTGGCCCAATTTAGAGTGTCCAGTTACTTACCCTCAGCAACTCCTCACCACAGCTCAGGAGAACTGACGATACTACCTCAAAGCTAATTGCCTCTTTACAGTCTGGAATACTGGCCTTTGGAGAACAAAGGGCAGCCCTGCAGGTGTCCTCTTAAACTCACCAAGCACCAGACCAGTAGGGTCCGCTGTAGCATGATGAGGAGAAATGGTTTTGCCTCCCAAACCTGCGGTAGAGCCAGAGTCTATTCTACACTCACTGGACTCAAAGACTGACAACTTTGTATAACCAGGAGACAAAATTACATTATTGCTTTGTCACTAAGCATGAAATGATACATTAAAGTTTAAAATATTTTCTGTAGTAAACAAACATGAATATATTGGACTTAATATTTGGATTTTTAGGTATTGCTATCCTAAGAACTTTGCCTATAGTATAGGATTAGTTCTTTAATATTGTATAATACTTATGGAAGTAATTTATATCTGCAAAATCCACCTATAATGCTTCCAGTGTCTTTTCCAATTTAACATTGACTCCTGCCTACCCCTGTTGAATCACTAGCTGGGTTTAAGATTGATGGAGTGTGTGATTGTGAGAAATAACATTGGTGGTTTCAGATCACATAAGTCTCTAGTCTTCTACTACTGCTCTTATATTATTAATGTTGTCCAAGATATCTCTATGAGCCCTTTAATAATGTGAGTTCCCTGGGGGCAGCATGCCTCCATTCACTAAAATCCTTTAAATAAGAACAACAACAGAAGGTTATTGATAAAGTTTGACAGGAAGTAGTTCTGACAGACAGTTCGTATACACAGAAAAGCTTTCAGAAAGCAAAGAAAAGGGGCTGGAATTACCACCTATAATTTTGATATTTGTTTTGGCCAGATACAGCTACATTGAACATTTTATTCAATCTATGTCATACATTACAAAGTATTGCATTTCCCTGTAGAATTGTTTCTTTAAATACCTTCTTTTAATGGTAGCCATACTAAGATCCCAATGCAAATATGCTTTTAAATCACACTGTATGCTGAAAATATGTTATACATATATGGTTCTGTCCTTAATGTTTGTAAGAGCAATTTATGTTACAGGAAAATATGTTGCAATATATGTATGTAACATTTTAAGTATCTCCTGAGGTAGTACATTGTCCACCTTCAGCTCACTCAGCCCAATGAGAAACCGAGGACAAGGGACTTTCAAGAAAATAATTATTCAAATGAGAGGTAAATATTATCCCTTTAAAAAAGCACCCAAAAAAGTTTATTCCTCACCCCAACCTTGCTTGCAGAAGTTTAGTTGTCAAATGTGATGTGCTTACGTTAAGCCTACAGGTTTCATTAAATTTGCTGTTTTAACACAATAATCGCCAAGACTATTTGGGATATAGCCTGTATAAACACCTTTCACCTTTATATATCTTTTATATTGCTGTTATGTGGAATGTGGCTTTGGGATAATTAGAGTCCAATAAGCACCCTTTGCCAGTGGTCATGTGCCTGGATTTTCATCTTTAGAAATGTAATATACAGCTGTAATTTATAGTTGGAAAGGCCAGCAGCAATGCTTCTCTCTGAAGGAAAGTACCATAAATCTGAATGTCAGCAAAGAGTTACCCCATCAAGAAACAATTTGGGGTCTGTCAGTGATACATTGAGATGAGGTCTACCATAGATCACTTAATCAATATATAACAATTGAATTCACTTTGTTGACAGTTTGACTAAATTAATGTAAGTTTAATTGGTAAATTACAGTGATTACTTCCCTTCCTGAATGTAGGTACAGATTTTGCATTTTTGTTCAACTGCCAGAATTCAAGATACCATAGCCCACGAAAGATGACTGTTTACACATGAAGATAATATCTATGAGAATTTTGTAATATCAGACATATAATATTGAAATACTGATTATCCATTTTGAAACACATTATTGGCCTAATGACTGACTTTGTTAATTAGATTGTGATTGGTGAACACAATTCCATTATTATTTTAATTTTCTTGTTCTTAAATAATTGTAGGCAAATTGTTACTTAACTGCCCTGCATCCTGTACAGCATGGAATTAGAACATAACCACAAGAGATAAGCACCCAGACACAAAATGGATATTTCTTATATTTTACTGCCTTAAATAAACATTTGGCACATCTGTGATCACTGACATACTCTCCCTTGTCAGCAAACGTCAATGTGTTGTAGCTCTTAATAAAATAAACTATTTTTGAATTGTTGTATCTGATATATTCCAAACATTAAAGATGTCCTTTATCACACACGTTATAAATGTTGCAATTACCAGCAACGTTATTTTAGATTAAGTATTTTATTACAATAGATTGATATTGTACATTCTGAGCATTGTGCACTGTGGGTGTTTTAACTTGCATGTGGCAATTATAACCCTTGTATGGGTTATTTTATTGCGTGATAGGTGAAACGCGTAGGAAAAAAAAAAACGATACAGAAGTGTACAATGAATAACCTCCCCATAGTGTTGTCAGTCAGTAAGATTATTAATTACATGACCTGAAACGCAATATAAGTGTGGTGGTTTAATAACTGAGAGATTTCTTCGATATAAAAAGCATTAGTAAATATATGGTCCGTGCAAATATTCCCAAAAGTGTTTGCTGACGTGTTTCAAATATTGAGCTAAGATTACTAACTCAAATACCCTGCTGCGGTTAATAAACGTAGCAATACAAAGAGCTGTTAACACCTTTAATAATAGCCTAGAGCTTCACTAAACATTGCCATGTTGATGTAAACATGTTGACAGCTTTCAATAACATTTTACAAAAGCACAATAAGCTATACCAATGAAAAATGGCACCTCATTATTTTTTGTTTGTTTGTTTTTTTTGGTGTCATCGCCAAATTCTAAGGCAGCGAAGCGATGTTCCCAAGAGGTGAGCACCAAATGTACTGTATTGGCACAGCTGTTAACACACTACCCCCATGTCTTGACACTGTGCCAATTCCGTCACGATTTCTTATAAATTCAGATCATTGTAAGGGAGGTCCAGCGCATACCTTCAGGAGCAACATTAAGCACAAGGCTCATATTACATCACACCTGATACAAAGCAACAATGGGTGCCGAATTTACCGTTTGGAAATATCGTTCTGTGCTTTCTTTGATAGTTTTAGGGGTAGTTATCTGTAGGACCCACTTCGGATCTGCCGTCCCAGTGCAAAACGAAGAACCTCTTACTAAAATGTACCCCAGAGGCAGCCACTGGGCTGTAGGTAAGTTTGAAGTTACACATTTTCTTCTTTTTGGTCGGGGGGTAAGGATAGGTGTGTATCATTTTAAAACGGGGATTTATTCAGTATGTAAAATGAGTTTGGCAATAAAAAGTGACAATAATGTTGAACATATGTCTTGATGCTTCCAAAAACAATACAATAATAATAATAATAATAATAATAATAATAATAATAATAATAATAATAATAATAATTACATTTGATTCATTGCCAGATTGTCTTAAAACAAAACTTAAATCTGAAGTTACCCATAAGATTTTTTTTTTTTTTTAGCACAAATCCGAACATTCTATTTCACCTCTAAAACGTTATCGGCTTGGTGCAATATAACAATATAAAACTGTACTACATTTTGTAGCATTGTCGCGTCGTTCTTCAATATTGTCAGTGTCTGTGAACTTGGTTAAAACTGAAGTTCAAACTAGTTCTGTTATGTCTTGTGGTACAAAACGGAGACATTTTTCAGTACTGCCTCAATGTTGTAAAACTGCAACAATCTTTACGAATTGTTCAAAAATATGGGCTACATATAAACTGCTCATGATTACAAAAGGTGTCTTTTTACAGAACGATACATGCGTTTAATACGTAATATTCGTATTTAAAGCGGTTGAATCGCCAGTTGTATGGTATTACCTTGTAAGTAATCTATTTATATTCTGTTCATGGTCTTGTGAAGTACACTTACCTGCATATTACAGATGTTCACCACTGGGGATCAAGGTGTAGCGCTTCACTGCCACCCATTCGAGGAACTGAGTAAACGGCATCACATTGCAGACAAAGATTACAGAGCACAAATTGTATTCACTGTGTAGGTGTGGCAATAACGATATACCAGAGTGTCTATTTCATATATGGAAATGTATTCATGCATGGACTCTGTTTATTAGTATGTATGCACTGTTTATTACTATTTATTTGAATACAATAATTAAAACAAAATAAATCCACTAAAATAAAGAAACACATAAACAAACAACAATTAAATAAATAAATAGATGCATGGGTTTGTGGATCATATCATTCACGCTGAGGTCCCCATTTTTTGGTCATTGTGACAATTCAAACACCAAAGCAGGTTAAGAACTATTAAGAATGGATTTTTTTTTTTTTTTTTGGTGAAATACTTTTTTTTTGCATGGCAGATTCCCCCAATCAGATTAATTTTAAGGAACATGATTTATTTGAGTTCTCCTGGATTTCATTGTACTGTTGTGATATTAAAACAACATTAAAATGTATTGCAGTTAAACTCTAACCATACCTGACAAAACATGTTTCAAAAGGAGTCAATTTTCTTATAGACCGCATCCATCATTGTTACCCACTAGTCACAGCTAAATCAATGCCTAAAAGTAGATTAAAGTTAATACGGTGATAATAGGTTTAGTACTATGTCAAATTATCTTCTTTTTACTTCTGTTGATTTCCTTTCATTTATTAAAACAATTCTATAGTTATTATTGTGTATTTATTTAACATTATCCTTTGGCATCTATCTGGTTTAAAATTGCTGTGTGTGTTCATTCAATCCCCTTTCTTGCTGATGTTGTTTATTATAGTATTAATAAGTATTGACAGCCAAATGTACAATCCAGATCCTTTAAGATTATTGGATATGAAGAACCCAATAATATATTATAAGAGGCGAGCCTGTCTGAGAAGTAGTGCATGTTTTTTTTTTTTGTTCATAGAAAATTGTGTTACTCTTTTTTATAGATTTGGAATACAATGGTCATTTATCACATGTATAAGTTTCCATTTTTAATTGCACACCAGATGGTCCTGTAATAAGGGAAGCATTTAAACCATGCCCCTAAACACATATTAATTAACTCATTGAATTTGTAAAGCTTGTCTCCCGTCTTGTTTTTTTTTTAATAAAATATATAATTATGACTAATACTTCCTTAAATGAATCATTCTGTTTCCATACATCACAAATGTTGTCCCCCATTGCTGGATCAAAAATTACAAAATAATTGCAGGGCTTTGATTGTTTACTCCAAAACTTAATCAACCAATAAAGCAAATAATGTTATATTAGGATGTCTTCCATACATACCACCATTGTAGTAGACTGTTTAATTGTAACAGAAGGCATTCCTTTTAATATGTGTTACCAGCATATATATATATATATATATATACAGTACTGTGCAAAAGTTTTAGGCAGGTGTGAAAAAATGCTGTAAAGTAAGAATGCTTTCAAAAATTGACATGTTAATAGATTATATTTATCAATTAACTAAATGCAAAGTGAGTGAACAGAAGAAAAATCTAAATCAAATCCATATTTGGTGTGACAACCCTTTGCCTTCAAAACAGCATCAATTCTTCTAGGTACACTTGCACAAAGTCAGGGATTTTGATAGGCATATAGTCAGGTGTATGATTAAACAATTATACCAAACAGGTGCTAATGATCATCAATTCAATATGTAGGTTGAAACACAATCATTAACTGAAACAGAAACAGCTGTGTAGGAGGAATAAAACTGGGTTAGGAACAGCCAAACTCAGCTAACAAGGAGGAGGTTGCTGAAGACAGTTTACTGTCAAAAGTCATACACCATGGCAAGCCTGAGCACAGCAACAAGACACAAGGTAGTTATACTGCATCAGCATGGTCTCTCCCAGGCAGAAATTTCAAGGCAGACAGGGGTTTCCAGATGTGCTGTCCAAGCTCTTTTGAAGAAGCACAAAGAAACGGGCAATGTTGAGGACCGTAGACGCAGTGGTCGGCCAAGGAAACTTACTGCAGCAGATGAAAGACACATCATGCTTACTTCCCTTCGCAATCGGAAGATGTCCAGCAGTGCCATCAGCTCAGAACTGGCAGAAAACAGTGGGACCCTGGTACACCCATCTACTGTCCGGAGAAGTCTGTTCAGAAGTGGCCTTCATGGAAGACTTGCGGCCAAAAAGCCATACCTCCGACATGGAAACAAGGCCAAGCGACTCAACTATGCACGAAAACACAGGAACTGGGGTGCAGAAAAATGGCAGCAGGTGCTCTGGACTGATGAGTCAAAATTTGAAATATTTGGCTGTAGCAGAAGGTAGTTTGTTCGCGAAGGGCTGGAGAGCGCATACGAATGAGTGTCTGCAGGCAACAGTGAAGCATGGTGGAGGTTCCTTGCAAGTTTGGGGCTGCATTTCTGCAAATGGAGTTGGGGATTTGGTCAGAATTAATGGTCTCCTCAATGCTGAGAAGTACAGGCAGATACTTATCCATCATGCAATACCATCAGGGAGGCATCTGATTGGCCCCAAATTTATTCTGCAGCATGACAACGACCCCAAACATACAACGAAAGTCATTAAGAACTATCTTCAGCGTAAAGAAGAACAAGGAGTCCTGGAAGTGATGGTATGGCCCCACAGAGCCCTGATCTCAACATCATCGAGTCTGTCTGGGATTACATGAAGAGAGAGAAGCAACTGAGGCTGCCTAAATCCACAGAAGAACTGTGGTTAGTTCTCCAAGATGTCTGGGCCAACCTACCTGCCGAGTTCCTTCAAAAACTGTGTGCAAGTGTACCTAGAAGAATTGATGCTTGATGCTGTTTTGAAGGCAAAGGGTGGTCACACCAAATATGGATTTGATTTAGATTTTAATTCTGTTCACTCACTTTGCATTTAGTTAATTGATAAATATAATCTATTAACATGTCTATTTTTGAAAGCATTCTTACTTTACAGCATTTTTTCACACCTGCCTAAAACTTTTGCACAGTACTGTATATATATATATAGAGAGAGAGAGAGAGAGAGAGAGAGAGAGAGAGAGAGAGAGAGAGAGAGAGAGAGAGAGAGAGAGAGAGAGAGAGAGAGAGCAGTTACCCTTCTGCATAATCTGTAACCTTATGTTACCTTAACCTTAACACTGTGATACAAACATCAACATTTGCAGTTTAAAATAAAATCTATAGAAACTATACTTTATAAAAGTTACAGATTGGTTTTGATAAATGCCTATCACTTGCACAATCTTATTATTGGAACAGCTTATTGTCTGACCTAAGTAATACTTTTTTCTGTTTTTAAATGAGCCACCCTATTCACATTTTGTAGTAAATATCTTTTTTGTTCAAGGCTCAAATGACTTCTTCATATTAGGAGTTCACTGCTGTACTCCAAAACACAAATAAAAAATACAGTCACCCCTGTGACGAGGTACACAGATCCTTACATCCCACGAATCGCTTGCTTTCTAACCACAGTGAAGGACAAGGTAGGGTCCGGCCCTCTCCAAGGTGCTGATCTCTCGGGCACTGTTCAGCACAGAAAGGGAGTTGATTAAATAATCCTTTAACAAGGACATAAAGAGAAGAATCACAAATGATTTGACTCCGCAGCCACCCACACAAAAGTCTCAGTGTGTGATTGCTTTCCATAGCAGGGTTCATTTACCTGATGGCTTTATACCCATTGGCGTATGGCCACATAGAATAAAGGATGGATTTGTATTGTTTCAACCATTGTTGAAAAATTATATAAACAACCTAACTGATATATAAGAAAGAGGAATATGGCTTTCTATAACATTTCTAGATTTCTGTTGCATGACACAACTCCTGTATGTTAATGACCTGTGTCTTACACTTCATATTAATGGGAAGTTTAAATGTTGTCTGTTAATGAAAACTCACTCACTAAAGTGGCCTACTGTTCGAATACTTGTATTGATGTCTCACAAAATGGGATTTCTTTTGACTTGATCACAGAGGTCTTTATCTGTTTATTCCAAATCATTTAAAATGGAAAAGCCTCTTGAGATATTATACTCGTTTTAAACAATAGCTACTCAATTAGTACAACAATGTTAGCATTTGTTGTAAAAATCTAAAATCTAAAATTGCACATTTCAATAAATGAGCTGATAGTGTGTTTGTGAATTTTAAAGTCAAGAATAGAATCATCGTCTTTCAGGATAGTGGATTATCATCCTCTTTCTTCACGAGGACTAATACCTAAATAATACATGATCATCACATGTTGAAAACATGACTGTGAATCAGTGAATGGCAATCACATGGTTTCAATGCATGAATGAAAGGAAATGAAGGGAACGGAAAGGTTTGTTAAGTGGAATTAAATTAATTTAATTACAATTTCACAAGTCACCGGACCTGCTGGAATCTGGCCACTGCAGCTGAGATAACGTTACAAGCTCTCTAACTGCACCTTCAAACAAAAACGGTCTCTTTTGTGCAGTGGTTAAGCCATTAGCTTTGGGAGAGCATGGTCAATAAGATAAGGCTGGATTTAGATCTGGTTGATACCTGGCATATTAGCTGCTGTTTTGTATTCTTTAAGCTGCAATACATTTTAAGATGTGTAATATGTGCTTTCTCTTCTGTATGTGGAACATGTATCTAAAATGTATAATTATAATAATTCCCCAAATGCTTTTCAACAGATTCGCTTTTGAAGTCCCCAAAATGATTCCTGACTAACTGTTGGCAGTTAAGACTGTTTGACATTTAAACATGCTTTAGCTTAAGTGATCAGCTGAAATACACAAAGCAAAACTTTCCAAGCCAGAAAATGAGGTAGACACTCCATCTAGTATCTCAGGGTTGTTTCAACCACCAAACTAGAAAGGGCAGGAAATGTTAAGGGACATAATTGGAAAGGGAGATGAATATATAATAGTGTCAATCATTTTGAATGGAGTTGCTTCAACTGAAAAGGAAAAAAATAGACTGATTAGGATATACACATCAGATTTATGGCTTGTTTACAATTATGATACAGGAATCAGGAAATGTATGCAAATTTGACTACATCACTAAAGATGAGGCTGTCAATGCGTAAACTGCATTATGCAAAAAATAAATAAAATTCAGACGATTGTTGACAGATATCTGACGGGAAATATGGTGCAAAATGATCTTGCCAGAAGTGCTTCATCAATAAAAGCAGCCCTGTCTTTGCAAACTAATTACTGGAGTCAGAACTAATCTTTGTCCTAAACTTGAAGCATATGAAACGGTTCCCTGAGTGTTGGGTTTATTTATGATTTCAATTTACACTTTCAAAGTCTTCATAAAGCCTTTATGGGACAATCAACAACAATTGAATGGAAATTTGCAAGACTGATAGTATCCCATTTAAAACTGCAGTTTAACTTGAATTAAACAATCCGTACCATGGTAAGATAAACCATAAGTAGATTTTTTAGATCATTTTACAGCACTGAAGAATCACCCAGGATTGCATCAACACCCTTTCTGTGATTATCATGAGATACCTCAGAAAAATAAGGGGTTGATGTAATCCAGAAACACTCAACACTTCTATATCCAACTACGGCCTTGATTTGAAATACTTTTTATCTTGCATATCATGATTTATTTACCATCATTGAAATGTGTTTTAATCCAACACTATTCTTCTAGGTCATTTGATGGGGAAGAAGAGCATTGGCTTGCCTTTTGGTTATGAGGATGATGACAAGATGATCTATTCATCTGCGCCAGAAGAAGTCAAACAGCTTGAAGGATACTTGCAGTGGTCTGAATTTGTCAAAAACTTGATAAGGTTTTTGGATGTGAACGACAGTCGGAATGCCCAGCTTTTAAGACAAGAGATTCTGTTCAATAGAAAGAAACAGTGGGAGGCAGCAGACACCACCACCAAAAACAACAACTTAAAGGAGGTGGGTGCAGAATTTAAAGTCTGACTACACTGATGTTCTGTTTATATACTGAATCTAATAGTTTTCTGTATAGCTGATACATATGCTACATTTTAAGAAGACTCCCTTTGAGGTACACTAATACATGTTTTTAATCCACTGACTGGTAAGCCAGAGAGAAAAGGGAAACAAATAGTGAAAACACTACAATAAAAACACATTGCTTAAATCAAATATATTACTTGAAATGGTTCACCTGTGTGGTGTGCAGGGTGAGTCATAGAGAGGTGAGCACAGGTTCATGCCCTGGGTTTGCGAAGTTGCAGATCTCCCACGGTTTAGTGAGCAAAGTCAGTAGGGACTGTTACCTCACTAACCTTTCTCCTCCATCTGCTGTCGAGGTCCTTGGTTTAAAGAGGATGCCCACTAATCTTAATTTCTTGTTAGCTGCTGTGGGGAGTTGCTTTGTGAGGGAACATAACTAGATATTCTAAATTTAGGAGAAAAACAAGGGGAAAATGATTGGCCACTCTAAAAGATGTCACCATATTATCTCCTTAGCTCAGTGGTATGAGTGGTAAGATGTGTAGTCTGGTAGAGGTGACAGGCCCATTGCAATTGGGGTCCCATTTCCCCAATTAGCAATTAGTAGATTTATAACTGTCATTAGCAAATATTTGTTATATCCTTTTCTTCACAACAATGTGTAAATGTGGGACAACTATAACAATAAATCTAAAGTTTGCCCTAGTCTAATTCATAGTGTTTTATTATTTAAGCACTAATCATGTAAAACTGAATTCTCACCAATCACCAATCTCACCAGACACCAATCTCCGCGTCACCAAATTGAATCATTCAATTTACACATTAGCTAATTAAGATTGTTAGCACATATAAATACCCTATTCTCCGTTTCGATTTCATCGTACCTACACGCACAATGGAGAACGTTCTTGATTATTCTGTTTCTTCGGATGATGATCTGTTTGCCGATCTCTTCAACCAATTCAACCAGCTCCTCCCATGCCTGATTTATCAACTCCAAGACAACTTCGATTGGCGGTGTTTACTACTCCAACCTTCTCTGCTCAGATGTCTGCTTCACAACAACTGTCTTGCTCTCCTGCCCGCTGCAGCTCCCACAATAACAGCCCTTTCAATTCTGCAACACGTAACGAGAATTTGTTTAATATTTCTCTCCACTCCGCAGCATCCTTCCTGTCGCAGGCATTATGGCGACAGCACAGACCGTCGCTTTCCAGCTCACCCCACACCCACTGCCCCAACTCCAAAAACTCTGAGTCTACATCCAGAAGACGCCGAAGGCGGACCTTCATGTCACCAGTCAATTTAAGGCTCATGCAGTAGTTTCTGAGCATTTGGATCCAGAGGCTGTTTCACAATCAGGAGCTGCTGCTCCCGCGATCCATCCTGGAGTTTTAGTGCCTGCCATTGTTGTCCAACAAGCCCCCTCTGTACCTCCAACTGTAACCTTTCAGGTTACACTTTAAACCTCCGACCCTCGCTTATTCAAAACACTCACCATTTCCGAGTTCATTTTAGCTTTCAGCAATTTCAAGGACATCATTTGCAAGTTCTACCCTGACCGCTGGCATGAGCTGGATGATTATTTGTCCATAATTGTAGATCTGTCAGTTAGATTCGGAGGTTCCCATTTTTTCGAATACCACAAAGCCTTCTCTCCAACAATGGAACCAGAGGATCTACTGGGGCACATAGTCTCCCATTTTTTCACAGGTCGGCTCCTAGCATGCTCTGAATGTGGTTCCACTGCTCACCCCACCATTTCCTGCTCCCTTACCGACCCTTCACTCTGTACCCTCGTCCCTCCCTCGCAATTCTCCTCATTCTTTTATCCCCTTAAGATCAAAAGCCGGCCAGGGCCGCAATATTACATTCTCCAGAGGCCGCCAGAGTTGTAACAGTTTCAATGAAGGAATCTGCTCCTACTCTGTCTGTAACTTCCTTCATATATGCAGTCATTGCGAGGAAGCCCATTCCCAAATAGTTGGTTCCCTCCAATCGTAACCTTTCAGGTTTATTTCCCAAACTTGGGTTTTGTTTTGCTAAGAAAGGTTGCTAGCTGCTGGCTTTCCTCCTGTATTGATTGAGAAAAGGGCAGTACTTTAATTGAATTAACTTCAATTTAACAAGCAAATCCCTGTATATACGTTTTGGGGGTCTTTTTGCTAAATTATTAGGGTTAAAAAAACAGCATTATTCAATAAGACTTGAAACATGCCACTGTGTAACAAATATATATATATATATATATATATATATATATATATATATATATATATATAAAAGAATTTAACATGTGTTAATATTTAATAAGCCCTGTTTTCTGATAGTCTTGAAATGAGTTTATTCATTGGTCAAAAAACAAAACAATAAAGTAGAACATGTTGAAACAGCCAAGAAGAATGTATGGTAGAAACTTTTTTCTACCTTCTTATAATGTCCTTCTTTTTATTCTTTCTTTTAAGATGACAGACTACCTGCTGCAGATTCTGAATATGAAAGACAATAACCCGAGTTGAATTGAAGATATACCTACTTATATATACTACCTTTGAGAGACTTTGCTGTTCTACAGGCATTCTACTGTAACTAGTACCAAACAAAACTGCTTTTGTGTTGAATAATGCATTCTTGTATTTCTGCCTTTTAATTTGACTCAATTTAACAACATCTTATTCTTTGGGTTTGTTTGGTTTATTTATTTATTTATTTACTTGTATATAAACCTTTTGACCGGGGTCTTAATATCTTAATATTATTACAGTATTTGAGTAAAATTATAGTATTTTTTAATGCTAACCCCAATGTGTATCACCCTTTGTTGAATCTACATTACATAATTATATTGTCACATACATAAATATATTAGATGAAAATGTTTTATTTGAAAGCATATATTTGAAATGTGTACCTGTGTTTGTCCCTTATAACATTACAAACGTAGAACCATTATCATTAAGGGCTCATTTAAACTGGCGGGGTGTGTGTTGCTTTGCATGTTTCAGATTGATCTAGAAGGTTCTTTCCGAATTTAAGCTTGTTAGATTTGAATTGTATTCAAATTAAACTTTTTGCAATCATACTGGTTCAGGGTTCTGGGTTCTGTGGTTCTAATGTTGATTTTTTCTTCTTCTCAATATCAGCCTTTATGTGGCTTGGCGCTTGTTTATATAGCTGCTTTAAATCAAGGCAACCCCAGTGTGCTTCAAATGTAATATAATGCTTTTCGGTTTCTGTGGCCTGTACTGTGAAATATCCTGAAAACCACACCAAAAAGTACAATAAAATGGTCAGAATCAATGAGCTGCAGTAAAATTGAAAATGACGTTGTTTTAAGTTCATGTTAATAGTATTATCTTCAACAGTCTGCAGTAGCTGTAGATATCCACAAGATGGCATACTAACCAGTCACCTTCTGATTACACAGCTGAGAGTTATGTTTGTCCATAAACACTGATATTTGTCCATAAACTAGGCTTTACACCCAGAGACACAGAGAGCAGTTTTGAATCCAAGTGAGCATTTCCTGTTCTACCTTATTCAATTAAATTTATCTCATTGTCTCATTGCATAATTCATTTTATTTGTGTCTTCAAGTGAATAAATATAGAATTATTCTGGAGCTTTGAAAAAGACATGAATTACTGCAATAGCACTCAAAGGGCCAAGTTCACAAACCTTGAACTCACGAATTAAGGCTATATAATGAAGTTTAGCTGTATTTTACCTTCTGCTATTGTGATCGAATATCACTAGGTGGTGCAGTTTGACAAGCTACCAGTCTGAAAAACATTGAATTTAGTTATTAATGTCCTTGAAGATTTCATGGATAGCAGTAATAGTTTATAATAATTTAAAGCTTGCCAGGATAAACCGTTCTTTTCACTATTAATCAGGACTTTTAACTAATATTGACACCTCAACTAGGAGCTGAGATGTCTGGCCAAAGTTATTTAAATATAATGGCTCTTGAAAAAAAAACATTTTCTTTTGACACAACAGTAAATAGTAAATTTTCTTAAGGCTATCAGAAGGAGACAACAGTTACCACTCTTAATATTAAGGGATTTTGCTAAAAGTTTTGACAAAGTGAATCACTGATGTGGTTTTGAAAGTCCGTTTATTGAATTTTAATTTCTTAGTAAAAGAATATAAGATAATTCAGAAAGCAAGATAATAACAATCAAATAATATGGTATTCGAAAGGTGAAACAAATAAATAAATAAAGAGCTTGAGCTGATCAAAATACCAGTGTTTAGTGGCTCCACAGAGTGGATTCTTTTTTTTAACTTAAGATATTGCGAAAGATCCCTCATCCACCAAATATGTCAAGGTGGGGCTGCCTGCTTCCAACCAAACAGATTCAGATGTCTAGCCATCAAGAAAAGGATGTCACTGTATTCTGTACAGGGGGATGTCACTGGAAACCACACCAAAAAGTGTAAGAAAATGGGCAGTCAATGAGCTGCAATAGCATTCTAAATTACAGGGATGCAAGTTCCACGATCATTGCATTATCTATATGAATATGTAGTAGCTGTGGATAGCCACAAGATGGCATACTATACTTGTCTATGAACTAGTCTCCAACTTCACATCCCGCTTCCAGTATTGACACAGGGCAGTCTGTTCTGACTCCAATTGTGCACTGCCAGATTGAGTTAATAAATAATGGTGAAGAGAAAACAGTCCATGGTATTTAATGAACTACAAAAGCAGGTTGTACCAAATGCTGTAATAATAAAGATATACTGAATGTGTTCCAATATTTATGTTTAAAAAAGGGTTATTTTGTTTTATTGGTGAATTAAAGTTATGTCTTTATGGTATAGTCACACAATGAAGGCAGCCAAATAATATTTGAATGAATCCACTGGGTGCAAATACTTATAAAGGCATGACTGTACAGTGGCATTCAGTCTGTCAACCAGATACCTGCAGGCTACAAGCACAGAACCCTTTACAGCCACCCTCACAATTGTTGACTGACAAGTGTGCCAAACCACATGGTAAAGTTGAGATCACTAAACTCGTTTCACATGGGTCCAGAGGTTTACCAAGGACAGTTAAGCCAACATATCCAATTAAAAATGTATTCCCCTTCACATTGCATTGATGAATACAGGGTGATCATGTGCTGAATTGACCACAGTGTGTATCCTATTGGCTTTAACTTAATTTTACAACCTCTAAGCAAATAGTATTGTTTGGGACAAATTGCCACTGCTTTACTGTGACAAATGCCCACAGGACCTGAATAGTGTGGCCGCCATTGCAACACCGGTTTATAGACTGAATAATATCTCACTGATCATCATGGATTACCCTGGTGCTAGTGGGGAAACATTTGCAACTCTTAAGTATTAACAATATTCACCAGCAGGACTGATCTGCATATGGTTTGGAATGCAAACTTTCACCTTTCTATCATAAAAATTATCACAATAATTACATATCTTCCATAAATTCAAAACACTGACTCAAAAATATAAAGAAAAACAAAACTAGGAAGTCACGTGGACAGTGTCTTTGTCTGTGTACTGTTACAAAATAAAATAAAAAACGTAAAATAGAAAATTAAACATGGTTTTATTAATGAACTCAATATCTAACAGGTTCAACAATAAGCTAATATATTATGTACATGGTATTATCTTAGGAAGTTCATGAAATACTTAAACTGTGGTCCATATTCATTTAGTTATTACTGTTCTTGAAGATTTTATGGATAGCAGTAATATTTTATAATAGTTTAAAGCTTGCCAGGATAAACCGTTTTTACAACTTGTCCAAGAGACATCAGTCACTCAGTTACTATCATCCTAAAGCACGGTCAATGCAAGCAGAGAGGGAGAAAAAAATAATGACTCCTTTAACACTTCACAATGCATTTCAACATTATAAGTGTTGCTATTGTGAAAAAGCATTAAATGAATGTATTTACTGTACCTGTAGTGTTTTTTCTAAATATTTCCGGAAGCTTTCAAAATGTATGACTGGATTAAATAGCACACATTGAAAACATTCCTAATAGCTGGGTATAAGAAGATACAATAGGAACGACCTATCCAAATCACAGAAATAAGGCTGATTCCATGTATGTGGCATAATTTGAAAACCATCTGCTGAGAAACTGGCAAAGATTTAATCTTTCAGCCAGAGAATAACCAGAAGCATTTGTTGTGAAAGCAGATGATTTTTTAATGTCATTCCAAGTGGTGGCCAAATCCAAATGAATCCCTCAGGATTAGAAGGAATTTAATGACCACATAACCCAAAGAATTATGGAGCTAATTCAATTGACAGGGTCTGAAAGTATGTCTCATTCATTTTTTCAACTAAGTCACACAAAGGCACCTGAAAACAATTCTTGGAGTAGACATGTAACAAACAACAGTTCATTAAAAACCTGCTTTAAATAATACCCAAGCCTGATTTTCAAGAAGAAAAGCTCAGGTATATTTAAAATGAGCCAAATAAAAACATTTTTAAAACTCCTAAAGAAATGACAACATTTTGTTTCAGTAGTATTTTTTTTTAAAGTTCATTTTTAATATGAAACCAGGTAAGAAATTATTTTACTTGAGAATATTTTTCTTGACTATCTTCTTCATAATAAACTAAAAATAAGAAAGAAAATATGAAGTAACAAGAGAAACATAATTATATTTACAATTCATTTTTAAAAAGAATCAAGAATAGTATTCTTGAAATATTAACATGAAGGTAACATATTCCAACTGCTGAACAGTATGTGTACTTTAGCTCTGTAAGAAGAATGGACAGACTTCAGAAAGCTAGTTAAGTGTAGACATGCATAGCAAGCACACTGGTACACACAATATGTATAGTATAAACAGTTTCAATGAATGTTTAACTTGTTTGTTTATAAGGCTTCTGATATAATATGGGGATCTTATCATATATTTACAGTATTTCACATAACCATACAAATTGCAGATTTATTCACTGCTGGTTGGACATTGCTTCCTTATGCAAATCTGCAGACAGTGAAGTGCTCTATTTGATTTGATCCCCCAGAGCCTGTGAATTTTTTACACAGTGCAATTAAATGGTGGTTATTGAATTAGTCACTAACAAGTCATTAATTCTGACTGCCATTGTACAGATAACGAGCTGCTTTGGCATCAGGAAACAGAGCTCTTTTTTAAGTGGGGAAGGAAATGAAATATTTATTAAAGTTCTCCATGTACTGCTATTTAATTAATGTCATTGTAGTATGACTTGAAATGCCAGGAAATACCTGACTGCATGTCTATATCGGAGTGCAGTGCATTGTCAGGTTTTATTAACATAACAATCTATTGCAAATTTTAAAAAATCACTGTTTATTCTTCACTAATTCATACCATCTTACTCACCCACCAGGGGATTGTGAGAAGTGTTAATTCATGCATGAATGCAGCCTTATATATGTGATCAACATCACTTGTTACAATGTAATAGTTCCTTCTCCATTATTTTTGTTCAGTAATAACCCACATTAATGTTAACTTGTGCTGCTTTATCAATGTAAGTTACCAATCTATATTAAAAACATGTTTGCCCAGACTGTTTTTTTATATATAACAATAGCATTTATTAAAATGCCAATGGTCTGGAAACTTGCAAGCTGATTTGCTAAAAAAATGTCCTTAATCCCTGGTAACCTGCAGGAGAATCCATCCCCATAAGCTGGAAGTAATATTACCCCTGCACACAACAAGACGAACAAAGAAAAACAACAATCATTATTAAAGTAATCTATCCCCTCCCAGAAAGAAAATACAAAAAATGAAAATAACAAGTAATTCACTTGTGAGGTATAATATTGTATATCACATTTGTCACCTTCCTAAAGATGTTTTCCCCTTTAATATTATATCACAATCTATTTGTGCAACAAACAGAAGGTCAGAAAAGAATGCATAATGTTGTCTGCTGATATTCCAAATAATAGTTAATTGTGCTTTGGAAAACTAACTATAACAGGAGAGGCCAAATCATGAACAAATATATATATATATATATATATATATATATATATATATATATATATATATATATATATATATATATATATATATATATATACAGTACTGTGCAAAAGTTTTAGGCAGGTGTGAAAAAATGCTGTAAAGTAAGAATGCTTTCAAAAATAGACATGCCAATAGATTATATTTATCAATTAACTAAATGCAAAGTGAGTGAACAGAAGAAAAATCTAAATCAAATCCATATTTGGTGTGACCACCCTTTGCCTTCAAAACAGCATCAATTCTTCTAGGTACACTTGCACAAAGTCAGGGATTTTGTAGGCATATAGTCAGGTGTATGATTAAACAATTATACCAAACAGGTGCTAATGATCATCAATTCAATATGTAGGTTGAAACACAATCATTTAACTGAAACAGAAACAGCTGTGTAGGAAGAATAAAACTGGGTGAGGAACAGCCAAACTCAGCTAACAAGGTGAGGTTGCTGAAGACAGTTTACTGTCAAAAGTCATACACCATGGCAAGACTGAGCACAGCATCAAGACACAAGGTAGTTATACTGCATCAGCAAGGTCTCTCCCAGGCAGAAATTTCAAGGCAGACAGGGTTTCCAGATGTGCTGTCCAAGCTCTTTGAAGAAGCACAAAGAAACGGGCAACGTTGAGGACCCGTGAAGCGCAGTGGTCGGCCAAGGAAACTTACTGCAGCAGATGAAAGACACATCATGCTTACTTCCCTTGCAATCGGAAGATGTCCAGCAGTGCCATCAGCTCAGAACTGGCAGAAAACAGTGGGACCCTGGTACACCCATCTACTGTCGGAGAAGTCTGGTCAGAAGTGGCCTTCATGGAAGACTTGCGCCAAAAGCCATACCTCCGATGTGGAAACAAGGCCAAGCGACTCAACTATGCACGAAAACACAGGAACTGGGGTGCAGAAAAATGGCAGCAGGTGCTCTGGACTGATGAGTCAAAATTTGAAATATTTGGCTGTAGCAGAAGGCAGTTTGTTCGCCGAAGGGCTGGAGAGTGGTACACGAATGAATGTCTGCAGGCAACAGTGAAGCATGGTGGAGGTTCCTTGCAAGTTTGGGGCGGCATTTCTGAAAATGGAGTTGGGGATTTGGTCAGAATTAATGGTCTCCTGAATGCTGAGAAGTACAGGCAGATACTTATCCATCATGCAATACCATCAGGGAGGCATCTGATTGGCCCCAAATTTATTCTGCAGCATGACAACGACCCAAACACACAGCGAAAGTCATTAAGAACTATCTTCAGCGTAAAGAAGAACAAGGAGTCCTGGAAGTAATGGTATGGCCCCCACAGAGCCCTGATCTCAACATCATCGAGTCTGTCTGGGATTACATGAAGAGAGAGAAGCAACTGAGGCTGCCTAAATCCACAGAAGAACTGTGGTTAGTTCTCCAAGATGTTTGGGCCAACCTACCTGCCGAGTTCCTTCAAAAACTGTGTGCAAGTGTACCTAGAAGAATTGATGCTGTTTTGAAGGCAAAGTGTGGTCTCACCAAATATTGATTTGATGTACATTTTTCTTCTGTTCACTCACTTTGCATTTTGTTAATTGATAAATATAAACTATTAACATGTCTATTTTTGAAAGCATTCTTACTTTACAGCATTTTTTCACACCTGCCTAAAACTTTTGCACAGCACTGTATATATATATATATATATATATATATATATATATATATATATATATATATATATATATATATATATATATATATATATATACACACACATCATTATGTATTAATCCAGCAATTAAATGGTTACCACCACTACTGTTGTAAACATAAGTTTAAACTTGTTTTTTGAATTTCAGTTTATTTGATATCAAAAAAAAACAGATATCTGTCTCAACCCCATAAACACCTAAACCATCCTACAATGGTAAGGTGTGGGACTTTTTGTTTTTTTACATTTTTCTCTGAACCACTAGACAGCTCTGATTAACACTGTTATTTTATAAAACGTTTTTTTTTTTTTGTTGTTTTTTTTTTAATTTCAGTAACACACACCGCTTGCTAAGCTGTATGGTTGTACAAGTATTGTCCTCTCAATAGCTGCTGGTCTGAGTGGAAAATAGCCTACTCTATAGATCTTACATCAGTAACAGATTTTTTTTAAAGCTTTTTTTTTTCCCCAGGTTAAAAAAAAAGCCCTCCTACAGTGAGTATGAGTAATTGTGACCGACTTGTTTCTGACAGCCCCCTAATGGATACGTGCAGATTGTGAAAATATAATTAGGAGTCCGTTTTTGTCTGAGTACAATGAGTGGGAAATTGTGAAAGAAGAAGGTCTCGTTCTCTATTGAACTGTCCGCTGCACACAATGGATGCGCCTGTGAGTCCCTCTCCTTCCCATAATGAGACGTTAATAGGCACAATTTTATTTTGTTAGGAGCATCCTGTTCACATAAACAGGGGCTGATTTTTTTCTTTCCCAATTTCATTCTATTAAAACTGGTAATCGAGATGATGAAAATTTTTAAAAAGTTATTGAATTTAAAGCTGTAACAGCGGGAAGCGTTGTTAGAGATATAGAACAACATTGCAACCCACATAAGATTGGGACCTTGATTCTAAATTCTACAAATATGAACTAGTTCAATGTTCATTTTCCATTAGCAACTGTCCCAAATACAAACCAACTGTAACTATTGAGCTATATCTCCAGTAATGTGTTTGTCACCAGCGTCCATGACATGAGTTCAGAATAAATACGTTCAGTGACATAACTGGCTGTCACACGATGTCTTGTGCTCCAATACTATTTTTTTTTTTTAAGTGTTGGCCTATATCACATAGGCCTATGTATTTCGTGATACTCGTAACAATTAATTCTTGAACAATGACCACCGCATGCATGCAAGAATGTCCTCACGCAACTGAACGAAAATAACTGCTGTGAATGTTTATACGTAACCCTTCCCTTTAAGGATGTCTGTGAAATAGGATATGGAATTCATATAACTTTACTATGGAAGTCAGACATCAAAGCGCATTAACGCAATATGAAAGTAAAACGTTTTTGCTGTTTTTTGAAAGGCGAAAATCAAACTTGTAAAGGTATACTGTATGTTACGGTAAAAGTTGGAATATTGGGAAATCTCAAGATGTTGCCTACTGGTAATTGTCGATAGTTACCAAGTAAAGCGGTAAATGTCAGAAATAAACAGGATAACGCTTTACTTCGGACATTTACTGGTAAATCTCAAGAATATCCAAGAGCCTTTGACTAATGACCGAATCTCTGAAATAAACATCATAACGCTTTTTTGGACGTTTACCAGTAAATCTCCAGAAAGTAAATGCCATTACCAATAAGCTTAACCAGTAAATGTGTGAAAATCAATATATTTCTTCATAATTCTGAACATTTAACACCTTAGGCTACTTGACAGTTACCAGTAAAATTTAAGATTTACCAGATTCAAACATTTACCACCCGTTTAGTTTCCCTGTGTAGCTTTGAACTGGTTAAAGCTTGAAATATTTGCGTTTCCTGAAAATGTATATCGATAGAAGGAAATATTAAAAGTGGGGAATTATATGGGAAGTGGTTAAAAGCTAAAATTAGATTTAAATTTATAATGTTTTTCATAAAACATAACCTTACATTTTTGGAGTAAAATGATTGCATCATTTATTTCTCATTATGGATTTATCCTGATAAAAGAAAACTTGTGTAAACAATAATGCCATAAACCCTTTAGCTACCGAATGGGCAATTAACTATTGAAGGCACAGTTGTCTTTATGAACAGTAGTTTGATCAGTGCCTCGTGATGATTTGTCATTGTAGCAGAGCATGTTTTGCAATTTAAATGAATTACGGTGAGAATCACAAAGTTGAACGACAGCCTATAATAATGTTTTTTGTTTGTTTTGGTTTTTTGTACTTTTATTTTTTACACTTGAACATAATTGAGATGAATTAATTTAGTTCAACAATACTGTACCTCCATGCATTTCTTTGACTTTAAAAGCTGAGATAAGCTAAAACCAATATTAGACTGAAGCAGCTTGTTTCCCAAAATATCAAATTAATGAATAGACATTCTAGAAAAAAACGTCTACAAAATACAAGAACAATCTATTTTTGCACAGGCGTAAGATAATGTCCGCTCAACATATTATTTATGTTGTGTTAAGTGAGTAAAACCGTGTATTTGTTTGTTTGTTTGTTTGTTTGTTTGTTTTCTAAATGACAGATCATGTAGGCTAACTAATATTTGTATATTTTGTATATACCTGTTGTAGGCATGTGTAGAAAAATTCGCAAAGCTGTTTTTTGCGTTTGTAGCTCAGATAACTATACATAACAAAATAATCATGCAGATTTGCCTCTTTGCAACTGACCACCTGTTACGTGCACAATGTAAACTATAGAACAATGGGGATTATTAAATCAATATGTTCGTTCCAGAATTTACAAATATAGACAGATGGCAACGACTCAACTCTTGTACACTACAAAGGGAAACTACACATAGTGTAGCTTGTTGGGCCATGTTAATTAGCATTAGCTATTTCACATTTAAAAAGACGAGGCATATCTGATATTATCAAATTGACTATCACCATTGTACCACTTTTTCTATTAACTTAAAATGATACACAAAAAACGAATTTCATAGTATTGATTTTATATATCAAACATTTGCATGAGTTTTTTCTAAATAGTACAACTTTTATTCACTCCGCAAACCGATCATTTAAAACTAATTTAAAACCGCTAGCCATTAACAAAAAGAAAGTACAGTAGAATCTGGAAACATTCACGAAGAACGTGTTTAATAAACATGTAGCAATCAAAAGTGCCACCAATATTACACGTGGAAAAAAAATGTATAAAAGAAAATACAATGAACGAAACATACAATATGGGACTTGGCGAGATTTAATTTATAAGTGTTTCAAGTTTCATTTTTTTTAATCAGTGATAGCCATAATAAAACGAATGCATAACATTTAAACAAACCATTTTTTCACCTTAAAAGGGCATGGTCTCAACATTAAGTTCTTTTCATTGAACTGTGAAGTATACGGCTGACTAAACTATTAACCGTCAAATGATATCTGGTTGCTGATAATCAAGAGGTCTGTAAAATAAGTTCACGCTCTACCAGGTTTTCCCAAAGGACTGAATGTGCTCCTTTGCTTTCATCCTCAGCGATGCAATGCTAGAGTTTCTTGGGTCAGCTTCTTCCAAAGGAAACTTATCAAGGAAGGTGGATCCACCACATTGGTATGGAGGGGGTGGGCCCATTGCACCCATATGCGGAAGGCTGTGCCCCATGGATGACGAGTTTAGAAACGATGGTGACGTGTAGCTGCTTGGCATGCCCTGTGGAGTGGGCAAGAATCCCGGCAGGCTCTGCAGTGTGGTGGCTGTAGACATCGGTGACGTAAGCCAGTGCTCCAGCGGCAAATTGCTGCTGATGTTACCCATCGCTGATTGCTGGGGAGATCTGTTAAAAGTCAGCATAGAGGAATCTTGAAGCTTCATTGAGCTCACTTCCAGTTTTTCTTGTCGCCTCCATTTGGCTCGTCTGTTTTGAAACCATACCTGCAAATATATAATGTTTTATTGAGGAAACGCATTTTGCAGGCTCCTTTTTAGTTAATTTTAGTAAAGGGTACAGGTCTATGCCTAGGCGACGATAAATATAGTGTACTGTCTTTCTGGAGAAAAAAATAAATAAAAAATTAAGTTTTAAAATCCTGCAAATGTCATTGCTTGAAGTTGAGAAATACAAAATAATAATAATTATATATATATATATATATATATATATATATATATATATATATATATATATATATATATATATATATATATATATGGATTTGAATATCCTATACTGGAATATCACATCACCTACTGTAGGCTAATAAAATCTTACAATAGTTTTTAAACTATCTTTTCAATATTTAAGCACAGCGGTGTATAAAACTGTCCATGGGAACATTTACATACTAATATAGACATATGCTTGGAAAACACAATTGCTTTAACATATTTAAGAAAACAGGCTAACTTTAATTGTGTTGTTAAATATATTCAATGCGACACGAGTCTCAAAGTTGCTAAACTTTTGTTCCAGTTTTTTTTAAACATTTTTCAACAAGTGTCAGAATCGTTGATCAAATAGCAAATATGAATAAAGTAAACTTGCTCTTTATATAACTATTCGAAACCATTTATACGCTATGGGTATGTTCCAACGCCATTTTCTAAGCTTTTCAGATAAACACATTTGTTTTCGCCACTTGTTCACTGTAAAAATAGGCATTCTTAAAACCATTGTGTTATGGGTTGTGTTGTCTGAAAAAATACACCAAAGTCTGAAAAAATATTACGTTTTACACCAAACGCTGACGTTTGAATTCTAATTACTTCATGCAGGCCTACGGTAATACTGATTTTGGTATTTTAAAACGTGATATTAATTAAACACAATACGAGTCTAAAAATAAGAACATAGACAACTTTTAGTATGTGTGTTGACCAGGAGTTCTTAAATTCAAGCTGGTGTTTGAATTGTGTGAGAAATGTACCTGCACTCTAACTTCTGGCAGGTTTGCTTTCATCGCCAGTTCTTCTCTGCTGTAAACATCAGGGTAATGAGATTTTTCAAAGGCTCTTTCCAACTCGTGGAGCTGGAAAGTCGTGAACGTTGTTCGGTTGCGTCTGTGTTTCTTTTTAGGATGATCTTCATCTACAATTTTGTTTTCAGTTTCTCTTCCTTCTGGTAAATCTGGACTTATCGAAGACCCCGAACTGCTTGTGCAATATGCGTCTGTAAAAATACATATATGTTGTTATTTCAAAAGTGATTTTGCTTGTATACTGTTTAATCAAATTGAACGACGACATGTTAAGGTTACACTGCAACTGAAGTGTTTAATAATTAAACATACATCTTGTGTAACAAATTTCAAACACATTTAAGTAGGCCGATTTATGTTTTACATTGGGATGGTTTTTTGTAATAATTGTCTTTTTTGAGCATTTAAAATATAGTTTAATAATAATAATAAATAAATAAATAAATAAATAAATAAATAAACACGAAAATGTGTTTACAATCTGTTCCATAAGATTTATGTTCAATTCCTTAACGTTGAGTTTTACAATGTATAGGTTACCTGTACCCTATTTCTAATGCAATTCGTTTCCTATATTTCATAATGTTCCCTCTAAGAACATGTTTTTGTGTGAATCTTAACTTTAAAAAGTTTATAAAAACGAAAACATTTTAAACTGCAGAAAAAACTATAATAATGATATGTAAGTAATCTGCTTACGAAACACGATTTAACACTGATAAAGAAATACCATGTTTTAATGCATTACCATACTTTCGAGATTTGTTCTAAATATAATTATTGGTAATAAACACTTACTATCAAAACTTTCAGAATCATGATCTTCTTTCTTCACAGGTGACATCTTGCTGCAGCAGGTTCTCGAGCTACTCCGTTCTGGATCTTTGACGTGCCTCGAATTTCCATTTGAGGGAAACGCTGAGTGCAAGATAGCGTCCTCCTTTGTAAATCCCAAAATTGCATCTATACTGTGGATTCTAGACGGATTTCCCGGGCTTCTTACTAAGCTTCCTGATAGAGACAAACTTTCATTCATCATGTTGGCGGAAACACTTAGAAAACGCATGGAACAACAGAAGATACCAAATTTGAGCAAATGTTTCAGTATTATTAGTGCAATGTTCGCTCTCAAATGTCCTTTTAAGTCTTATATATGTATATATATATATATATTTAAAGATCAAAGCAATGAGGCTGTTTCACACACAGTTAAAACTTTCTTCCGTTGCAGAGTAAACTTGACCCAAGGTGCTTGCATGGATTCTTGGATTAGTCAATGCGCATGATAAAAGTGTCCCACGCTCTTAACTTGGAAAATCCCAATCTTGGTGTTGCATGGTGCTTAGTTCTGCCCGTTCCTTGAATGAAGCAGCCAATGGTAGATATCTTTCAGCTTTTGGTAGGCAGGCCTTGTGGAGCAGTCTGGAGGTGGCGGCGTTTTAAAGCAACTCCCTGACACAACCTTTTCTCAGAGTGACAGCCCCGGACGTCAGATTTACTTGGCTCTTGTCTTCTCGGAGTTACAGTCCCAATGTGTTGATGCTTTAAAAACAAAACTCCTCCCAGTTTCTTCCAGATACTACAGGGCAACAATCCCTTATAAACGGTCTTACATAACACTTAAAACCATCTTTTCCTCTTCCAGATGTCAGGTCTATGATGGTCTGAGACAAAAGGGGACGTCTGGGGATTAGAGCTCAAGGTAGAACAAGATAATAATTACACAATCATAATCAGCACAGGTTTTAAGATTTCAAATCAGATTAGCATTTGGCATTGTGATTAATAACAATTTGCAGGAAACTATAACCTAAATTCGGTACAAAGACGGTAACATTCAAATGAGCCTTATAGCTCTTAGTTTAGAGAGCTTTTTAAATTATTATTTAGTCATGCAAAGTTAAAGTATTTTTTATGTGGATTTATAACTAACGTCTAAAAGTCAAATATCTTTATAAAAGTGATTTTAGTTTTACAAATTTAAACTTGAACATGTGTAATATAAATAACGTGTGAAAACACTAGTCGTAGTAAGAACTTGTATAAAAAATAAATAGGCCTAGGCTATTTTGACTATTTAAAGTGTAGCCTATATATTAAAGCAACAAGAAGCCTACCTACAGCTATGGCAAAGTTTTGCACCCCCCTATAGAATTAACTAATTTTGCTTCATAAAGTCGTATGAAACCTGCTGAATAATATTACGTTAACATTAAGAATTACATACCTCTTTGTAGTTTTCCATATAGTTAACGAAAAACTGACAAAAATTGAAAAATGTGACGTTTCAAAATCTAACATGAAATACTGTACTAGTACTATTATGGCTTCCGGTAGACTTTTGCGATATATTATTATTATTATTATTATTATTATTATTATTATTATTATTATTATTATTATTATTATTATTTTGTTTCTTTGATTAGCTGATGTTAAATAAAATATTAAAAATATGTACATTATAGAGAGAGAGAGAGAGAGAGAGAGAGAGAGAGAGAGAGAGAGAGCCTATATACTTTTTTTAAGTAGCCTATTAGAATTCTACCTATTTTTGTTACATGCATGTGCTTCATCATAACTCTAGGTCAACGTTTGTGTTCAAATATGATGCAACTTTGACTGAAGGAGCTTACTAAGGAACCTAGTATTTATAATTTTAAAACATTTATAACTCACTTTAAAACATTTATAACTCAGTTATATAGTCATTTTTATATCTATCTTTATTTGTTTATGTGTCGGTTGTGTTGCAGGAATGGGAATTCGTAAAATATCCCTAAACATTATTAAGAATTACCAGGCACTGTAATAAATATAACAGGTGCAATTAATTGGCATATTTTTTCAAGTTCCTAAATATTAAAGAGATATGTGTAATTAGCACTAAACAAAGATTGGTGACAGTTTGTTAATGTCTTGCCCACACGCTGCTAAGGGGCTTACTACAGTTAATTCATTTAAAACTACTTTACTAGCTTTTCCTAATTACTAGAGGTGATGTTATCCTGTGTTTACAATTTACCACAGAAGTCCTCAGAAAAGGAGCAGAATGCCTTGACAGTTAATAGTTGGTTGTTAAGGGAACAGACTGAGGGCAAGCAAGAAAAGGTTCTAGGGTGTCTTTTGTGTTCACTATAGAAAGTAAATTCGTATTGTAGGGGGGTCCTTCAAGCAATCAGTCAGTGAGCATTGTCACGTTTTAATCTACATGTATTTGCCATACAGTTCATTCATACGGTTGAATAGGCTTTGCAGTGCCCCAATACTTCCTATTTAGAGTTGTTTGTAATTGGAGTTCACCTAGACAATACAAGGAAATTGCCATGGGGCTACTTTCTTTCCCTCGGGTTTTGGGTCTTACACACCTCATATGGTAATAGATAATATGGTGACCTTTAGGTGTACGTTAAAAGACCATTAGTGCAGGAAATGAAGGCTACTTACTAGCCAAAGCTTGCATTTTTCTTTTACACAGACTATAGTAAACCCTTTTCACATATTGAAGGAAGGGCAGCAAAGTCCTCTTGGTGCACAGAAAATAAAAGACAAGTTTTCTGAGAAGGAGCTGAGAGTCCTTACGGCTGAGGTCACTGAGCATAAAACTTTGTTTGGAAAAGCCTCAGCCAACATCAGTTATGCTAGTATCCTTAGGAAATTATATGGATTGGCCCATCCTTTTAAGCATGACATCCAGAAATTTGCCTAGCACTCTGGAATAGGTGGACTGGGCAATCCCTACAGACACTCCAACTGTGGTCTGAAAGGAACCAGCGTAGGGCAGAGAACACAGCACTTTCACATGTGCAGGGATAGCGGTGCCTAGATTGATGCTGGGGTCTAGCGCATCCATCAATTCAGCTATTAGTTCTAGGATGACCTGCAGAGTGAGACGATAACACTTTAGCACCTAATCCCAAACAAAGTGACCCTGGGATTGAATATGTAGGGTCTTCTTTGTCTTGTCCTTCTCCTCCGAATGTGTTCCTGCCTCTCTTCAACAAGAGCCAAGTGTGGCTGCATCAGGAAGAGTACCACAGCAGCCATCCTGAAGCCAATGACAGGTCTCTTCAGGTGTGTGCTTTTATAAAACTCTTAGTTACTTGCTTCTACAATGATTTGTACCTTGTATGAAGGGGTGTAAAGTTTTTGGAGGGTCAGCAATTGCCTAAGTGCAAGGCAAAATCCTTATATCACATTATAATGTTTGCGCCCGCTTTGTATCCAGATCCCACTCAATTCAAAGTGGCAAAGTGCAAATTAGATAGCGGGTGCAGAATGCCAGATGAACACCATTCTTTAAAATCAGACTTTACAGCTGCTAAACACGATTTACAGCAGCATTATGGGGGTGTATTACCCTGTGGCAGGATGGCTTGCAGTGGTGAGGTGTGGTGACGTCACGGACCAGGAAGTAACTGAACCAAAACAATGGATGGGCGGGTGAAGCTGAACGCTACTGCAGTCAGCGTATTTAATAAATAATAATACAAAACAAAAGATTTAAACAAATAACAAAACACAAAACAAAAAGGCTCGATGGCCAAACAAATAAACAGAAACAAGTATATTTTAAATAAAGCAATTGTTTTGCTTTCGCTCACTCTCCCGTGTTCCCCCGTACTCTCCTCTGTACACTCTCCCTCACAGCAGGGACAGCTGCAGGTTCTTATACTCTGGCCGAGGGGTTAACTAGCTGTTAATTATCTTATTACCCCTCGGCCACAGTCTGCACGAGTTTAGTAAGGATGCGTGACTGTCAGCTAGTTAAATAATCAGTAGCTGATCAGCCACGCATCTTCACGGGGTTTTAAATATAAAAACAATAAGAAATACGCTGCGCTGTTATCCGCGCCGCAAACAGTAATATAAATAATAATAAATAAATA
This sequence comes from Acipenser oxyrinchus oxyrinchus, assembly GCA_030684275.1. Lineage (NCBI taxonomy): Eukaryota > Metazoa > Chordata > Actinopteri > Acipenseriformes > Acipenseridae > Acipenser > Acipenser oxyrinchus. The sequence goes on along the minus strand of CM060247.1, from coordinate 78,098,020 downwards.
TATAGAGGCGGGATACTCCATACACATGCCCCCTTGTGCAAAGCACACATGGCCTTTTCGGCCACCTCCCCTTAGTCCCTAAAGTCCCGCTAGCAGTCCCGCCCAGGAACAGGGGAAGCAAGGTGTCTCGGGGAGGCCACAGCGGGATGTCCTCCTCTCATCCCAACAACTGTAGCATCCCAGTGGACCCGCACAGGCCGGCTCCTCCGGCCAAGGAAATTTTAGGTGTCGTCTCCAGACCTGCCCCCCTTCTTCATGGCCGGCAGCTCCCTCCGTGGGGCTCCGGCCACCCTTTCTCCTACAGCGAAATTGCTGTGGGGAGCTGGTCTCCTGACCTCCCCCTTCTTCATGGCTGGCTGCTGCCCTTCATGGGGCTCCAGCCACAGTATTTCCTGCCGCGAGTGCGGCTGGGGAGCTGGTCTTCTGACCTTCCCCCCCTTCTTTGTGGCCGACAGCTGCCCTTTATGGGGCTCCAGCCACAGTATTTCCTGCCACATGGCAGGACTTGTAGCGACCCTAGGCAAAACAGGACCCTCGGGAGGCGACGACAGCAGCTGCGGACCCTCAGGAGGCGACGGCAGCAGCAGCTGACCCTCGGGAGGCGACGGCAGCAGCAGCGGACCCTCAGGAGGCGAACTCGGTAGGGGAGCCCCTGGCCATGGAGGCTGCAGCGGGAGCTCCACTTCTCCCTCGTATCCTGTAACTGGTGGCCCTCCAGGCGATGCGGAGCAACAGGCAGCCCCAGGCAATGCGGAGCAACAGGCAGCCCCAGGCGATGCAGAGCAACAGGCAGCCCCAGGCGATGCGGAGCAGGCATCCTTGGGCGATGCGGAGCAGGCATCCTTGGGCAGTGCGAAGCAGGCATCCTTGGGCGGTGCGAAGCAGGCATCCTTGGGCGATGTGGAGCAGGCATCCTTGGGCGATGCGGAGCAGGCATCCTTGGGTGATGTGGAGGCAGGCATCCTTGGGCGATGTGAAGCAGGCATCCTTGGGCGGTGCGAGGCAGGGCAGGAGCAATCCTTCCCATGACGGTGGATGTGGAACCAGCAGGTATTCACCCTCTGCTGGTGGAGGTGGAGATGGAACCAGTCAGGTATTCACCCTCTGCTGGTGGAGGTGGGAGGGGCAAACAGTCCTCCCACAGCGGTTGAGGCGGAACCAGCAGGTATTCACCCTCTGCTGGTGGAGGTGGGAGGGGCAAGCAGTTCTCCCACGGCAGTTGAGGCGGAACCAGCAGGTATTCACCCTCTGCTGGTGGAGGTGGCGGAGGCAGAGGCAGCTCCTGCTGCTCTGCCCCTAGCGGTGGTGGAGACAGAGGCAGCTCCTGCTGCTCTGCTCCTGGTGGTGGTGGAGACAGAGGCAGCTCCTGCTGCTCTGCTCCTGGTGGTGGTGGAGACAGGCAGCTCCTGCTGCTCTGGTCCTAGCGGTGGTGGAGACAGAGGCAGCTCCTGCTGCTCTGCTCCTAGCGGTGGTGGAGACAGAGGCAGCTCCTGCTGCTCTGCTCCTGGCGGTGGTGGAGACAGAGGCAGCTCCTGCTGCTCTGCTCCTGGCGGTGGTGGAGACAGAGGCAGCTCCTGACGCTCTGCTCCTAGTGCTGGAGACAGTGGTGAGGGCTCCTCACCCTCTGGCGTTGGAGATGTCAGCGATGGGACCTCTCCCTCTAATACTGGAGACGGCAGCAATGGCTCCTCTCCCTCTGGTGTTGGAGACGGCAGCAATGGCTCCTCTCCCTCTGGCGTTGGAGACGGCAGCAATGTTTCCTCTCGCTTTGGCGCTGGAGATGGCAGCAATGGCTCCTCTTCCTCTGGCGTTGGAGACGGCAGCAATGGCTCCTCTCCCTCTGGCGTTGGAAACAGTGGCGAGGGCTCCTCTCCTCTGGCGCGGGACACAGCAGCGGGGCCCCACGATATCCCTCTCAGGCTCTGCCAGCCAGTCCCAGATCCCCTCTGAGGAGAGTGGACCAGTCCGCCTCGGAGGATGCAGAGGCAGCTCCTGCTCCTTTCCCTTGGATGGTGGTGGTGGAGGTGAAACCAGCAGGTATTCTTCCCCTGCTAGTGAAGCCTTGGGCTGTGGATGCTCGGCCTCCCTCCTCTTGGACTGTGGACGGACCGACCCTTCATCCTCCGGTTCCTGCTCTGGGCCATCTTCCTCCCACATGGGCGCAGGATGTTCAGGCTCCTCCCTCATCTGCCATGGAGGGGGTTGGTCGGGTGCTACATGCCCGACCTCACCAATGGCGAAGCACCATTCCTCACCCCTCAGACAGGTGAGGCAGACGTCCAGCACAGCAGAGACCCGGCGGGACTTGCGACCAGCCCCGTGCTGTTGCACTTGCTGCTGCTGTTTCCTCCTTCCACTTCTTCCCATTATTTATTTGAGAAGAAAAAAAAAACCGAACAAACAAAAAAAACGGCTCCTGGAGGCGTTGTTTGTCCCACGCAGGACACCATATGTGACAGGATGGCTTGCAGTGGTGAGGTGTGGTGACGTCACGGACCAGGAAGTAACTGAACCAAAACAATGGATGGGCGGGTGAAGCTGAACGCTACTGCAGTCAGCATATTTAATAAATAATAATACAAAACAAAAGATTTAAACAAATAACAAAACACAAAACAAAAAGGCTCGATGGCCAAACAAATAAACAGAAACAAGTATATTTTAAATATATCAATTGTTTTGCTTTCGCTCACTCTCCCGTGTTCTCCCGTACTCTCCTCTGTACACTCTCCCTTGCAGCACGGACAGCTGCAGGTTCTTATATTCTGGCCGAGGGGTTAACTAGCTGTTAATTATCTTATTACCCCTCGGCCACAGTCTGCACAAGTTTAGTAAGGATGCGTGACTCTCAGCTAGTTAAATAATCAGTAGCTGATCAGCCACGCATCCTCACGGGGTTTTAAATATAAAAACAATAAGAAATACGCGGCTCTGTTATCCGTGCCGCAAACAGTAATATAAATAATAATAAATAAATATATTGGGGCGGGACACTCCGCCACACCCCCTAAATGTTTTGTTTAAAATCCATTACATAATAACTATAGTACCTTAAACATCAGATTACAATCCGGTAGTTTGCTGCACTTGGAAGATAAGAGCTGCCTCCTCCCAAGGTAATCAGGGTTTTATTGTGATTAGAAACAAGTAACCAATACCTTTATTGACATTTGAAATATTTAACTGTAGCATAATGAAGCTGTAATTCTATCTAAGATTTCTGGTGATATTGATAAATCATGTGATTTATATGTCACCAGAAACCCTTGATAGAATTACAGCCTTATTACCCACATTAAGGTGTACATTATTATTAGTATAATTCATGGTGAACAATAATTTTCCTATAAACTTCTGTGTTTTAAAGTGGTGGTGTGAGAGCTGTGCATAATAAGATTAGGAGGTGGTGCGAGACCTGTCTATAATAAGATTGCCAAGTATAATAAGGTTGATGATTAAAACGGCTAACCTCAATTTTTTAAAACAAACCAGCATATGAACACAACCAACCACCGTCAATTGCAAAACAAACAACAATGGCCTGCATATTTAAAGTTTTATCTGCTGAAGACTGGGAGGAGGAGTTTGTGGAGAGCAAAATAACACTCCTAGAAAATAATAAGTGACATAAATTTAGAAAGAAATTACCTCAGTCACATGCCTGTCTGTGGGATGTTAGGCAGTGTAGACTGATGGCCCTCAGAAAGCAGAAGCTTATGAGTGAAATCATCCAGCGCCACACTCCAAAAAAAGCTAATTTTGTACTCTGATTCTTAGTTATAATAAATGTAGTTTTCCCATTCTGTTTTCCAGTTGTTACTTTCAACACTTCTAAACACTGTTATTTCTACAATTTCTGTCTGTTATGCCACCATGTATTATAACAAATAATATACACCAACTGTATATTATTATATAAAGCATATAAAGCTAATGGTCTGATGATTTATATGTCACTAGAAACCCTCAATAGAATTACAGTCTTATTAAGCATATTATTATTATTATTATTATTATTATTATTATTATTATTATTATTATTATTATTATTATTAGTAGTAGTAGTAGTAGTAGTCAGTAGTAGTCGTAGTAGCATCTTATTGTTAACTGTTTTATAAGTGTAATAAAGCTAGATATCTACAAGCATAACAACAAGCTGTACAATGATGTAGCAGTAGTTATCTTTGTGCTAATTAAATGGAATTGTATGAAGCAAAGCTACATTAATGCAATCCTTCTCTTGTTTTCCAATTAGCCTAATTGAATCCAAATTACTTGAGTGCCTGCCAGAGATGTTTATCTTGATGGGATGACAACCTTAGCTAAAGTGATCTGATTAGCTGTTAATCTTTTAAACTTTATATCCTGGGCATCTTAAACACCAACTCACGTGAAAAAAAGAAAAAAACATCAAATCAGGATTTCTCTGAAGCACTAACCATGATAACATCCAGGGGCTCATGGAAAGGTTATCCTGGGGCAGATTTTCAAGAGTCCATTTTTGAATGAATGACTGAGTCGACCCAGTAACAATATTAAATAAAAATACAAACGACATTTCCAGAAGTAGCACAGAGTGTCTCGAAAGTCAAGGGTGAATAAATTTCTAAAGAGTTTAGTCTAAGTGAACTCCTATTTTCAAAAGGAGAAAAACACAATTTCCCCCTATAATAATAATAATAATAATAATAATAATAATAATAATAATAATAATAATAATAATAATAATTGTGTTAAAAATCTAATGAAAATATTAACTTTTTCTTGGGTTAAAACTGTTGAATATGTTCCACCAGGCAAAAAAGGAATACTGGCAGTACAGCATCCAGCTTTACTCTTACTTTCCCCTCCTCGCCATTTAACAGAAGTACTTTCCACGCACCCCCGCACTGAAGAATTGACAAGGACAAGTCAGTGCAGTGCCCAGCACTTCCACACTGTGTCACCAGGTGCCACAAGCACAGCAACATGACAGATATCTATACACTATTAATAATTCTGGGATTTGGGTTTGTGGCAAAGTGGTTAACAGTGTTCAGGTGCAAGTGATCAATTAACAGACAGACAATTAAAATCTAGGTGCAAAGTTGTTTATTGAGGTTGTATATCCAGTGCCTGACGGCAAAACAAATAGTAAATAATAAATTATGTTTATACATAATACAGTGGCATGTATTACTTAAATTGTAATCCCCGGGTTTGTCACGAAATAATAGTCCCATTCTTTATATACCCACACGAAACACAAAACACATACACAAGTCAGTTAGTGAGTGAATTAGTGCTCGTGGTACAAATACAGTTTATTCATGCTACAAGTGCAGTGCTGTTCCGGCTTTGTGCTGGCCCTTGGTGACAGCTCCGGAATGTGTTAGCTGTGTACTAATAACTAGACACAATTAGAGACAAAACAAACAAACACTCACGATATGTTTTCTTACACAAATCACAAGTCCTTCCAGGTTGTTCTCGAAGGAACAGATTACATTGCTTCGTCCCCTATTTATATCGTCACACATGACCCCTTGGTAAACGATTGCAGCCGCTCCTCCAATCCGCAGCTGCCACATAATTTTTTAACGAGACATTTACACAAGAAAAATGTCTCATGTAAAATGCTTTTTCAGGTTTCTGTTTGCTATTTTTCTCAAGCAAACCGGGCAATTCACCCAACGTCATTGCAAATGAATGGGAAAGGTGGGGGGTTGATATGTAAATTAGCTATGCGTAAAGTACTCGTGCTGTTTTTGAAGATTACTAGTGACATTTTGTGAAAATATGGTTTCCATGCACAGAGAACTGGTACACGAGTGAATCTAAGCTGCTGTAATAAAGCATAATACCTTGTTGTTTGGTTGGTTGCCAAGTCTCACAAGAAAAAAAAGAGCAGCACTGCCTTTCAAAACGAGCCCAAAACAAGTGCAACCCATGTTAGAGTATGGGTGTTTATGCAAATTCCAACCCTCGACTCCCAAAAGACAATCCCGCTTATTATAAGTGGATTTGGCAACTGTGAAGGTTACCTCACCGCCAGTTTCAATTGTACAGCAGCGATCTGAGGAGGCTCGTGCTGTCAAAGATTCTCTCCTTTCTTTTAAGTTGTGTTGGATTTACTGTTGTGTTAAATATTAATGATGCAAACAAATAAAACACAATCAATACGTTCATTTGCAATTTTATTTGGTCAGTGCTGAGAGGGCAGCAACAACTTGTTGGATGTTGTTGTGCTGTTTTGGGCGATCGAGCTGGCTCATGACATCCAGTTTACCAACTATATTTATTAACGTGGAGGGCAGACACGCATTGTCTTTGGACATAGCTGGGATCAAAAAAAGGACGGGAATTAATTCAGTTACATTTAAGCAGCTCACTTGCTCTTCGTGTTTAACTTTAGTGTAGTTTTTACAGCAAGGGTATTCTCAAACAGCTGCTTTAATACTATAACAAGGGCATAACACAGTTCTTGGTAAGTGGTTTTATACAGAACTGTAAACCCACAAGATATATACAACATGACAGTCCAGACACAGCAAAAAAAAACAATAATAAAAACCGCCTGCATTATCATTAAGGTGAACTACATCACTGCTAACCATAAAATCCCCATCAGCCACTACTTTCTGTCGTCTTGGAATCCACAGTAACAACTGACCTGCTCCCTTGCAATATTTATAGTTAATGTTAAGCACGCGCATTAGCATTTACACATCAAATGTGGGTTTCCATGCAAAACTGGACGTGGATTTTCCCGTGTGTTTTGTCATTTACACGTTTTATTTGGTGACAAACCGAATTTTAAATGGGTTTTTCTGTACTGTTTTTTTTTTTTTTTACTGGAACCTGCTTATCTCAACCCCCAGTTGGTTTTATGTGGAACAGTAATTGTCCATGTGCATGAACTTTTATTTCTTTTTTCTGAGACCGTGACCAACAGGAGGGGACTGCCTAGTATGCAGTGTTTTTTTTGTTATTTTTTGGCACTCCCGTGTTGAAGTTTTAGCTTATTTTTAGTATTACTGTGTGGTTTGGTTTTAACAATTTTTACCCTGTTGAGAACAATAAAAATTGTTTTACCAGACGCCGTTCCATTGTGTGTGTGTGGGAACCCGGGGAACAAAGAACCTACACAGAGGAACGAAATAACTGTTCAGTTATTAAGGTCCTTGCCTTACCAAAAACAAGGTGATGTAGTCGTCAGCTACACTAGCTAGGTTATCTCAGGTCACCCTACCCGTGACATTCTCCCAAACGTGCATGCGCATCACCATTTCACATGTAAATTGACCCGCATGGAAACGCCACAGACAGTAGCTGCTCAGCTTGCTAAGTATATATATATATATATATATATATATATATATATATATGGAGAAAATAGAAAATTGGAAAAATGAATAAAAATAATTGTTAAAAAAAAGAAGGATAAAAGACAGTTAACTTATCTTCATGAAACAAGCTATGCTTTGTTACCAGTAAACAGCTTAGCTGTCCGGTTTATTAGCTACAACTTGTTAATGTTTGGCTAGCACGAGCCACTGTATGCAGAGCCAGTGAGAGAAGCCCTGTTGTCTCCAGAACCCGAGGAAGAAGCGCCACCATCTCCAGAACCCAGAAAAAGGAGCCACTGGCTACAGAGAAGGGGAGGAGGTGAAGAGACCACCACCCCTGTTCACCAGTCTGGCACCAGTAGGCCAGGTCCCTTGCCCCGCTCCTCGACACCCTGCCATTGTGTCTGGACCTCGCTTCGCTGGGCCTAATTCCCAGGTCGCTGCAGCACCAGGCACAGTCGTTCGCCTGGTCTTCTATTCCACTCCCTCTGGTAACCCAGACATCGCCTTGAACTTACCCACAGGGAGCGGAAAATGCACTGAATTTCTGTGATAAATGATTGTGTTTTAAAGGTATGTGGGGTGTTCACAAGGGCACAAGGGGTAGGATATGTGGCAGAGTAGGGGAGGAAAGGTGTAGTCCTGAAGGATGCAGGACTACATTCCCCAGAATGCCTCAGGGCTGTTGGGCTATTATGTCAATAATGAGGGACACCTGCCTGTAATTTAGGCAGGCAGGTGTATACAAGCAAGGTTAAAACATTTTTCTGTTGTCTGTCTGCCTCTGGGTGAGCAGCCTGTGGATAGTCCTGTGTCCCTGTAACCTTAAAACAAAGTTAGTAAACCTTAAAAGATAGTTAACTTGTCTTTATGAAAGAAGTGATGTTTTGTTACCAGTAAACAGCTTAGCTGTCCATTTTATTAGCTATAGCTTGTTAATGCTTAGCTAGCACTCCTTTGATGTCCTAAATGTTCATCATGACCTTACCAGAGATCTAGATGTAAATAAGATTCCTGACAATGTCATGCAGACAGCTACAGTAAGATGTAATGTCTTCAAATTAGGACACTGTGTGTGTACATGAGTACATTCATCATTGTAGTAAATTGCAGTTATTTAATCAGAGGCTGTAACCCCAAGTCCTCACTAATTTTACCCAAGGCTCATAAAATAAAATGTTTCCTTATTTAAACTGAAAATATGCATGTTAATAAATTAAAATTTGAATAACCATTTGTGGAAGGGCAGATGAGGCAGTTCATCTTTTCTTCACATCTTGAATTGATCCCAAGTGATGATATTGGGGGTCACACTTAAGTTTATAAAACATATCTAGAAATGTGTTATTAATGGTCTAGAAGAAAGGTATGGCTAAATTTTATTGACACATTAATAGTGTAAAGCTTCATGTCATAAATGAGGCCTCTTGTTATACATGCCCAGCTATATGTTCTTATAACACTGTACTGCTACAGAATACTGTTATTAATAACAATTAATTGTGTGTTCTATAGTTCACAATATTACATGTAATGACCTTGGAAATATTCAAACTGACCCAATGAAGAACTTCATAAAGCTAGGCTATACTAAAGTCAAGAAAATGGGAAACAACGGAACATTATTGTTTATTCAGACAGCATATAGAAAAAAAACACTCTTCTAATAGTGTCTCTAAACTTTATTTTAAAAGGATGAATTAAGAACATGAATGTTTAGGGGCTCCTCTGATCACATTACTGTGCATTTCTGTTCTGCTGCCTCCTTCATTTCTGAGAAGGTAGCTTGGGCTTTCTCCTTGATCGTATCCATGTCCATGTTTTGGATGTTTTGAATCTGTCCAAGAATGGAGTCTTTCTCTTCCTCCTCAACAGTGTCTTCATCCACCATCTTCCTCAATTCCTCGGGTACGTCCACATCATCCCCAGCCATCTGGATTGCATTCTCATCCTGCTCACTCTAAAAAAAAAAAAATACAAATAAATCTTGAATGAAAAATCGGCCAATAACTGTTAAGGATTAGTCACAATTCCATCTTATCATGTCATCTCATTCAACAAAAGGACCTTGTATGTTTAATAGTAGTTCCTGAGTATAACCTTTGTTTTTGTGATTTAAAATAAGTTAATAGGTTGTGTGTAGGGTGTCCTCTTACTTTAAGAGTCATCATTTCATGTAGTTTGATTAGACAGAACCGTTCAGAATTGTTTCACAGTCCTCTCGCCCAAACTGCATGAGATGATGCCCCAGATGCATAAAACTTACCGCCTCCTTTATCGTGCCAGTAATAGTGTTTAACAGGACAGTGTTTCATCGGCTAATGCATAAATGCCATTTACCGTCAAAAACATCACTCATCACAACATTAGAATATGATGCAAGTCGTAGTAGGTATCGATTTAACAGGAGCACAATTATTCACCTTTGTGGAGATCTAGAACATGAACTGAAGAGTTGAACAGCTAGAAACAAGGCCGTCCCGTGTTAATGAAAGTTATAAACAGTGCATGATTTGAATTCTGATGTCAGCCACTTTGTGCAGGTAAAAAACAAACTAAAAAACACACACACAATTTGTCGTTCCTATATTGGTCACTGTCCGTGCAGACAGATAGTACTTAGCTTTCTGCAAAGTGGTAGTTCACATCACGGCTGCAATAATATTCTTTTTCGCTACCCAGTTCACTTTCGTCTGTGGCAGCAGCCCAAGATTTCAACCCTCTCAGAAGCCCTTTGCTGGATTCTGCTCATCCACCATCGCGTCCTTTCCTCCTGCTCCTCAATGACTTAATCCAAGCTGCCAATCTTCACCTTGCTACTAGTTCCAGATTGGCCTCCTCCTCTGCTGGTACTCTCTCCACTGCTACAGCACAGCATTATTGAAGGCTCCCCGATTCATATGCTGGTTCCTTCAGCTTATTTGTTCTCCTTGCCTATTCCCCCTCTCTCTCCATATTTATTTTGCCTAACAGAGTATTGGAATGGAGGCCACCTCTCTGCCTAGGACCACCAGAGGTTTCCTCCCACGGGGGTCCTCTCCACTGAGCTGTTTAAAAAACCTTTAACCTCGATTTCTTTAAGCTCCCTCTCGCCTTGGAATTATTACTCACCTTTGGAAGTCCGGACACGCTGACCTCCCTCAGCTTAGGCAACCTTTGCAAGCCGGGAGATCTCTGTACTTCTCTTCAGCTTTTCGATTCGCCCGCTATCCTATTTTCGTTTCCCTTTGGGGAAGTAACGGTTGCTTCCGAGCCTTGGAGGCTGATCGGTTCAGTCTCACCTCCGCGAGGACGGCTCTCTGCTAGCCAAGGGGAAAACCCTATCCTCTTTCTAAAGTCACAAACACTTATCTCCTGTTTCAATTCCCAAGGTTCTTCCTTCACACAGCCCTTTCTCTGGTCCCGTTCAGTCTTCTTGAACAAATTTGTGGAACTAAAACTTTTTTCTTTTCATATATTTGTTCTTCTAAAACAAATCTTGCTCTATGGATTAGGTTTAAGAGATTTGACTTCAACTCTATACATGGACCCTCAAGCCTGGTGCTGAGGTAGGTAGCCTGCAGCAATAATAAAGGAGACCACTGGTACGAATTCTCAGCTATGCTAATTTAGTAAATTTTGGGGTACAAACGTGACTTTTTTATCTTTGGTAGGCACCCATGGTGCTACTTAAGGCTAGAGTAAAATGTATGGCGAATTATTGCTAAGGGGTAGAAAAGCATAAAACAATCATCTATTCGATCACCAAACAAGAAAATAACAAAAGTGCTAAAGGATGAAAAAATATATATCTTTCTATGCTTGGCAAAGGGCTTTGTTATTTATTCATTTATGTATTTATTTATTTATTTATTGGAAAGGGTTGCATTTTTCTTTATAGTAGCTTCAGTATTTTTTATATATATGTTGAATAAATGGTGTTACATAAAACAAAACTCAATGAAGAGGTCTGTAAACTCCTCATACTCTACGTTTATATTTTTCTATTTGGTCAAAGAAGCTTGCCAGCACTACTTTCAGCAGATGTCAGTTGTTAATAAGGAATTGAATGGTACAAGCTTTAGTTATCGTAGAAAGTTGTGCTAGGGGATGTCACAAACGGAATCTTCACTGCTGAAGTGTTGTGAAAAATGGTAAGACTTTTGAACTTGTTGCCATGCACTGCTTTTTAGTTCAAGAAGGCGATTTACCCACTATTTTTAGCCAAACCATGTTTTGACTGCACACTTGCAATAGCGTGAGGAATGTGTGTGTTATGTGCGTGCTATGTCACATTCTCACGACAATGTAGAGAGAATTTGGAGTTTCTAAACTGCACATAAACCAAACCAAAGTCTCTCTGGGTACAATCAGAAAAGCAATTCACTCCAGCAGAAGCACAAGGAAAGGAAACAAAGCTGGTTACCTTTGGCAATCTATACTTTTCTCGTAGGTGCACCCTAAGAGTTGCTCTTTCTGCTTTCTTATGTGCAAACTCAGCATCTCTTTCCATCCTGCAATCAAGAAAAGGGGACACAATGCAACAAATGGTTAACCACTTTTTTATCAGGGTTGTGTATACTAGCTATGAATGCTTTGTTATTACAACAATACATTCATAAATGTAGTCTAAAACACATTAGCAAAGCAAGGGCACTTTTATCATTGGGTATTAATGGTCATTGGTTAGATACAGGCACAGAGTCCTTGAAAGCAAAAGAATCAATAAGTGCTGATTGACAATTGAAATGTCAAGGCTGCCGCATCAACACAAAAACATAATTCCTCCTAATGTTGACATGTGTGTCATCTTAAATTGAGCATTTTCAAGGACCTGAAGCACAACAAAAGCCAGGACACAAAGACACTGAAAACAGCCGTATTGTTCCACAGTGGAAGTGTTGCATGTCAAGTAATAAATGATAAATGGTAGTATACAAAGTAGGGCACCTTTCACATAAAACCGATTGAAATACTGTATAGAAATTAACCAATTCTAAATTACTTTAATGACTTTATTATGGAGTTTATGCACGATATATGTGATGTTTTCCCATGAGTGATGTTCATTAAGTGGTAAATTATTGAAATGCTCTGTTGATGCACAGATATTATCCTAAGAATTCAACAGAACATGTCATCTATTGTGTTTTCATAAAATGAACAAATTACCTTAGCTGCTTTGGGAATCCTGAATGTCACATTCCAGTTTTATTTATCTTTATTTGTTTGGTATAAATGTCATTCAGAAAACATGCAAAATGAAGAATGAGGAAATATTCCAAACAATAGATAAATAATTGCTTAATAAAAGCTAAATAAAGACTGTCCAAAAGATGGAGCCCTATAAGGCTTACTGAGCTCCACAATATGACTCTTTTGATTTAGCTGTAGCTGGACAATCTATAGTTTTTGGTAGAATGCAAAACAACAAATAATATAGGATTTTAATGAAAAACACCTACATGGTGTCAAATCTAGTTAAACAGTAATTGTATTTTGTTTGTGATTTTTTGTTTTCTTTTCATGGCTCTTTAAGAACTCAATCAAAAGGTTGGACAGCCTTGCTTTAAATAAATATATTGTTCATATTTTAATGGTTTGTTTATGGTTTTGTAGGAGGCTGAGTGGTCCAGTGGTTAAAGAAAGGGCTTGTAACCAGGAGGACCCCGGTTCAAATCCCACCTCAGCCACTGACTCATTGTGTGACCCTGAGCAAGTCACTTAACCTCCTTGTGCTCCATCTTTCGGGTGAGACATAATTGTAAGTGACTCTGCAGCTGATGCATAGTTCACACACCTTAGTCTCTGTAAGTCGCCTTGGATAAAGGCGCCTGCTAAATAATAATAATTATAGAATGAGTTAATTAGAAGTTTGTATTTTTAGTGATATATATGATTGGAGAGGGGTTGTTATTATCATTAATGTTCTGATCTGTTTATTACTGTGATTACTTCTACTGGTTTGGTGTGCAGGAATAAGCAGGAGTTATTGGATGGAAGGATCAGGCATACTGATGCAGTGACAAGCTTAACCTTTTTTTTAAATTTTAAACCTCTTAAAGTGTTACCAGCCTCTTAAATCATTACATAACCACCTAAATGTAATTCTCCCTCACTATATAATAGACAGAGGGTTGTACAATACCACCTTTAACAGCTGGTTAAGCATAGCAAGAAGGCATAGCGACTTTTCGCAAGTGACTTTGCTACAATAATTGCCTTCCTAGTCACTCTGGTGTATAGACAGGATACAGCTATATTTTTTACTTCTTAAAAGAAAGAAGCTATTTTCCCACATTTTGACTGCCTATTTCTATTGCTCACCTAGAAGATATGAATTGCTATATTTTCATCGATTTTAAAGTATATCTATCTTTTTAAGACAAAAAATGACATTCCAACATTTGAAATATATTTGCCATGATCGATCCACCCTTTTACTAACTTACTATGCCACCAGATATTTTAGAAAAGGTATCATTGTCCAAGAAATGTATTGCGATGTATGAAAAGTTCTTGCCTTTTCACATTCTGAGAGTTTTAGGCTGGAGTAAACTTCTGAGATATTTATAACATTTTGCTGAGACTGTAAAATATATGTTGACTTTTACAAAAGTCTTACGAATTTTATGGATTTTGCCACTGTGCATGCTGAGGTCAAAAAGTGAGATGGAGTGGGGAGGATGAAAGCAAACTGAAATGCATTGCTGATAATTCATAGAAAGGTAAAACTTTTTAAACTGATTATCAGGATATCAGAATGGTAAGACAAATAATCATTGATATATTATGAACGGTTTTAGTTCTATAGTTCTGTATAAAAGAGTAAGTAGCGGGTTCCTGAAAAATATAACATTACACGTCCCCATGTGTTGCTACAACTGTTTAAATAACGTACCTGTAATTTTTCTTTTCATTGTTAACATCCTGACAACTTTTTACACTTATAACTTTAAAGTCCTTTTCAAAGCACTTTAAAAAATGTCTGCTCTAGTGCACTGGGGTTTGAGAGCTGTCCTCTAAGTCACTGTAGGAAGAGAAATTAGAAAAAAAAAAAAAACATAACAACAAGTGCTCTGGCTTTTCTGTTTCATACCACATAATGGATCGTTATTGCTGTGTTACCTGTTTGACAATGTGGGCAAAAATCCTAACACTGTCAGTGCACTAGAGCAGACATTTTGAAAATAGCTTTGAAACAGACTTTTACTAAGCCTACGAAGCTGCTGTCGATAAATGGTGACTGATTGTTTTAGTGACCATCGTTTGTTTTTAATGGCCATGACTATCAAATTACATTTTTTTTTTAAAATTTGGAATCAGCAATTGTTATTTTTTATCCCATTTTCTCCCCAATTTGAAATGCCCAATTTTAAGCCTGGCTCACTGCTGCAACACCCACGCTGACTTGGGAGAGACGAAGATGAACACACGCGTCCTCCGAAATGTGTGTCGTCGGCCGTCCGCTTCTTTTCACTCTGCAGGCTCGCCATGCAGCTACCTCGGAGCTACAGCATCAGAGGACCATGCATCTCTGGGCCTCTTGCAGGCAGGCCCACAGACACCCGGCCAGTCTACAGGGGTCGCTGGTGTGCGGTGAGCCGAGGACACTCTGGCCGACCTAAGCCCTCCCCACCACGGGTGGCGCTCGGCTAATTGTGCGTCGCTCCCTGGGAGCTCCCATTGACAGCCAGCAGTGGAATGACCTGGACCCGAACTGGCGACATCCAGGCTATAGGGTGCATCCTGCACTCCACTCTGAGCGCCCTTATTGGATGCGCCACTCGGGAGCCCCTACATATTACATTCTTATTATGATATATGAAGATATTATCTGAGAACACATTAAACAATATAATAATACGTGATTTGTAAATCAGAACCTAATTAAAATGTTCTTTCATGTGGTTTCAATGAATATTCAATAAGCTCCAGTGAGCAGTTCAAGGATTGATTGTTTTAGGGTTAGATTTAGAGAGTATCGATGACGTGACCTGTACCTGCTGTGGAGTTGTATACATCTGACAGCTATCTAGCAAAGAGATGAAATAACCCCAGAGCCTTGGCAGAATATTAATTATTTTGAAACAATAATAATTTGGTGGCAGTGGTAGGATTCAAACCCACTGCTTTGTCATGGAAATATAATTAAAGGCTGGATCAGACTAATCATACATTGACATGGTGTTCTTGATACTACATGTTTGTGTAGGGTGGTAAGATAGTTTCCTTGGATGTTGCTGTACATTTAGGTTCATGAGCTCCTGTGTGTTGTATTGTACATATAACAATATATTGTAAAAGCATATCCACTGTGCCTCCAAACCTCATGCAGGGTTGATGTTTCCCAGTGGGGGTTCCCACTGTAAAGGATTTGCAACATGTGACCTTCAAGTCATGAGGTAAGTATGTTAGTAAGAGAGAGAGGAGGAGGAGGCAGTTTCTATGCAAATATAAAAAATGTTGTACAAAATTAAATTCTACATTTCTGTTGATATACCATTACTATATGTTACCAGATACCTGGTTATAGATTGTTACCATTGAAGGTTCTGGTTTTAAAGACAAACTGGTCTCATCTGAGTGAAAATAAAGAAAAACATCCAGATAAATTAAAACCCCTAACCCTGATTTGGTCTAAAATCAAGACCCATATTGTACTAATCTACTAATCTTTTATATAAATGTTTGTCTCCAACTCTCATCTCCAAATTCTTTTAACTATTATGTAAGAGAACAATTACATAATAAATATAAGAATGCATTACAAAGTGATGCAACAACCCTTTTTTCAAATTTTCAGCATACAGGATTTGTAGATATTTTATTCCATGGCAGCTGGAAGAAGAAGTAGCATTTGTCCTGTTATTTTCCATTTAATCAGACCAGGAAAAGCTTTATCATAAGGCCATGTGCCTGCTAAATAAGCAGGGCATGAAAGTGCATTACTTTGCTCCAATCTGACCCATTGACAGGGATTTATAAAATCTCCTAGGATAGGACAGGATCAGATTGTGCTGCTGATAAAAGGATTTTAAACTAACCAAGCACTAAAAGGAAAAAAAAACACAATGAAAACTGTACTAATTTACGCTTTGTGATAAATGTAATTATGCAGAAAAATCTCTTTTATTGACTTATGCACAACAGATAAGAGCACAAGTCATGTGATTGTCACTGATTATTAAGTATGCACCAGATGTTATCTTGTCCCAGGGCTTTCAATGGGAGAACACGAGCAGGGAGTGAAGTAGCAGACATAATATCTCTGTTAGTGAGATTAAGCTTTCTATTAAAACTTAACTGAAAATAGCCATGGATTTATATATATATATATATATATATATATATATATATATATATATATATATATATATATAGATAATTCAGCTAGTTTAACTCTGATGTGTGTTCTGGCAAAAAGGTTTCCCTATCTGCCAAATAAGAAGAGGGTATTGGGTAATGATCTCCAGCCCCACGTCACAAGACCAACAGCAACAGAGTGTGCTTAGGGGTGTTTTTGTCTGCAGTTTGTAAAAATGTCAAATACGGAAAGGGAATGGGAATCTGAACTACCATTTCAGATTGTAGTTGAGTAGAAGAACAGTACACTTTCTGACACACATTTCACAGGTTTAAAAAAAAAAAAAAAAAAAAACAGAAACTTTTTTTCCTCTAAATAACCTTGGCACATCAGTTTCTCTTTAATGTTACACCAGTTACCACTTTTACTTTGATCAACATACTCCCTGAACATATCTATTAGGAACCAATATCAGCCATACCTAGATCCCATGCCATGTCTATGGCTGCCCCTTCTTCCTGAATCCCTTAGCACAGATAAATGAACAAATTGTACTTACTTCTCCTCCACCACCTGCTTCTGGTACTCCTCATATTCCTCCCGGGTCATGCCTGCAGCTGCAGCTGGGTCTGCAGCAGCCCCATCATCTTTTTTCTCCTCCTCACCCCCTCCTAGACCCAGGTTTTTCACCTGACTGCTCACCATGCTTTTCAAAAGGAAAGACATTCTGCTCGATGACTCGGCCCGCTTTTAAAAAAAAGAATGAACTCCTTTTTATGACCCCCCTAGTTTGGTTTCTTTAACACAGTCCAATGGGAGCCTCTGAATCAAGTCTGCTGCCTGGACGTCTCATCAAGGGCACAGTGACAGTGGAGAGTGGAAGCCAAAAAAACTGTTTTACCAGCTATAATCTGGATTAAACATCGAACTCTCCTGTTTCTAGAGGCAGATGGTTTAGATTACTCTGAAAACATTTTTCACTACTGCTGAGTTTCCATAGTATTATCCCTCACTACCATTCTAACACTACCAGCTGCAGGAATGGTCTTCACACTGGTAAAGTTGTTTAGTTTGTTTTTGTTCTAGAAGTCTAGAATGGTTTCTATGCCTGTTCTACACCAGCAATTAAAGTTAATCAGGTTATTTAATAGAAAACCCACGTGCCTGTAGGAATAGTCCAAAGAGATTTATTTATATATCCCGCTGTGCTAGAAAGAGAAATAGAGGATTATGCTTGTTTATCTCACTGGAGCTGGACACCCCCTTGTCAGGGATTACATGACGTTGAAGAGAGAAAGGAAAAAAACAAACACACATGCGCAAACACACACTTTCAATAGATGTCCATTCTTGTATATATTAAAATCACAATTGTGTGTCGAATACAAAAATACGTAAACAGTAGAAAACAAACAGTTCAACAGCTTCAGATTGTCTCCTAAAATATTTTGCTTAGGAAATGACATTTACTTGTTTGCTTGTGTTTCATTATATTTTAATGATATATAGGAATCATTAGTAAATATTCCATTTTTAATTACAGGGCATGTGGCATCTTTATACCATCATAATAACCTAAACAGCACTGTTTAACGTAGCAGTAAAACAAACTTTGAGACAATCCATCCAAGACAGTCACAAAATTAAATGTTTGGCAATTCCTATTCGGTATATGGATTCCATCAGGGATATGACATTTGAATTGGACATTTCAAGTAGTGTAGAAAGTGGTCCACAATAATCAACACATTTACTGCACAAATTACCAATATTTATACCTGTCACTATAACTGTATCTCAAGAACCTGCACTTCTAATGTTCTGCTCCCTTGAAAGCATCGTCACATTGCGGCTATAGCTGAAAATAAGAGGTCATGTGACTGGATCCATCTTGTTTATTGGCTGGCTATGGGACCCAGGATAATTCCCTTCATTATAAAGCTCCTCTGCCCTGACCAGAAACACGGGTGGGCAAAGGCATGTTGCTGTTTGAATTCAAATGTAGGACTAGAGTCTGTCCATCTTGGGAAAACTATTTCATTATAGTGTTTACAGATATTTTCCTATTCATCAGCAGCAGTCGTTTTGCATTACCATGAAGAGTCTCCATCTTAATTGCAAATAATATTGCTGTAGCATTTTTAAAATTTGTCTTATCCATATAACATTTTATGGTAGCCATCTGAACCATATAACCACGTTTAAATTTCTCAAAGGTTTTGTAACAATAGCAATACAAACCATAAAGAAAAATCATGATTGTGTGACAGATGCTTGGGTACCTTTGACGCTGCTGTTTAATCCTCTTCAGACGTGTCTATCAGTTAAGGATTAGTTGTCCAGAAGACTCACCTGGCTTTCATTTTGTTATTATGAAAGCTAGTGAAGCAATGTTGGTACCAGCAACCTAAAGTAAAAGTAAGGCAGTTGTATTTATAGCATGGCATAATAAAGCAGTAAATCAATTTGTCGTTTCTCTCCTTTTGTTTATTTGAATGACTGCCTCTGATGATAACAGGTAACTTTGACACCATAAATAAAAAGTTTTAGCATGTCTATAATATACAACATTAAAGCTTACCATTCAAGCCTATTGGAGTTAAAGGCTTTCCTGCTTCAGTCTTCATCATTAATAAAAGTATTTTCAAATGGATTATGGCAGTTTCATTTTCTTCTTTCTATAAATATTATAAGCAGACGGCACTACTGTAATTAATAGTGTTGAAGCCCTTGAATAAAGAAACACTCCAGATTTCTTTTTAACCCCAAGGAGTAGCAGACTGTTAATTGTAGGAGTGCCCAGTGCCTTAACAATCAGTTGTTGGATTATTGTGAATGAAGCTCTGTCCATAAAGGTTTGTTTACAACCAGCTAGCATCTCCCCTAAACCCAAATACTTCTCTCCTTTATGCAGTCCTATTGCCCCCACCAATTGGCTCCCGCCAGCTCAGATCACCAATCCTAACCTCCCACGTACACACCGTAATAAGATAACTCAGAACAACCTGTGGAAACTCAGTGTGCACATCCCATTCAATCAGCGTAATGATTGGTTAGGTAATAAGTGCATCAACCATACAGTGCCCCTTTTACAGACAGAAGTCTAGTCCTTAATCCAGAGTGAAAGAGGTCCCCTAAGCATGCTCTTAAAATAACACATTTCTGCAGTTCTTGAGACTTTGTTTGTAGAAATTAAAATTTAAAATGACAATTGATTTAAAAAAACATTTACTTTTCTTCTTTGAACAGGTCGTCAAGCTTTTTGTTCAGTCCTTCTTGCTGTTCGTCTATCTGTTGCTCAATGCTCAAACCTTAGAACTCAACGATACACAAGGTTGTTGAGTTGACCGTAGACCATTTTTCCTTTACTATTCATGGTGCTTTATGAGTGGTTCTGGGCTCTGAAACAACAATATTAAGTTATTACCATTTTTCTCAAAATTTGCCTTTACCTGGCTTTGAGCACGGTTTGACCTTGTCTGGAAAATCCTCAATGCGTGGACTGAAAAAACGTCCTCATTCAATTCACTTCACGTGACAATGTGATCTTTTAACTCATCCCTCCTACTCGTCAATAAAAATGGAGTGTAGGTGGGGCTGTACAAGTGGAAAAGGTCACATTGTCACATGGCACAAATGGAATGAGGCAAACTCTTCAGTCCCAGCAATTTGGATTCTCCAGACAAACCCAGTTAAAGGCAGATTTAGAGATAAATGATTTCAACAGAATCCAGAACCACTCAGAATAATTGCAAACACCATAGCAGAGTAAGGGAAATGTAAACAAAGTAATTCTAATGACACATGATGCTTACTCTTCAAGCAGACATTTCACTTATATGCAATATCCCAGCTTTCTCATGACTAAACTGACTTGCAGTATATACAGAAGATTACTGGTCTTCTTTTATTTAATGTGCATAAGATGCCAGGGAGGCTACTGTTAAAAGGGTTTAACATGGCACAGTATTTAGATCCACGCCTTGTTTCACAAACCAAGAGACACGTCTAATGTTTGTTCTGAGCACAGAATTCTACATTAAGACTATTTAGAGCCGTTTTGCACTGGATGTTTCCATTGTTAATTTGTTTCAGTCACAGAAAGGTGCTGTCAATTTGTCTCTTAAGACTGCTATATTATAATTGCAGTGTTGTTCTTTAGTGTCCTAAGAGTTGGCTTTCCATTAATGTACTGTTGAATAATGCCCTCAAAAGGCCTGTCCCTATGTATAGGCTTTATGCTGGTTTTAAACCTGATTTGTGACTCTTCTGTCATACAAGTCTTAAGTACAAGGTTTGTGAACCTTTGCTTTCATAGAATGACCTTCGTCCAGGCTTTGTAGCTTATCTTGTCATTTAGGGTTGCTACATAATAACATGAATCTTAAAATGGGAAAGTAGAATAGTTTTTTTTTTTTAAATTGTGCATTAGATAAATATATACATAAAACAATATGTCACACACACACACAATTACATATTTATCTAATCTATTTACTTCTTTATGGGAATTAAAAAAATAAAAAAAACTGTCCTTAAAAATGTTGTTATTAGGGATATGTATTAAAACAAGCAGTTTTCCACTCTATGACATTGTTATCAATCCACTTCAAAAGTTAAGCATACTAAAACCAATATTGTAACAGCTCTCTCCTACTTTTATACCATGATGCCTTAAACCCTGGATGCTTATACAGGTGTGCTCAATTTTTTCTGACCCTTGACTGAAATCAGAATTTTTTTCAGTGTCAATATGGGAAAAAAAAAACAAAAGAACATTTTGATTTCCCAGTAGAAAACTTTTATTGTTTTGAAATGTCCAAAACATTCTGCATGAAAAGAACATGTAAGCAAAGTTGTCTGAGTAGTGCCATGTAATTATAGCCTTACAGTCTTTGAAATACTGTTAATGGAAGAGTAAGCATTTATGATTGGGGGAAATAGTTCACTAGAATGTATACACAAATTATAGCATTTAAATGGAAATTGAAACATCAACCTGTTCAGTGGCATTATAAAATGGATTCAAAATGTGCCAGGACAATCCACCTACAACATGAGCAGTACTCCAGTGTATAATGGAACACAGCACTGGGACTTCCTGCTCTCCCTGAGGTTGAGACAATGCTCTGCCACCCCAAATTATCAAACTGAAAAATGATTGTTTAAACAACGTTCTGGCGAACAGTCCTCAATGTACAATTCATACTGCAGTTTTCAGCAAGACGTCATTTAAAAGACTTTTTTGTTTTGTTATTTAATCAGGCAATTTTAGAAACCAGCCTTGAAAAAGGACCCTTATTACATCTAATAGTCAAACATGTATGTCTAAGAGAGGAATGGAAATCAATAATTACTGAGGGACTGGGTTGATTACAAAAAAAAAAAAAAAAAGCATCTCAGGACAGGCTTCCTCTCCGAGAGCCTTCAAGTAAGTGCCATGGTCTACTTGAATCAATATATTCATGTAACAATTAATGAAAATAAAATATTACCCAATTCCAGAAGAACAGGAACTTTCACCTCAAATCCAAGCTACAGTTTAGTCAATATACTTGTGTATTACGTTAGAATTTGAATTTCAAAAACATGTTGATCTACAACCATTATTCTTCTGTAAAGTGTTTCACAAAAAGCAATAACGATTTTAAAACTGTTTGTTTTATAATTAATGTGTACAAGACAAAGCTTTAAATTGAATATTATATATTAAAACACTAAACGTATAAAGTGTATCCTTTATTGTAGTTTGTTTTCAATAAGCAAGGCATACACATGTATATAAACAGTACTAACCTTCCATGAATTAATGCAAACTACCTCGCTTGTAAAAAACAATGCATT